>CM022490.1:25806701-25838374 GCA_011952105.1 Coreoperca whiteheadi | reverse complement strand
CCCCCGCATCTCCCCCTCCTGCCCCGTCTATTCCGATATAAGGTTCACAGGCCATATGTCCCGGTTTCGCTTCCCGCACAAACACATAAACTCACACTTGACACACTCAACGCGCACGGAATTCACATTCACACTCACACACACACATCGCAAACATATCACCCACAGGTCTCCAGAATATATCACCAGATGGTGTGAGGAACATGGCGGATTTTGACTCGTGAGCTAGCCCGCTGAGTCTGACTTCAGTGTTTTCTACCAGTTTTCAAAGCTCTTCCATCATAGCAGATCCAAATGAGTTCTGAGTCTTGAAATGTAGTTTTACTTGATTTTTAACGGTGTTTGTTGCAATTAATTCTCAAACAAAGAAAGAAAGACATGGAAGGGGGAGAGAAAATCTGAAATTGGAAGACACGTGAGGAGAAGGACAGATATCAATTAAAATATACCTATATATATATACTACTATATTGACGTAGTATTGAGACCAACTTTAATCTTCGGCAAATTTATGGTCATTTTGAAAAACACACATCAAAATCACAAAAGTTTACCTTCAAAGTTTAAATTGTTTCAGTGAGCCATACAGGAAGTAGTCAGAATGGCAACTTATTTTGTGTACAATATTTATTAAATGTGCTCTCAAGTTACTAGCAGGGATGGACTGTAATACAGTAAGTTATAGGGCTTATGCAACCCCACAAACATATTCTCTACATTTTTGTTGTCTGGTACAACATCTCTGTGGTCAGGATGTTGGCAAAGGCAATTAACTCTTAATCTCCTTGTCATAATGATGCCTTGCATTGCAGTGCTGTCAGTTCTTAATGTCATGATGCCTCATCCCCTGAGGTTTTTACCTTAAGTGAAATTTAATCAACTAATTTTATCTATTATACTGTATCAAAAGCCTCATTCAACTTAATGTGTCCCCGCTCAACAAAATATCAGGCTAATTAAATAAATGAATGAAGCTCATTATGGTGGATGAATTAAATTAAGATGCAAGTTGAAGGAGATTAAAAGCATCCAAGGTATTAAAAAATGGCTGCTAATGTTTTTTTTATTTCCCTTCAATGCTTTGGATTAAAGCTACACTGTGGGGTTTTCTTGTAAAGAAACATGGTTTTCTTTCCATTCAGTGTTTATCACCAAAACATGTTATAAATATCCATATAAGGGTAACATAACAACGAGATGAAAAGCAGTGTTTCACTGCCCTTTCTGGTTGTTTCAAGTGTGTTTCATCTTCAGCAGCAACACCCAAAAGTGATGTCACGGTGTACTGACACACCTTGGAGTACACTTCTACACTGCAGCAAGGTGATAGTTTAAACCACTGGAGGTCAGCGAAAGCAAGATTTTCAGCTGCTATTCAGCTGCTCTCAAAGGCCTAACGATCATATTGAATACCTCATAAAAAATCTGCACATCCTTTTTTTCGCCCTGCATTGTTTACAACAGATAACAATCTTCTCCTTCTGCCCTTTTATTGGCACTTTGCTACCTTATACACAGGATTATAGCCGCAAACTGTTGACATACAGAACTGCGAGAAAGTGAGGGATTGGTAGGCCTAAAATGAGTAGGCCTATAACCACTTTAATTCGCCAACACACCAAGACATTTCAGACACAGGTCTAACTTGCAAGTAAAGGATATTTCCAGAGGAAGAATATCCTAGAAACTAGGAACTATATTAACCTGGAAAACAGAGGAATGAAGCTTAGCCGCAGTAAGACAGAATACATGTGTGTCAGTGAGAGGGACCCAGGTGGAACGGTGAGGTTACAGGGAGCAGAGGTGAAGAAGGTGCAGGACTTTAAGTACTTAGGGTCAACGGTTCAGAGCAATGGAGACTGTGGAAAAGAGGTGAAGAGGCGAGTGCAAGCAGGTTGGAACGGGTGGAGAAAAGTGTCAGGTGTGTTGTGTGATAAAAGAGTATCAGCAAGAATGAAAGGAAAGGTGTTCAAGACGGTGGTGAGACCAGCGATGTTGTACAGCTTAGAGACAGCGGCACTGAAGAAAAGACAAGAGGCAGAGCTGGAGGTGGCAGAGCTTAAGATGTTGAGGTTCTCTTTGGGAGTGACGAGGATGGACAGGATCAGGAACGAGTACATCAGAGGGACAGCTCATGTTAGATGTTTCGGAGATAAAGCCAGAGAGGCCAGATTGAGGTGGTTTGGACATGTTCAGAGGAGAGACTGTGAATATATTGGTAGAAGGATGCTGAGGTTGGAGCTGCCAGGCAGGAGGTCTAGAGGAAGACCAAAGAGGAGATTTATGGATGTAGTGAGAGAGGACATGAAGTTAATTGGTGTGAGTGAAGAGGATGCAGAGGACAGGGTTAGATGGAGGCACATGATGCGCTGTGGCGACCCCTGAAAGGGAGCAGCCGAAAGGAAAAGAAGAAGGAACTGTATTAACCTTATTTTCAAAATAAAATAATATTTAAAATAAACCCTGTATGGTCACAGGGTTAGCTAGGTTAATACTCAGACTTTAGCTACTGGTTTGTAAATTCATAAGACAGATCTTCATATTAGAATGAAAAGGGGTAAGTGTGTCAATCGACTCTACTCATTCTTTTGTGATTTATAGCTCAGTACGTGTGTGTATTGTGTCCCGTCACGCTAGTAAACGTACAGTTGACCACATGATACAAACAAAATGGGGACCAGCACATCAAAATATTGTTCCAAATCTCCACTATTAGTCAATAACTCCAGTGCACCTTTAATGTGCATTATTTGCTAAATTGTGCCCTTAACAATAATGGAAATAAAGGCATATAAACACAACAAGTGAATAACTTGAATCGTATGTTGAAGTTTTCAAGTGCATTTGAAACCTTATTAAATCCTGTTGGTAGTAAATAACGGCCTTGAAATATATAATTGAATCTACTAAGCTCTGTAACAGTCAGATATCAAAGGAACCATACAAAAATCCTGCAATTGCTGGGAATTGACACTAACCTTTCCCTACTACTTTGAAGCTATTTAGTCCTTTCTGGCAAAACTCATAATGAAAAACATCCATCACTCGAATCCATAGCTCTCTTGGCATTTCTTCAACACTTCCACTGCTCAACATTCACAAAGACTCGGCCATCTGGGCACTCTGTGAGCTCTCTTCAATTCAGCTCGAGGGAAGCTTTTCTCTCCTCTAACAAGAAGCAGCTTTTCACAATTTAACGAGAAGCAATCTTTATATAAGAAGTGTCTCAATGCCACTGTGTATCCACTACCCAGCATGCCAGTGTTGGTGGCTGGTGCCACTGTCCAAGAGAAAATAAACAAGCAATAGAAAAGCCCCTGCAGACTCTCTGTATCTCTCAGTACAGCATTGTTGTTTCAAACAGTATACAAAGGAAAGTCATTGTACCAGCCCCAGATGGGTAAAATGTAAATGACTGTAGCATGTTGGACCACAAAGATACCACACGTGATTCTTAGGAATATATGTCAGACAATACTGAATGGCCCACATTTGTGGGCAATGCCAACACATGTGCTAAGATATGGCTTTATCTCAGAAACATGTTCTTCTTTCTCTTTTTGCTTGATGACAAGTTGTATCAAGTTGTATCAAAATGCGTGCGGAAATCTGCACTTTAATGTTGCAGGTAGGAAAAATTACTAGCAAAACTTACAGCTCCCCTAACCAGTATCGTTTGTATCAACATAGCTGCTGACGGAAGTGGAATATCTAGCAGCTAAAGAGCCAGACGTTATTCTCAGGAGTTGGTGGAGACCCAAGCAGCTTAAAACAAGAGTGAATTCTGCTAAAATGTTAGCTATAATCACTTTATAAGGTGATAATTGTCAGGGCTATTTGTCTATCATGTTGTTGTGAAATTGTTCTGCCTCCTAGTGGCCAGAAAATCAATGACTGCAGCTTTAAGAACTTTTTTCAATTACTTCAGCTGGTTTGTCTATTGTTATATATAGGGATTGGGATCGAGGCCTGGTTCTATAAGGACCCGGTTTCAAAGTTCTCAAAACTCGAAGATCAAAGCTTCTTAATACTGCTATCAAGACTAGCGGGTCTTATAACGTAAGTTAGGTCTCGAGAGAGAACATACTAACACAAATCGATTGTCTAATAAAGTGTTTGAATTCAACTGAATTGCCTGCCAACTGCCCTTAAAGTAAACAAAAAAGAATTGAATTGCCTCACGCCCTCGTTCGCTTCATTTCTCATTTGTTGCTTGCTAGGGTGGCTGAATGTGCAAAACGGTCAAAGGCTTAGCTACATTTTAGTAAAGCCAAATATAAGGAGGAAGCAAAATGCCATTTATGTTCTAAGTTTATTTCTTGAGAGGGGCAGGACATAACGTCACTGCTAAAGCACCTCAGAGTTGCGCATCAGTTAAAGCCAAAATGCAGTCCCTTCGACTGTTTTCAAGTCGGTACACCGCCGACTCTGGCTGGCGTTGTGGCCGATATTCTCCTCCACCGAAAGTTTGCATGGTGGACAAACTTGGAGACCAAGTGCTGCAGGACAGACAAACAGAAAGCAAAAAACACTTTTGGCCTCTAAAAACAGGCTCTTTTCTCAACTGGAACTCAACCTGCAACATTTACAGAAGCTGTGTGGGGTCATATCTGGGTAAAAATAAATAAGTCAATCTTTGAATAGAAACTTTAAAAGCTTGATGTAGGAGGCTGTGTCTTTTGTGTGTATTCTGCATCTCCCCCATTCATTATTTCTCTCGTCCCAGCGCAGAAACAACAATGGAGGAAGCAAAAAAAAAAAAAGCATTTTCCTCAAAGTCACAAACAGTGTCAATTCACATGCTTTTCGAACTGTGTCGTTTTTCTAGACCTGCTTAGGAATAACAGTGAGCAGGCCCATAATAGCATAGGGGGAAAAAAGTTAATGTCAATATACCCTGAATGGATAGCATTCCTACAAAACACACAATTTCCAGCACCTGGTACGGCAGAGCCCACTTTAGACGATAATTGCATATTGGTTGTGGAGGGGGAAGCAAGTGGCATGCTGTGAATCGCCACCTTTAAGAGGTTGACAGAACAATCTTCTCTGAAATGCATTGGAGAAGCGATGAAGCACGCTCAGAGGGAGAGAGGGTCGGAGTAACAGAGAGCGATGGAAAGAAGAGAGGAGAACAGCTTGCGAATGTTGCAGATCATTTGTATATTTCTCAAGACATTAAGTCCCTGTTGTCTTCCTAATGTGCTTCCAGGTTACATTTTTGTAAAGCAGCTCCTTATTCTTTCTTATTAGTGGAACAGAGGTACCATGCTGCATGCTAGATTTACAGGTATTAAATCAATTTCTTGGATGAATTTTGGGACTTTTACGTAAAAATATACCAATTTAAACGAGAACATGAGGCTGCACCCCATTCCCTCAAAACTAAACAGTTCTGTTCTCTAATACGGTTGGGGAAAGGGACAAAATTAAATGAAGCCCTATTTGGATGGGTTGGAGGTGGGGAATTAAACTCATTGCTCCGGACAGCATTTTAACAATCGAGAACTTACAGGATATTGTCTCAAATATCAACCCGTTCTCACTCCCAACTCGTCAATACCCCTAGGTACTCTAGGTACCCATTTAGTGTCATATCTGGACCTGTAAAAGTAAATGATTTATTTTAAGTAATCTACATAATTGAACTTACCTAACCTGAGGAACTTTGGTTACATGAGGTAGGCCTACATAACATAAATTACAATCTTCTACCAACCCTTACCAAGTAGTTTTTGTGCCTAGATCTAAGGAAGTGGTTTGTGCCTAAACCTAACCAAAGTGCGACAGATTCACAACGTTAACCACAACAGCTTTATTTTGAAAGTCTTACCAGATGTTGCATATTTATCATTGTTAACTTGACCGGACTAAACAGGAAGTATTGAAGAAGGCTGTACTGTAAACAAGGCAAGTTGAGAGGAAGTTGGTACAAGCAAAACAAAGCAAAAAAAGTATTTTATCACTAATTGTAATTTCATTGCATACATTGAACATTAATTGATTATTTCTGGCAGTGTACATAAAAGTAATGTTTAGTGATATAGTGATGATATACGCCTAGGTTTATTATTTTATTTTTTTCTCAGTCCACCTTTTTAAAATCTTCCAAAGTGCTCTGATGACCCAAAGTTAAAGAAAAATGGGCACAATTTATTTTTCACAAATGTAATTTTAGTTACAAAACACATGCATATACATGGCTTCCAATGCTTACTTTAAAGGTCTTTTCCATGACATTTCTAAATTTTATAACTACTGTATATTAGATTAGTGCAGCTCATACAGCTGCTTTAACACTGATAGCTTATGTTACCATAACCTAGAGTGACTAAAGAATATAAAGAAGTAAACTTTTAGGGCAGCAGGGGGTTACAGGGAAGAGAGAGAGAGTTTATATTTGGTTAATAATTGATTTTTTCCTTGGAAACCTCTTGGCAACCCTTTCAAAACTTCCACAGCTCATGGGTCGCGACACAGATTTTGAAAAACATATTCTAATTTTAGCTTTAAGTTCAACTCTTTGAGGAAAGGATTGAGATTAATCTTACTTTCTCAGTTGCATAGTTTGCAATTTACTTCAGATTGTTTCCTTTACATAATATGCTAATGGGACAAAATTATTTAGTTATCTCATTTAACATTTATTCCTATTTTTACATTTGCATTTAAGCATTTAGTTGATTCCCTTGTGGAACATATAATGAATCCAACATTAGGATAATCTTAAATGCCCATTACCAACATTACAGTAAACAATCTGTGGTAAACTGCAGTTATTAGAGCTATATGTGTGGCAAAATATTGCAGCTCAACTCAGAATGATCTCATGTTGAAGACCTAACAAAATAGGAGCTGAAGAGGACAGAGGGAACCAAAGGGACTTTTGCTTTTTAACAGCAAAAGTATTTGTGATTAATTTTCATTTGCCATTCCATCTCACACACTCTTCTTGCAGTATGTGGGACTTTAAAATGTGGCTGAGGTTTTATTAAATGACTTTAAGGCTAATGAAACAGATTTCGATTTTCACAGACTGAGACGATGGTTTTCACTGTCCATGACTGTCACAGAACCAAAACCAGCTTCTACAGTATAAAGAGATCCTTGTTTAATCCAACTCTTTTTAACTGCAAAGAGTCTTTATGATGCATTTTATGGCTTCAATACACTTTACCTGGCATTTATGAGACATTTTACTGCATATGACTTCAACTACCCCACTTATAACTTTCTGCAAACCAACTCCTCCTAAAAGGCAGTGGTCATTAAGTCACCAAATTAATCCAAGTGGAAGAGAGAGAAGAAAAGTTAAGAGCCTCTACTCAGAGTGCGGTGACCTCTGAACTCCTTGGCCAGTGCACACTTGAGTGAGTGTGTGTGTGACCGTGTGTGACAGTAAGGGGTTAACCTAAGAATGCATGAAGTCTGCTGGTACCTCGGATAATTGAGCCATTTGTTGCAAGGTCACTGCAGAGCAAACCCCCCAGAAACCTCATGCTATCAACAGCCTTGACCAGAGCAACACATCAGCAAATGTGTAAGAAATATGGACTTTTGGTCATATCTCCATCTCCATCTTTCATGTACAGTGGTGGCGGTGCACCACGAAACATAAAATGCATGATTTTTAGTGGGAAAAACAGACAGAACAGTACACGTGCAAAAAAAAAAAAATATAATCATTAGTTTTATAATAACAATGTATCAAATGACAATGTGAAAGCAGTCACTCATAGTGGTAAACAGATCATTATCACCTGAATCTGCAGCTTCTCTTGGCTTTATGGAGCTTTATAGCAAGTTTCAGCTAATTGTTGTCCAGCGACCAGTGTTTTAGTTTAGGCAGCTGTTTTCAGCAAAAGAAAAAAGCTTAAAAAAACTACTACCTGGTCAGTTACACACAGGAGAAAGACACAGTTAGAGACTAGCTGCTGAACATAGTGGGGCATTTAGCAGCTAAAGCACCCGATATTTCCCTCAGGAGTTGGTAGAGACCAAAAACAGAGCTAAAAGAGAGTGAATATTGGACTTATATTCATCAGTCGGCCAGAGACGTGTTGCCGATTGAATGCTAATGTTGTGCCGTAACTGCTGGATGTGTAAATAAGCAACGGTTTGCCCACAAGTTCACCATTTCATTTTAAAAATTGTGGGGATGTTTCCGCATCCCACAAGCGGCCCAAAAAAATCTTATAAATGGCAGGCGTTTTTTTTTGTTTTTTTTAAATCCACATTGGGCTTTAACCTACTTTGGATGAAGTTGTCGATCTGCAAAAAAAAAAAGTCTTAATATATTTTTTGTCTATTATTATTATTATTTCTTTAAAACAAAACCGAATTTGGGTGATTTAAAAGTTGCAGTTACAATTCAACCAATTTAAATTTCTGTCACTATCTGCCTTATTCTATTTTTTCAAACTGCACTACATTAGTAAAAAGAAATACTTTGAAGGCTGAATATAAGATGAAATGACTTGTTGGACTGATGGATGAATTCTTTTTTTTTTTTTTTGCAGTGGAAAAAGGTTATATTTTTACAATCAAATAATCACAATACTTTGACACTAATGTCATCATCCTGTATAACTGCAAGCTGGTGAAAATGATGACTACTTGATTCAGAAGTCTGTACATCAGTGCATCAGATCAGTCAAATTCCCCCTTTTCAAAAGAGGAAGTACAATAAACAGGAAGGCCTGGTGAAACCTCGCTCTAATTGATTTTATTGCCTCCATAAACACAAACTGCAGCCTCAGCTGAGAGTATGTGTCCTTTGAACAACCAGTATCATGGTCATAAAATCACGCAGACATGCTCTCCTCTAAACGCTGGAAGAAATGTTAAGTGGAGGTCAACAAACGTTGGAAAGAAGAAGACATTTTCATTTGTTTTAATTTCACAGAATCCCATTTAATGAAGCATTCTTTCCAGAAAGCATCATAAGCAGCCAATTTTGGTACTACATTATCTTAAAACAGAGCACACAGGCTTTCATGGCATTTCTATTTTATACAGGCTGCTGTCTGTTTGCAATTACATGTAAACCAACCAATCCAAGGGAATTATTAATTTATTTTTAATTAATTTATTGAACTTTCTAAGTTTGAAGTCTATAAAGTCAGGGAGCAGGTAGCGAAAATGGATTTGACATTGGAAAGCTTTATATTTTATAACTAACACAACTTTTGAAATGACTTATGAATGGTATGCTATTGTGAATGTCATTTTAATTACATATGAATGGCATTTTTAAGTATGCAAGGATCAGCTCTGTCTAGTAAGATAGATGATTTAGAACAAGGGTCTCCCACTACTAGATCTGGCCTTTTTTGGTCCCCCCCGTCTATAATTATTCATTTTTTAACAAGGCTGAAAAATAGGAGCATAAAAACTGCTTTCTATCTCCCATTTAATGCTTAGAAAGCACTAGGCCACTTGGGCGAAGCGTAAGCAAATTGTAAACACAACACGGACATATTATCACCATAAAAAATATGGCGAATGTGTTGACAAATTGTTGCCTGAGGACTAAATGTTGCAATAAAGGTGGACATTTCATTATTTTATGTGGAGATTAAAGTCCCATTATGTCCTGTCTCATCTGCAAGGAGAAAGCCGCCATTCTCAATGAATGCAATCTCAAGCGGCATCACTCTATTAACATGCAGCACAGTATGGTACGAGGGAGAGGAGAGTGAAAGACAAGTTGCTCAGCATCAGAATGTGAATAGCTGAATTTGAGATTATTTGAGTTTCAGATCCCGAGATCCCTGCTTTAGAAAAACCACATCAATAAATGAATGACTACATAACATAATTTATGTATGCGTTTACTCACTCTGTGCATCCAAACCTGAATTCAGTTAAGCCAGTTTACACATGTACCATCTAAAGTAAGATTTAAGAAGCAAAGAAACATGGTGTACATGCTAAAAGCTGATGCTTTGTCTGTGTGGTTTCATTGCCCTGCACAGTCATTTTCTCAGTGGGTCAAACCTTTGGGCTACCGAGTAAAAAACATGCAACTCAGGATTCAGAAAAGAGGAGAATAGGAACGGAGAATGTAACTTGTTCTGTGGTGGTTATGCAACAGAAACACAACGGGATGATATTTTTAAACCCAGCCCTGTGCAGAGGTAGAGGAACAAACATCACACACCTCGCTCACCTCTATCTTCTTCTTCAGCAGATTTGTCATTAATGATGCACAAACTGTATGAACTGTTTTACAGTGTTCATGAGTCGATTTCCATGTCCTAGATTTCTGGAGATGGCATGTAGCTGTAAGATGCCGTATTGTGTTTTTTTAGAATCAATTATTCAGAAGGGGTTATGAATTGACAATGAGAACGTTGTGTTGAATTTGAGAAGGGAAACTAATACCATTAGCTCTTAGCAGCCGAAGTGCTTCACTTACGTGTTGATTAGTTCGGCAGGTATTTTGTCACAAACTAAAGTATTGGACAAATGAAAAGTTTGACCTGATGACGGCTCTAGATGAAAAGTAGGTTGAACACCGAAGTGATTACAATTCATCCTGAGGGAAACATGGATGTCTGAACCAAATGTCACAGCAAGTTTTTCAATAGTTGTCAAGACGTTTCAGTCAAAACCACAAATGTCAACTTCATGGTGGTGCTGGATGAAAAGTCAGGGATTCACCAAAGTCACAGGATACATCGTCTGGGCACCATGAATGTCTGTGCCAATTCATCTAGTAGATGTTGAGATATTTTACTGGATAAGTGACAACTTTGACCTACTGGTCACGCTATATGAAAATTTAGAGGATCACCAAAGTCGTAGGATTCCTCCTCTGGGGACCATGGGAGGTTTCAGTATAAACCAAAGTGGTGGACTGGCCGACTGACCGACATTGTAATCCCTAGAGCCATGCTGTGCAGCTAAAAACAAATCAAAGAAAGACAATAGGTGCTTGTTTTATTGTTTTAAGAAAGTGTGCCTGTGTGACTGTAGCAGTTAAAGAACACCTCTGTTTTATTACAATCTGGGTGTTATTTTCAGTTTTGCTCATCATTCCTGTCGGTAAAAAATCAGGGTACTCTTCAGTCTATAGGCCGCGGCGTTATTGCTAAGAATAAGTCAGAGAGGGCACAATAATCAGCAGTCAGACGATTAGACAGGTTGTAAACAAACCTATGAAGGCAAACAATAAAATTATCACCTGAACCGTTCACAAACATCCATCACAGTTTACAAACCGGCTTCCCTGGTTCAGCTTTTGACACAGTGTACCTGTTGTAGGTGTGTTCACAGTTTTCCTGTGGAATCAGGGATTCATTTCACATTCGCTCACTTTCAGTTTTACAATTTCAAACAAAGTGGTTTAGACAATCTGGCAAAACTGTCTGTTCATCTAACCGCTCTTAGTTCTTGCCTCGTCTGACTTTGTTGTGGTGATATACAGTATATTACCATGTTCCCAGAGCTCTGCCATTACTCTGGTGGGTGAAATGTAACCATAACTGATAGAAATGATGGACAAAACTACAAATATCAGACCAAAGTTGTAATAACCTGGAATTATCCTTTAAAGTCTAAATGTATATACTTGACTTTTGCGGTAGAACATAACATTTTATTAAGGTATTTTAGTCGGGATCTTTTTTTAAACTAACTTCTTTAACTGCAGCTGTGACTAATAAAAGTCTAACATAATATTTCGGAATCCACAATAAGCACTATGTTGCTTATTGTTTGAGAAAATCCCCTCTTTATGAATACCCATGAAGAAATCTGCAAGGAATCCCAATTTGTGTAGATGACAAACTCAGTGGTTAAGTCAAGACATTGTTGATAGTGACAGAGAAAGAAACAGCCTGCAGGCACACAGAAAAGAACCTTTCCTTTAATGCAGTGCACACATTAGCTTGGATGTTATGTTGTGCCATTTTTACACGCACACACACACACACACACACACTCTCTCTCTCTCTCTCTCTCTCTCTCTCTCTCTCTCTCTCTCTCTCTCTCTCTCTCTCTTTCTCTCTAGGGACATAAATATTTCAGAGAGTTGTTGTTAGTTCCAGTCTGCTGGGCTGGTTGTGCCCATAGCGAAGGAGCTAACACCAGTTCCTAGAGTAGAAGGACACGAGTTCATGACCCATATAGAGGAAATAAAGTCAATAGAAGCAATCTGGCTTAGTGATTTTATAGTTTGTTGGGTCTAGAGGAAGTATGTTGGGGAGGAATTCAAAAGTGTTTAAGTCCGCAACATAGGCTGGTTTCTCCCTTTGATATAATCTTTTGTATTTTTTTCCTATTTCTTTAATCAGTGCTGAAAGCGGATTGTCTTGGCTTGACATTTGACTGCCATCCAATCCATTAGCACCATTATCTCCATGAAGACACCAGATGATCCATCACAACTGCTTCAGGTGGTGATTTATTCAAAAATAATATAATGTCATCCCCTGAAGCTGTTTTAATATATCAACTGTAAGCTTCAGTCTCTGTTATAGCAAAACAAGCAAACCACTTGTTATTTAGGCTTAAAATCATATTTATTATTCTTAAAACATGTAACGGTGCCTGTGGGTTGGGGTGATTCCTTTGAAAAAAAGATGTTACATATATAGTGTTTTATCCTGATATATAATACATTTTAATTAGATGATTCTCTTTTTCCCCAAAGCAGTTTCATTTGTTTTATACAAGTCCTAATACCTAAATGAACAAAGTAGGTCATTTGTTGTCGACTTCCAAAACAAAATATGAGCATTATAAGAATTACTTATGTGAGCATTTTCTGATCTTCCATTTTAATAGCTATGTTTAAAGCTGTACTAATGCTTTTTTTTATACTAAACAAGGATCAAATGACTGTATAATGTGAAGAAATGATGAAAGAATGATCTGCAGTTCCCCTCAGCTCTAGCTCGAAGCAGTGTAGTGTCTTTTAGCTCATTGTTTTGGTTTTACTTTTGGTCACTCCCACAGCGCTCATCAGCAAGGTTTCCACCTGCAGCAGGCAGGTGTTTTCAGCCCAAAAGCTTTAAAAAACAACTGCACCCTACTGCAGAAAGACAAATTAACTAGCTCATGAACATAGTGGAGTATCTAGTAGCTAAACACCCAAATATTTCTCTCAGGAGTTAGTGGAGAGCAAATCAGAACTAAAAGGAGAGCGAATACTGGACTTAATTGCATCAGTTGTTAGCCAACACAATTGCCACAACAACTTTAAGGGGTTAGTGTTTATAACTTGTTCTGCCGCCCCCAAATATGACCACAAACAGTTTGGTGGTCATTTTTAAAATAACCCATCACTGACAGTTGATAAGAGAAAGGATGCAAAGTTGACTCTTCTTTGGTAAATGTCAGACACTTTGTACGCCCAGGCTCCTCTTTCCTCCAATAACCTCAGACTGGCTCCAGTTTGACCTTTGCCTCCCACCAAATCAATTAGCCTCATTACGTTCATACCTTGAAGGTGTTTTTATTGACTGTAAGATCACAGAACAATCAATCAAAAATGCATCGTGCCAAGTCATTGAGGCTTAAAAACAACTTGTGTTGAAAGAGCTGTGCAAATGGGTTGAAATGATTAGGCTTTTTTTCCACTGTAGTCTTGTATGAAATTTTGTTTAATTTAATAGAAGAGGTGACAAGGTGATTCATATCTTACTAATATTTTATCAATTAGGCAAGGCAAGGCAAGTTTATTTGTATAGCACATTTCAACACCAAGGCAACTCAAAGCGCTTTACATAAAGCATGAAAGCAACACAGGGCAATATAAAAAGACATTTAAAAACATTTAAAAAGAGTTAAACAGACAGACAGGAGGCCAGTGTAAAGACCTCAGAACTGGAGTGATGTGATTCACTTTCTTGGTCGGTTGCCTGCCAATCGGAAGGTTGGCAGCTCGATCCCCCAGCCATGTGTCGAAGCATCCTTGAGCAAGATACTGAACCCCAAAAATGCTCCCGAAGCTGCGCCTTCGGTTTGTGAATGTTCTCATATGTAAGTCGCTTTGGATAAAAGCGTCTGCTAAAATGACTAAATGTAAATGTAAAATGGTCTTAGTGAGGACGCAAGCAGCAGCGTTCTGAATTAGCTGTCGCTGTCTCATTGATTTTTTAAAGAGACCTGTAAAGACGCCGCTACAGTGGTCAAGTCGACTGACAAGAAATGCATGGACAGGTTTTTCCTAATCCTGCAGAGACATAAGTCGTTTAATCCTGGATATATTGTTAAGGTGGTAGTAGGCTTATAGTTTAATGTTGCTTTTTCAATTCAGGTCTGAGTTCATGACTACACCAAGATTTCTGGCTTGGTTTGTGGTTTTTACAGCATGTTCTCATTCCCAGGGCGTCATATAGTAACGTTTTGTCACGCCCCTACAGTAACTAAAAGTAACATATATATGTCTTTATAAGCCACCGAGGGCTTGACAAAATGTTGCTATATGATGCTCTGGAATGAGAACGGGTTGGGTTTTTAACATTACTGATTGAAGCTGAGCGCTGACTTTTATTCGTTCCTTCTTGGCTTGAAAAACAACTAATTCAGTTTTATCTTTGTTTAATTGAAGAAAAGTCTGGCATATCCAATCGTTAATTTGTTCAATGCACTTACTCAGCGTTTGTATTGGCCTAAAGTCCCCTGGTGACATTGTTATGTAAATGTGTATGTCGTCTGCATAATTCCGGTAACATATTTTGTTGTTTTCCGTAATCCAAGCCAGTGGTAGCATGTAGATGTTAAACAGAAGCGGCCCCAGTATGGAGCCTCTACAAGTCATTTTATTCAGCTCAGATGTGTAATTACCTATAGATACAAAGTGGTCCTTGTCCTTTAAGTAGGATTCAAACCAGTTTATTACTGTGCCAGAATGTCCCACCCAGTTTTTCAGTCGGTCTAGTAATATGTTGTGGTTGACTTTTTCGAATGCAGCACTGAGATCCAACAATACCAAGCCTGAAATTCTCCCACTGCATATGAATTGGAGTGGAACAATATGTCACACAAGTTTTAAGCAAAATATGATTTTAAGAGTCAACATAAGATTGATGAACATATGATGGATGTTTCTGCAGTGCAATTTGTCAATGGTGAAAAAGTATCATAAGCTAATTGAAAAAGATTAAAACCATCCTTTAAAAACATGACATTTTAATTTTGGTCTCATCTTCCTAGCAGACATATCACGTTTTTCCCCTAAAGTAAATATCTAAATATCACCATATCTCTCTGATCTGAGGAAAGCTGTGCTGTGAAACACAACATAATTTTATCTGTCAAACGCCATGCAGCTCAGTAGCCTTGAAATTACCAAGTGTGCACCCTCATTTTCTGAGGGGTCACTCATCTGAATCATACAGTTTGCCTAACAACTGTTTGTGTACAGGCCTGAGGATACCGAGCAGGGAAGACTTGTCCAATCTCACAGGGAAAAAGGAAAATCTCTATTTACACCAAAGGGCTTTGGGCTCTACAGACATCTTAGAAATGCAAGGTACTCTGAAAACTGACATGAGTGAAGTAAAAGCAAATTTAAAAAAAGAGATATATTTCATGATTGAGCCATCATTTGACAGGAAAATTTGATTAAATGAAAACACCTATGTCAGAGAATGACTGCAAAGTAACTGCAATAATCTCAAGTCTTTAAAAATAAACTTTACTGAATATTCTCAGACACAAAAAATTGTGTGCTAAATCAACATATTTTTCCATTCATATAATGTAAGACACGTGCTATACAGTCAGATTTTCTGTACATTGTAAAAAAAACCCTCCATTTTATTGTGTCATTTCTGTCTAGATTTGAGTTCTAAAAACCTAAGAAAACTAATTTTATTAAAACTAGTGAAAAAGATTTGACATTGCCTGAATATTTCAACCAGTTGTCAATACTGACAAGGAACCAAAAACTGCACACTGTTGGTCGCTTGTACTTTATGCCCTCAGACATTCATCAGGTAAAAAGAGGAAATGTGTGCTCTTTAACGCTCTTGTAATTCAGGTCAAATTAAGTAATTTATGCATTAATGAACAAAACATAACATTAAACAATATTGCTGAAATTTAAACACGTTTAACATTTATGTGAAAGAAAAAAAAATTGCACACAAATTCGAGAGCACACATGATTTTATTATTTATTATTTTAGGTGATATTGTGACCTTGTTAGTTGCGGGCCATAAAACCAAAACAGCGACACTACACATTTCGTGGAGCTGAGGGGAGGTGAGCTGCAGAGTTAGGTACTAATTCTCTGTTGGTTAAATACTTAGTGCACTGGTGTCTTTTTTTCTCTTATAAGGGAACAAAATGATACTGTAAGAACTCAATTACAGACAAAGATTTTTTGATAAGAGTATTTTTTGCTGTGTATTTGCTTGCTGGGTGACGTTCAAACCATTGCATCGCATTTAAGCGGAGTAGAGCACTGGTGTATGAATGGAGTGTGTGCCACCATAAATCACTTCAATGAAATATTATTCTATAAATAAATGGACACACTAATCAGCTGTGAATGCTACCAAGGTACATGCCAGGTTTCATCCAGCTTATCATCGCCCACAGTAACAGAAATTGATCATGCATTTGAATTAATTCTGCACTTTGCGGCTCATGAGCACAAACACACACAAACACACACACACATATATTTTCATATATTATATATATATATGTATATACACACACACACACACACACACACACACACACTTAGGGGATACACACAATGAAAACTCTTGGAGTGCCAGCGTTGCCCCGTACTGTGATTGCAAATTAACGCTTCCAGGCCTGTAGCTTCGGGTTCGATGATTGCCAATTATGTTTTACTCAGCCTCTATTCAGAGACTGAGTGAAGTGCTGTTGCATGAGTTATCACGGTCAGCGTCCTCATTGTTCATTATTACCACATTATCATTCTGGGTGGTGAAATATTGATTTTGCTTGTCATTGTGTAGAAGTCATTCCCATAATATGACGCAGTATTTGTTCTGCAGGGACGTGTGCCGACATTTTGAGAGGTGGCGGCTGGATTTCTAAAAAGGGCCCCCATCCCCCGACAGTATTGTCTACTCCCCTCATTGTCGAGTCAGCCATACTATATCAAATTAAATGCCAAGGTAGGACACACCCACTCATCTCTCATATGTATGCACACGCACACACATGCATTTACACCGTCTTGTGTGTCCTACATGGTTCGTTGTTTACTGGATTATGATTATTTTTATTTGTTCAACAGACCTTTTTTCATTGCAGATTTTGGCTTGAAGGAAAAGCACAGGTGTAATTAATAAGGTTGATAACAAGTGCATTCGATGGAGCTGAGCTAGTTCCAGCGTCCTGGTATTGTGCATGCTGGCTCACAGTCATGGCTTAATCGGACACTTAATGGAACTGAGCCATAGTTAAGGACATTTATTTCACCTGCGTTTTTCCTGCCATGATAACTCAAAGTGTTTGCCATGAAAATGGTCTATTAGTTTCCAGTATTTTCGATGTGCCTGGTCATCCTGTAACTGCAATAGTTACATATTCTCCATTGTTTTTCCAACCAGGACGATGTATCGAAACGTGTGCAATCGTGTCATATCATGTCGGAAATCCCTTTAAAAAATATATTGTTATTTGGGCAAAATTATTTTATGGCTGCCTGTGTTTAGACAACATGAAACAGAGCTTTGGCTTCTTTTGATGGATGAAAAACTGCTGGGATGATGCACCAAGTGAAACATAGAATATCTTATTTATAATCACATAGAACAGCAATGTCCACTTACATTAGTATGTTAAAAACACACCCTCTTCACAAAATGTGCTACAGTATATAGTAGGGCACAACCAAGTGAATTTTACATTACATGATGTGCAATGTTACGCCCATCTATGTCAATATACATTTGGAGGTAGCAAGAAGTGGTAGTTTCAGTCATCATTATTCAGCTGTTGGCTGGCTGCTGCTGCCTTGAAACCACCTTTACAACAAAGCTTCCTTCCGTTGCCTCCCTCAGCCTTTTCTTTCTTTTTGCTTCTTTCGCCCGTATTTATTGGGCACTGCCACTGTAAACAATGTGAATCGATATTTATAAAGCAACATTAGGCGTAGCTAACCGCAGTTAACAATTAGCCTTTAGTCCTAAGCAAATATCAGCTCCAAGATGTCTAATATGATTTCCAAAGTAATGGCATACTATTTGAAGAACATAAGCTTCCCCAAAGCGTATACTCATTACACAGACTTATGCCTAATGAGGAATAATTACAGCAAAAAACAAAACAAAAATAAACGTAGTTACTGAACATGCTAAACAACCACACTAACTGCCACCCATAGTTTACTTGTTACAGCAGCACTCTGGAGCAGCAGCCAAGTCAGAGAGAAGAAGAGACACAAAACAGAGAAGACATGGACCGGTCCAACTCAATTTTCTAAAGCAAACCTAGTGTTTCCCGGCCAAACCCCAATCACCAAATGTGCGTCATCACGCATTTAATAACAAGGTGGAGTATATTTCTCAATATTGAAAACCAGGGAACAATCATGGCAACACATGCTGATCGAGCCTCCTGAGGACTATGACTTGGACCAGTTGGTAATTAGTCGGCAAAAGGACAAAAACATTACTGTGATTATGTGTGTATTTGGGAGATTGGTGAGCGTGGTGGAAGAGGATATACACATCAATCTTGGTGTTAAAAAATGGAACAAACAGCAACATGCGGCTTTGCAGTTTTCCTGTGGAGAGGAGTGAGCTTGTAACTTGGCTCCTGCTGATACTGGAATGGCGAGCAGATTGGAGAGTACTCGTGTTTTGCTGAGCACTTTCTAAGAACTGGCCACATAATGTGAGTGTCTGTGTGCCACGTGGTATAAAAATATGCCTTTACTACTGTAAGCTTATGACTAAGGGGTTTATTCTTATCCCTATAGTATCTATGGTACTAAATTGTAATGAACAGACAACTTTAATTTCATTGTAAGGAAGCAAGTAAAGTTCATTTACTTTACTTTAAGCACCTTTTACAGCCCAAGGTCACAAAGTGCTTCACAAGAGTAACAAGTGGTGGACCGACCGATCAACATTGCAATGCAGCTAAGGCTAAAAATCACACGGAGACCAAATTGCAATCATGCCAGTACGCTGTCCATTAAAAACTACAACTCCCTGTTGTCATCCAATCTGACGTTTACGCCTTTTCTCCCCTAGTTCTGCAAATTAATTCAATACAAAGCAGAATCCAACACGATAAGAGTCTCTGCTAATGGTTTGATGCAGTCTAGCGTTACTTTAAAAGGATCTTTCACGTCGTATAATGTAGACTTCTAGTTTTTACTGGCAATACTGTGAGGTCTTTTGTAAGATTTTTTTGTGGATGAAGTTTGAGCTTCTGTAGGTGGTGCCCTTATAACATGGAACAACATGGTGGCTGTTGCTGCTAACTACAGTTTCTTCTCTGAATATGCAGTTTTTATTCACAAAAGGAGGTGGGAAGTGAAATAGTGGGAAACATGGACACCTGCCAAGTATGTATTTGGCAACTCTAAAGTTCTAGAAACCTTTAAGAAATCAACATTAAAATAATTATTCTTTCATTTCACAAAATAAGCCCATTTTAAATGTTTGAAATGATACAATTGTTTGTGTGCAGACAAATTCTTTTGAAATCACGCTGGGAACCGCAATTTCAGAAAACACACCCACCCTCTTGTGAAGAACTGGGAGTTTTAATTATTAAAGCAGAGCATTGCTGATTCAAACTTCTCCTTTCTCTTCTCTGTTTTATCTCACTGTATAATTGAATGCCTTTGGATTTTGGACAGTTGCTTGGTTAAAACAAGACATTTGAAGCTGTTACCTTTAATCAAAAAAGTAATATATACATTAGCCAATGATGGCGATAATCATTAGTTGCAACCCCTACAATTACCTGGAGTAAGAGGTGAAATACAAGACCTGGACAGTTCATCCTTCCTCCTGACTTTCTCTTGCTTATTTGTTGAGGAGCAGGCATTAGCAGATGAAGTATCATGTAGGTCGATCAGTGTTTGTGATAACGCTGGAGGGCAGTTCAATATATGGATTTGTTTATCTCCTCTCTGCATCCACAGGAGGCACCTCCAAGCATCCTCTCTGCATGGTAACAGCAACACAACAGGTTACACATCCGGCAGAACAGAAACTGTATGAACACCAACCTCTTAATATTTTCAGTGAAGGAAGTTTACACAATGCTCAATAATGTGAGTCATTGATGTAATATTCACTGTTTTAAAAGCTCTGCAGGGACTCAAGCTTGATTTGTTATAGAACTGACAGTGGACTGCTGTTAAGTATAGAGGGAGTGTTTTGTTTTCCCCAATCAGCAGGCTTCCTACTGTTGTAATAGAGTTTTTTTTTCCCTAACACTATTATTATCTCAATGGAGTGCTTATTTTGCTCTTCGATAAACCTAACAAAAAGATCACTATAATTTCTCAACAATATTCCAATAGTGGCTTCTATTATGTTGGTGGAACTCAGTAATGAGCTTATTACTGTTGGGTTTAAGATATACTGTATAGTTATTGGCTTACAGTTTCTATGAGATATTATAACTTCTAAAATGGTCTCCACGTCTTTTCAAAATGGGGAAATGTATTTAGGCTATACTTGTATCATTGACAAGGGGCACTGTACGGTACTAACATGTACTCATGGATTGTACATCATGGCCAGATTAACCTGTCAGGGGACGCCGGGGGCAAAATTTGGCCCCCTTATTTAGGAATGTACACCGTGTGAGCACAATAATGAACAAAAATAATTATAATTATATAATAGATCCGAAAACAAAGACAGGCCAAAATGATCAGATAATAGTGCAGGACACTTCATAGTTGATACTTTCTTGTTGCAAATTCTTAAATAAGTTTGCAATCAATTAATTAATATGCAACTAACTGACAAGCAGTGAGCCTGGTACTTACCCTAGTTCCCACTTTGCTGAAGGGGTTCCAGCCGTGCTGTATATGTTGGTCATATTAAATAACTGTCACAGGCTTTGAACACTTGGGTTCTGCATTATCAGCATGCTACACTAAGAGTGTAAAGTTCATCATTGCCTTCTGCAAACCCACTCTGACATGTGTGAGTTGAGTAAATCAGAGTCATACTTCTCACTGAGTCATTGTGCTTCATCAAACAACGCCGTCGTGCTTATCGGTTAGACAATTTGCTTACTCTGTAATGTAAGGGTGTAGTTGGAGGAGGATTTGGCCATGTTTTTGTAGAGTTTGCACGCTGATTTACCCATGTCTCCTGGAAATTGCACATATGTATTACTATATTGTTTTCACAGTTATGTTGTGGCGGCAAACACAGTGTCTGCCTGGATTATGTTCAGAGGCAACATTTGTGTTTGAGTGAATGAAGTGCTGCATCTCTAGGCGCCTTCAGCTGCCCACTGCTCCAAATAATTGGATGGGTTAAATGCAGACATTGAATTACACTGGACATTGTACTGTGTATGATTGTGTACGTGACAATAAAAATTGAATTATGAATTATGAATTATCTGTGTTTGCCACCAGAGTCACGGCGCATCGGTCGGGGTGGATGTTGGGTCTATAAAGCGCAGGACTTTGACACCAGAGACCGGGTTTTGAATCCAGGTGGTTAGATTTAAACAACAGTTTTGCGACTTGCCAGATACGTTAATTTACAACATGTCCTCATTGTGTTAATGCGGTATTTATTTTCCTTCAAAACGTATTTGCTATTACAAATCTGTTGTATATTAACACAATTTCCAGGAGACAGGGTTGGCTGGTACGCTTTCTCTCAGTGTTTTTCTCTTTGAGCATTTTGGATTACTTGCTGTGTCCTTTTTAAGTCTGTTTCCACAACAAGTTTTGTATGTCCATTAATCTGAACCAAACCTTAGCCTTAACACCAGCCAATCACCTCTGTGACGCATAAACATTACCTAATGTTAGCCTCAATTAAACCGTAACCTCAAACACGGAGGGCAGCACTATAGAAAACACGATTTGAAGTGGAAACTGACTCCAACACAAGACTGGGTTATCGTCATGTGAGCACCAACCGGCAACACTGTCAGTTCTTACAACCTACTGCAGCTACACCTCAAAGAAAAAGTCCCTGGTGTAATTCTTCAGGGAGTGATGAATAAGTTGTAAGATCAGCAGCCTCCAGTTAGATCAAAACACATCAACCTGCAAGCTCCATGTGCATCCCCGCTGGAAGGGAGGGAAAAAAAGAAAGAAAACTTTTTAAAGAATTCTCACATTTCTGCTACAACTTGCTTACGTGCACTACTTCATGTCTAAAATGGCAAAATGGCTCATGTAACAAATATAATTGGGTTCTGGGAGGAGGACGCGGATCGACGTGGCTGAACTTCTCAAGGCACCAAGCGTCTTTCTTTTGTTTTGCTTTTATTTTCTCGTTTCCAGATAAATTAGCACAAAATCTATAGGCATTGAACAAAAACACAGACATAACATCAGCTTTCATATTCAGACTAGAAAACGTGGAAAGCCTCGTCAAACTACTGTCAAAATTCCAAAACACACACCTGCCTGCTGCTCACTAACACTGACAACAGCTGGCGTGTCAGCTGTGAAGTTTTAAACACATCCCAACCTGGGAATGTTTCTATTTCAACGTAATGCTTTTTTTCATTGTTTTCCAGCAGATCCACAAACTTACATAACTAAGTATAGATTATTTAAGTGTGAAGGTATTAGGGGACACATTGATGTAAAGGCTGCTACAAAATGCGGCGCATACATCTTTAATTTCTTCACAAAAGTGGTCAAACCTTAAATGATAACTCTCCGTAAGCCACATTTCCATTGAGTACAAGATATCATTGATTAAGAGTAGGTTCTTGCTCGGCTGTCCAATGTTGTATTATCAGTCTTCAGAGCTGTCTTAACCCATTCATCAACGATCTTGGCAGATGTTGCAAATACTAAAGGATCTCCTCAAATGAAAAGCCTTGGGCAACATGAAAACAGTGAGCCAACAAAAGCTTTAACAAAAGCTTGCTAGAGACGAAACTGTCTTGCGTCTCCTGTCAACTCCAAAAGACATTTTCCACTGTGCAATCAAAGCAACATGCGAACATTCAACCCAGGAATGTTTGTACTGTCCATTCTCACAGATGGAGGAACATGTTATACAGGTTTTCAAAACAGATACATAACATCATCCTTTAGCGTCTTCTCCTTTAATGCTGGCTGGCAGTTACAGCCATGACACATAAAGACACTGTCTAACGAGGCAGGTTTTAGATTTCGTCCATACCTTGATCTTCTTCTCAGACATCCAGCCTTCTGAAAAGGGAGCAGCAGTTGTTTTGATACTGCCTTTAATGCGTTATATTTATGGCAGGAATTTATATGTTCGTGTAAACTGTGCAGGGACAAGGACAGAGAAAGGAAAGAGGAATGTTTAGAGTGTTACGAGCCTCGTACTACATTTAAGTCAATTCAATCAAATTTACTCCAGGGAGTCCTGGGTTAGGCCTACATACTGTATATTTAAAAAAGAAACATAACAAAAAATAAAATAAAGAAAAAATATGTTTGTTGAAAAATGTATATCCTACGTTTAATCTTTGGGAAATAATATTATTTTTCACCTACATGTTTGCACTGTGTTAGACAACCAAACTAAACTAAATACTACAAGATTTGGAGTGTAGTTGCACCTTTTTTTTTTACTATATGATGTGATTGGAATAACACCTCAGGTCACGCACCTGATCAGTTTGCATTTAAAAAATATCCTATTAGCCAAAATTGTATATCCTAATATCTCATCAGCCGGTACAACAGGAGATGATGATACCCACGTGTGCCGTATACATGGACAGGGAGTTTGCAGAATTTTTGAAAATGAATAAAATATCTGTAAGATGAAAAATGAAACAATGTCTCCTAAATTCTTATAGCAAACTGAATTAACTTGGAGCTTCCTTGAGGATATACAAATGTTACAATTAAGGTATGGGAAACAAAAACACACACAAAAAAATGTTTCACTAATAACTTCATTCACCTTCCATACATACTTTTATTATTGTATTAATAAACTTAAATTGCCTATTCGTGGTGATAAATACATATTTACTACTAGTGGCAAGGTAAATTATGCTTCCGTGTGAAGATAATAAATGATTTTTACACTTTTTAGCAATTGTTTGTTGTTGTTTTTTTTATTAATGGCGAAAAGAGGGTAAAACTCCGAGTCCCATAAGACCTTGCGCAGCTCTCTGGCGCGCGCGTGTGTGTGTGTCTGCTCTGCATGCAGCGGAGAGAAATGCAGAGCGCTCGGAGGCGGAGAGTCAGTCGGCTCGCCGTGGAGCGGTGTCGTGCAGCAGGAGGAGCCGACGCCGACAGAAAGGACCCACCGACCCGAAGAAAGACGCGAGCGTCGCCCAGATGCACGAATTTGAGCTTTGAATCGCACCGGACGGACACGGTCGAATGGTTTACCTGAAGCTTCTCAACGTGGACAGAAAGGGTGGTGACTACGGACACAGCAACCCGCAACCCCCCCCCCCCCCTACACACACACACACACACACACACACCACATCCCCTAAGAAAAAAAAACAAAAAAACCAAAACACCACCAAGAGAAATCGGCAAGAGGTGAGGGGGAAAACCGTTCGGGGATGTGAGCGACATTTGAAACTGTAGCGAAAATAGTGAAACGCTCCACAATGGGCTGAAATTGAAGTTGAAGGAGCAGTTGTAGTGGACTGCAGTGACACGACGGGCTACGTTCAACGGTTATTTTGGCTTTATTTCTCCTCAAAGCATGCAACTGTTCACTAGTCTGCGCTGGGTTTTTTTTTTTTTTTTTGTTTTTAAAAAGCCCCCGCGGGTGTAAATTGTAACCCGTCCGAAATGGGTGAGGTTTGTGCTGCCACACAAAAGACTTGCGCTGCCTTTTCAGTCACTGGAGTGGATTCGTGTCGTTTGCTCGGATGGATTATTTGTCGCCTTCCGCCTCGGCACACAGCTGGCCATTGATCTCCTGAACATGTAGCCTTATTTGTTAAGCTTTGTGTTGGAGGCAGGGAGCGCCGTAGAATAACAGAAGAGCTGGAAATGTATCGCAGCCTGTGTGAAACCTGGTTATTTGGCAGCGTTACAAAGTAACCATCAAGGCTGTGTGTGTATATGTCTTTCTGGGTGTGTGTGTGTGTTTTTTTTGTTTGTTTTTTTCCTGGCTGGGTAATATTTGCATTTGCTCCAGTATAGAGTAGAAGTAGTAGGCACTGATGAAAGGGTAGTTTTAAAAAGGTGCTTAGCCAAAAAGCAGCAGAACTCAAATCAAGATCTTTTTAAATTTCATGCCTGTAACCCCCCCCCCCCCCCCTTTTTTTTTTCTTTTTTCTTTTAAAGTTCCATCATCATGGGTCTATACTCCGGATTAAACTCTGTATGATTTATGTCATCTTAAAAAGCTGTTATACCCTTGTTTGAGGTGGGGTCACCTTCCACTTCCACCCATGTAAACGGGCCCCTGTAAATGCAGGAAAGGGGGTCCTCTCACATGGACCCCCCCCCCACCCCCAGCCCCCAGTTCACGGATGTGGACTGTTTGGGATTTAAAGCCACATAGGAAGGAAGAGGGGGATCAGCGGATAGACTAGAGAAACTGGACGAACCCCTGCCAAGAATTTAGTTTGCAGGGCAAGCAGGCGGTGATGTGGGTTGTGGAGGATAAAAACACTAAAATCCAACATACTCACCTTTTTGTAGCTGCAGAAATGGAGTTAACCCTTCCCTTGCAGGTTGGAGAATATCTTTTACAGTAGTGTGCATCCAGAATAAGTAGTGACAAACTGTTGCAGCGGATATGTTTTTGAAGCCAGTGAATATACAGAGTAGTTTTTCGTATTGGTTGTCGCCAACCCACTTTTGTATTTTGTACTTCATCCCTGGCTCCAAGACTGTAAATGTTTCAGCAAGCATCTCCGCGAGGAACGATGGTTAATTGTGCATAAAGCTGTATTTGAAATGTGTCCTAATTTTGCTTTTATTTCTGTCTCCGTTTTCCAGGGGACGAGCCAGGCCTTTGTGTGTTAC
Organism: Coreoperca whiteheadi; assembly: GCA_011952105.1. Taxonomy (NCBI): domain Eukaryota; kingdom Metazoa; phylum Chordata; class Actinopteri; order Centrarchiformes; family Sinipercidae; genus Coreoperca; species Coreoperca whiteheadi. The sequence continues at coordinate 25,812,272 of CM022490.1, read as the reverse complement.
TGGAGAAACCGACTGCGCGCTGGCAGCCTCTTCCATGCTAATGTGATGGAAACGCTCTTTGGTCATCCCCGGTAGCATCTGAAATGCATCAGCGGAAATATATCAGCTACGCTCATGGCTAATTGTATAAAGCGGTGGTGGCTTGAGTTTGCCAGTGGATGCACTCAAGAGCCGGGTGCCCTGCCATGCCCAGCGCCATGCTAAAGCAACACACTCATAATAACAAGGAGCACTCAGTTCAGCCAGTGGGAAAGCTGTGGAAAAAGTTGGTGGAAAATCTATGGTTTGAGCCTCAGTTTTGATTTCCTTTTTTTATTTTGACCTAGATATTCTGTAACGCGCCATAGCTTGGCTGCTTTTCCTGGCATCTGCAGCAGCTCTGCTTCCTTCTCCTCTTTCACTCGAGTTGCGTTCACTCCGGTTTCTCCTCAACATCAACACTAAGAACTGCAGCCGGCCCGACAAAATGGATGTTCGAATTTACCGCCGGCCTTTGTTGGAGGTGAAAATGTGAGGGGCGGAATGACGGGACCCCTATGAAGAGGAGGAATAGGTGGAACAGCAGCACTATATCAAAATGGCCCAAACCAGTTTGCTGCAGGGGAAGCGCTTTTACTGCCGGGAGTGGGTCTTCCATAAGATCCAGCATTGCCTCCAGGAGAAAACCAACAACCTCAGCGGAGTGACCAGCACTCCCAGTAAGCAGCCCCCGCTGGCGCCCGGCGGGTGTGCGTCCAACCCCGGCACCCTGACAGCCGGATCCGCGAAGTTAGCTAACTCCTGGGGGGTGTTGCTGGTGGGGGGGCCGGGAAGCGGGAAAACGGCAGTGTGCACGGAGCTGTTATGGCCCACGTCGAGCCAGGGAACACACCGGGGGCTGCACCAGCAGAGCCTGGCGTTCCACTTCTGCCGGGCGGACGACTCGGACACGCTGTGTGTCGGCGGGTTCATCCGAGGTCTGGTGGCTCAGATCTGCCGCAGCAGGCTGGTGCCGGGATACGAGGAGAAGGTGCGTGACCCAGCTGTGCAGAGCACTTTGCAGCCTGGAGAGTGTGAGAGGAACCCCACAGAGGCTTTCAAGAGGTAAGGAAGAACACACACATACACACACACACACAAGTGCACCCCTCTTCCTTTTTTCTTGCTCTTACTATCAGCTACAGCCAGATGATTTCACCGATTAGCACACCTTCAGACAGAGGAGGAACTAGTCAATGAAGATGTTGCTGATGAGTATTTGCTCAGTCGAGAATTCATTGACAAAAATTTTGGCTGTTCGCTCAATTGTTTAAGGCAGTTATCAACCAAAAAAAGAAATGTTCCCAAATGTGAGGATTCGCTGCTTTTCTCACTTTTATATCATTATCATCTCAATATCTTTTGAGTTTTGGACTGTTGGGTGGACAAAACAAGCATTCAGCTAATGCAACCGTGGGCATTTTTCACCATTTTCTGACATTGTATTTGCTGTAATGATTCATTGAAAAAGAATAAACTGGTTGATCGCTAACAAAAATAGCAGATTGTTGCAAACCGGCATGAAATCCCCTGCAGCATAATTTGTTAGGAATAAAAAAAACCTGCATATTCTTTGCTTTCCACGACACACGCTTGTTGTGAGGGATTGTTTGTAACATCGGAAATAAGGAGATTCAAATCTGATCGTACTACTCCTCTCTGGTGGATCCAGGTAGTGCTTGAAATCTAGGAATTTGGTTTGCCTAGAAATGTAAAATGCGGAGCCAACCCCCCCCTCCACCCCCTGACCCGGATGCACCCCTCCCCCCCTTTTTTTTGACTGCTCCCACTCATCGCATAGCTCCGCCTCAGCAGCCTCTGCTCTTATTTGATGTCATGGTTTTGTTGGTTTTCCCCCCTGGCGTGGCATGCTGGGTGGGACTGTCCCGGCTTGGCTTCTGATTCAAGAAAGGTCAGATATATTTTAAGTCGCGGCCGAGCTCAGGTGGCCGGAGACTCCAAAGGAAGGAGCTTTGAACTGCGACTGACTCACTGACTGACTGACCTGAGTGACTGCACTGCAGAAAGCTGAAGCGCACGTGTGAAACTGAAGTACAGTAGGCTTGTGGACTTCCAGCGTCCTGCCCGGGCATGTAACACGATCAAGATGGACTGTTATTGTAGGCAGAGGCTTTAAAAGGAGCTGCGCGTGAGCATGTGGGTTACTTGCACGACTTGTCTGCACAGTATAGGTCAGGCAGTCTATGCAGCACAGGCTGGAATGCAGCACTGAACACACACGCACACACACACACACACACACTCACTCATGCTTCTTGTCTGGCCATCTGGTGACGCTTATTGCACCATCTCAACATCACACACGGTGGGGGGGGGGGGAGGGGAGAAGTAGGTAAAACGTTCGGCAAGGTAAATCATTTTTTAATTGCTCACCAGAGTCAACAGCTCAACCCACATTTTTTATTATTATTTTTTTTAAACATTCTTGTTCCCAAGGAAGTGAGCGCACCTCTTGTCATCTGCTCGTAATCATGCGGCCCCTACCGATGACTCTGACTTCGGTTTGACCCTCTCAGATAAAAGGCAGGTTATTGTAGGGACATAAACAAAGACTGACGGACCTCTCACTTCAGCTCTGCTCTGTGTCTCGCCGGATGTCGAGGGCCTTTTTGCAGACAGTCACGTTTGCTGAGCCTCGCCTCAGGAAGCAAATATTCTGTAGCACTTGAAACCTCAGGCCCTAAATCTGCTGACAACAAAGACACGTGGCTTATCATCGCCGCCTGTTTTTTTTGTTTTTTTTGTTTGTGAGCCCAATGAGCACTTTGGTGAATGCCTTATCGCCATCTCAGGTGTAAAAGCGTCCCAGGCACCGTTGTACATAAATAATCTGAACGGCTCCCCAGCTGTCCTAGATGCTATCTGGCTTCAGGAAGCCAGGATTGTTGGCTGTTCTGGAAGTGACATTTAAAAAAATAAAAAATAAAAATGACGGGGCGTAAAACTTTATTGTTAGTCCAACAGTATGACCACTAATTTACATCAGGGATAAAAAGTCACAGAGGGGTGCAAACCTCGTGTTGATTGAACAAACTCAGGCCTGTACTTTAACCAACAAAAGTTAGACCAATTTCATTTAGTTAAGGGTCTTGTTTAACAGTGTTTTGGGGAGCTTTTGACCCCCCCCCCCCCAACCCCCTTGCAGCTGTGGTTTTGAATGTTAGCTAGTGAGTGCAGAGGTCGAGTCAAATTCTTCAGCCTCGTCAAAGACAAACAAGTCTGTTTGATATTAATCACCAGGCTCGTGTTAATACATTGAAACTGGTTAGGACACAGGTTTACGTCCATTTCTCATCTGTACATCTGCAACCACAGCTTTTAACTGTTACTTATTTTCTTTTTTATTGTTATTATTTTAGTAGTTGCAGTAGAAGCAGGTGACGGGGCGTTTATTCAGGGTTTGAACCAGGTGAAAAATGGACAAACTAATCACGCTAGCTTAATGTTTGTTCTTAGACCAGAATCAAAATTGGGAATGTGGTGATCATATTTTATGACTTTAGGACAAATTCTGTTGTCCAAATTAACAATTCCAGGCAAATGGATATAAATGACACATAGTTTTTGTGTTACACATATGAAGAGCTTGTAATTCAATCTTGTAAGACATAATAGTGAAGCATATTTCATTACAGTTAAGCATAGATTATTAATGTGCATACATTTACTATATATAAAAAATGTATTGATTAGAGCTGAAAAGATTGGTTGATTGACATCTATTTTGTAAAGCAATGTACTGATTCCAGCTTTTCAAATGTGAATATATTATTTTTTTTATTCTTGTATCATAGTAAAGTGAATTTTGTTGAATTTTGGACTGTTGGTTGGATAATAACCACATTTGATGATGTCACCATGGCCTATAGGAACCTGGGATGGACATTTTACACTATTGTCATTTTATAGACTAAACCATGAGTTGAATAAATAAAAAAAAAAAAACAACAGATAAATCACTGTTGACAAGAATCTTATATGTTCTGTTATATTGACGTCACCTAGCCTTACTAGAATGCATCGTTTTTAATGTATTGCTAAAGGTAATGTGATGCATTAGCAGGGCAGATGCCTGCCAGCAAAGGTCATAAGCCACAGTTAGCTTCCAGATAAAAGGCAGTTTCACCTTCCAATGTGCCTTTCCTCTGCTTCAAGTCTACCAGTGCAAGCTGATGTCTTCAGACAATAAACTCTATGCTTGTGGTACATTCATTGCCATTAGTACTGTCTGACGCCTCTGACACTTGGGTTGTAGTGTATCATCAAGGATTTTATTTCTAGAGAGACTCAAAGCACATTCCTCTGTGTCATCAGTCTCTGTCTTAGCTTTATCAAAGGCCACTGCCATGTTTTGACTGACTTTGAATGAATTTGTGAGTTTCAAACAACCAGTCAGCCTGCTGCCATCCAACATGCCTCACTTTCTCCCCTCTGGACAAAAGAGCTTGCTATGTGGAGTTAACCCAGTCATGTGGGTCAAACCAAAGGCAACAAGTTTTTTTTTTGCTGATGGGACAAAGCTGCCTTTTAGTTCAGGTGTGAGCTTATGTGGATTTGTTGTCGGGCTGTTCTTCGCTGTGCAGGAGTTAGGCTTGAATTGCAGCTGGACAAGTTTCTATTTCTTTGTAAAGGGCACAGACTTCAGAAATGATGAATGGCCGTGGCTTAAATTTATGAACAAGACTCAAAGTTTCTTGGCAGTGTTTTATTCCCTCAGCGTGTCCGTGGAAGAAATTGATGCTGCAGTTCAGATATTTTTCTACAAGACGGTTAAAGATGTTGATTTTCTGGCAGTCTTTGGAAAACTGTGCCCGTTGCATTGTTCCAAATAACTTGATAATTCGTAGTGACATTAATCAAAACAGAAGCATGATCAGATCGGGTCTGATAGCCTCCAGTGAACGTTTTCTAAATTGTTGTTTTACAAGTCAGCATGGCATCACTGGCTTATGCAAACTGTTTTTGACAAGTGAATTCCAGTTATTTGGGTCTTGGGAATGTAGTAAATTGTGAGGTGAAAAACCAGAGATACAAATAAATATGAAGATGTTTGTAAAGATGTCTTGACATCTGGTGATCTAACGGTTACCTTACTGGGAGAAACCCTTAAATAATGTGAAATAAGTGGAAAACAGTAATTTCACCAATTTGTCTGTTGTCTCTCTTTGTCTGATTTTGAACACAGTTCAAATTGGGGCACGTTTCCCTTTGAACTAAAACCAACCAAGACATTTTTTCATTTAGTTTTACTTTAGAGTTGGCGATGGAGCTTTGTGGGTTTTTTTTTCTTTTGTGTTGACTTTTTGACTGTTGCACATTGGGCGGCCCTGCTCACTGGGGTTAAGGGACGCTAAATGAAAGCGGCCTTGTGCCTTTCATGTGGTGCACGGCTGTGGAAAACTCGCTGCAGATTAGGGCCACGTTTTAGAAACAAAAAAAAAAAAAAAGGCGTCCAGCGGGACGCGTCAACTCCAGGTGCACAGAAGACGAGGAACGGCAGCCCTGCTGCCCCAACACACGAGGGGGGGTTGT
>CM022490.1:25734843-25803918 GCA_011952105.1 Coreoperca whiteheadi | reverse complement strand
GTAGCCTTTCCCTTACCCGACCCACCCAAAAAGAACTTAAATGACTAAAATCACCATAAATGTGTCCTTTTCTGTTTTTTTTTTTTTTTTAAATCAGGAAATATATTGTCAAAGAATAAGGAATTAAGGCTAGGAATCTGACAAAGCACTCCATGCCAACTCTTGGTAACTAATGTGGTACTTTGGTACTTGTTTTTGTTCGGTTAGTGCTAGGCCTGCACGATGAATCGTTATAAAATCTCGATTCACCCTGTTCACGATTTTAATTTGAAATGTCTTCGATTTAAAAAAAAAAAATAATAATAATAATAAAAACATTGGCCTTTATTTCGAAAGGACAGCTCTCACAAATTTCAGGGCTTCACCCTCAGCCAATGACAAAGCACCTTTTAGTCACGTGTTTCGAGCGAGCGCTGTAGTACGGAAATAAACAAAATGGATATAAGTGGTGTAATGGATCAAAAAACTCACGGTTCGGATCACATTACAGGTCACGAGTCACGGATCGGATCATGTTTCCGATTCTTTGGAACTGTTGGTGTCTACATACCGTTACAGTTTTGTCCACCGCCCTTCTTCAGTCATCATTAAATTTTACGGGGAAGCCGAAATGCTCCGCCGCTGGCCATCGTTGACTCATTAACATGTGAACACATGACTGTTGTGCGTAGTTTCACTGAAACTCAGCATCGAGTTTAAAATAAGCAATTACTTCAAAAGCAACATCAGCAGAAAAACTCTTTTCACTGCGGTCGCTAAACAATTTAAATTAATCTGCTAGTTAAAAAAAAAAGGAGAATTTAATCCGCAGGTCACGTGCTTGCCGAACCGTGGGTCGGGATCAACTGCGATCCGTTACACCCCTGATGGATATTGATGAAAACTTGTAGGCTTGTGGCGATGTGCAATGTGCCAAAACCGATATTTTTGGTGCTGCCAGTTTGTTTTGTTGTGGTTCATGTGTGTAATAAACATCACGCTTCATGAGGAAAAAATCGTTACAGAAAATCGTGATGTCAATTCTAAGCTAAAAAAACTCGTGATTCACATTTTTCCCTGAATCGTGCAGGCCTAGTTAGTGTTTCAAAAGTATTTATTTCAAACCCAGTGTGCTGACAATTACCCCTTTTCCACCGAGGTGGCGCTGGTGCTGGTTCGAAACCAGAGCCAAGTTTCAAATCGGTTCTTTGTGTTTCCACAGCCGAAGCAGCAGCTCGGAGCCAGGAAAAGTGGTTCTTAAGTAGCACCAACTCGTTGCTGGGCTAGAAGTAAGGACCGCTTACTGCGGCGGCTGGGGGCGGGGTTACCGTGACCTACAAGACGAACAGTTTTCCCTTTTGCTTCTTACACCAACGCTTAATACCTTTTTATTTAATTGCAACGCGATCGTTTATCAGCAGAGTTGATGCTAGGAGGGTAGCAACATGCAGAGGCTCAAGTTGACACGTTATTGTTAAAAATAAATGTTCTGTACGTACCGTTACTCACTCTCGCTCGTAATCTCTGTCTGTACAAACTACGGCGAACATAAATAGCAACGCAACATCCGCGATTGTTGACGGTGTTTGCGTTTGGCGCTGACGCGCTAGTGCTACCGGGAAAGATGTGACGTATACAGTCACGTGAGACCTGGCTCTGTGCTGCTCCGTAGCCAGTGGCAACACAAACGGGTTCTTAGAAGGGTCGTCATTTGAACCAATTTGATTTAGTCATAAACCAAAGTATTGAACAAATTAAAATTTTGACCTGATGATGGCTAAATTAACAGTCAGTGGATCACCAAAGTCATTAAGAATCATCCGCTGGGGACCATCAATGTCTGTACAAAATGTAATAGATATCCGCCCAGTAGTTGTTGAGAGATTTAAGTTTTCGCCCAAAGTGGTGGACCAACCGTCAGACTGGGACAGAGAGACGTGACGTTGCCATACCTACAGCCACACCGCTAGTGGGGCTAAAAACAGAGGCGATAAAATGTTCAGTGAGAAATTCATCAGAAATGGAGCTTCACAAATTCCAAACTGCAACTGGCTCTAATAACCCAACCGTACCTGCGTAGCAAACAACTCACTGAGATATGAAATGTGAGCAGAGTCAAGGGAGAAACTGATACATTTTGCGCTTAATCAAAAATGTAAAGTATGGTTTCAAGCTCATTTGTGTCTAGACATGATGCAGTTGTTCGAGCTTAATAAGGATTGTTATTTTTTTTTATTTTATGTTGCCCAATTCTCCACTCAGTCGTTTTGAACAAATGATTATAATGGTCATTTCTATATTCCTGAATAATAAGTAATTTACTGCCGCGAGGTTGCCATCCTCAGAGGGTTATCTGTCTAATGAAAGGCTCTCAGCACAAATAAATGTAAATATGTCTGTCCGCAGCTTACATAACTGCAGTTCTGCTCCAGTGTAATCACTCTGCATCATACCCTTGATTTGTTAAAAGCTTTAAAAACAAGCTTTATTGGACGCATACCCATTTTGCTAAAACTCTAATGACGCCTTAGATTTGGAGTTTATGTCCAATCAGATAAAACTGGAGTGAGATGATAACGGACTGAGGAGGAAACAAGAGCATATGGCTGATGTAACAGGCAGAGTAGTCTGAGCCTGGCTGGTGAGAACATTTGCTCTCAGCACCAGTCACTCTTATTGTCCTCATCAGCATGATTACTTTGAACAAGATGATTGCAGTACCGTTATGCATAATGTAAGAATCGTATAAGAAAGTACGAGGGAAGAATCTGCAAGATAGTTGTCCCTTTCACTTTGGATGAGCCTGTGCATGAGTCAGCTGTTGTTGTGCAGCTCTGTGGCACTAAGCTCCCCTGACTTTGCAAAGACGCTGAGCAGGCTTCCTCCAAATTGACTCCATACTAAATGAAGAGATGGGGCTTCTAATGAAAAGGCCTCTCTGGTTTTCTACGGTTCATAGTGGAAAGCTTTGTCGGTATCTCTCTGTGTGGTGATCTGTCTAAAGCTGAGAGCTCAACCCACCATTTGACACTTCTTCCATTAGTAAAGCAGCGTCAAGACTGGACATGGATTGTATTCCTCTGTTCTCTTGAGCTCTTGCTGTATCCTGGTCAGTGTTTATGGTGGTGTTTGGGTATGTGGCATAGATTTCAGGCTCCGCGTCCGCTCTATAAAATGAGCTCTGTAAATTTATAAGGCGCTGGCTAGGTGCCCGGTGCTGCCTTGTCGGCCCAGACATCTTCACTAAACGTCACACTGAAAGCTTCGCTTTGCACATTGTGGTGGGAGCGACGGCCGCTGCAGTCGCGAACACAACACGACAGATAATGAGTGCATTAGATTTAGCATTTCACATCCCCCTTCTTCCCCTTTTTGTCTTGTCTTAAATAGCAATTGGCAACAACTTGGGCATATGTTGAGGACTTGAGCGAGAACCAAAATAGTTGGTACAAATGTCCAAGACCACGGTGAGTGGGCTGAATTACTTGTTAATTTTCTGGCTCAGGTATGCTGCAGGTTTGTCTGGCAAACTAAATCAGCTTTTCCTGAGCTTATTTTCTCTCCATCTCCAGTGTCCCGTGGAGTTTTCTTTGTCTGCAGTCCTTGTTGTTTGACTCTTTGACTGCCTGAAAGTAGCTGAATTGTGAGGGAAGAATGTCTCTTTGTTTTGCCCACTCGCTGTCACTGTGGATTTGATTGTCTCAGTAGGCAACATGGCCTCAGACACAACCGTTCACACACATTCACACACGGTCAACCCTGTGGACGGACATTCCTTTTGGCAAGGCTCCCAGATGGCGCTGCGTGCTCTCTGTGGGCTGCAGCCATCAGGAGCGTGTTTCTGAAAGGCTGAGCAACATCACAACAGAGCGTGAAGGTTGGAGACCCTTTTCAGTGCTTTCTTTCCTGTCGAGGGTTCAAACGGCTTGGAAAAAGTTTGAATACAAGCTAAAAGTGGTAAAAGCTTTGCAAAGACAGGTTTAACTTTCCAGTCTCCATCTGTGGGGAAGCGGCATTTTGAAGGATTTCATCTAGCGTTGATATGACCAATCGATTAATAGAGGCGTTGATTAACAACAATATTTAATTCCAGCTTCTAAAATGCGAGAGTTTGTTACTTTTCTCAATACAAAGTGAAATTTTCTATGGTTTTGGACAATTGAAGACATTGGCTATGGAAACTTGTGACAAGATTTTTATGCTATTTTCAGACAATTCTATACCTTTAAAAATAATCAGCTAATAGTAACTGACAGCTTAAGAAATGAAAATAATCTTTGGTTGCAGCTCTAATCTCATCCCAGAATGGGAACCATTTTTGAAAATGTGTTTTCACATAGCCGAGTAATGGTTTTCATTTGCCGTGTTGCCTGTTGGTATGATATGGGAGGCACTGCGCATGGTAAAGTGGGATTTCAGAAGAGAAATTAAGCTGTACACTTGAAAATTGGACTTGTAATATGCATGTAAAGCAGTGTTAGAAAGTACAAATAGTCAGCAAAAACCTTTCCAATCCAATGTGGTTTTCCTGCAAGACTGGTCTGATATTACATGACTTCATTTTGGGAAATTTATGGTACATCCACACTACTACGTTTTCGAAAAAAAACAAGCAAACTATGATTACACCTAGCGTCAACACTACTCGAGCCCCTAAAGCTGAGAAGTTTTGAAACGCTACTGGGTGGGATAATTTATTAATGACGCTGTAGTTCCTGGGGAATGGCGAGAAAACTTTTCAATGTCCAGATGTGGAAGGTCCAGAGTTCAGAGCCCTAAGTGAAGGATCGTGTTGTCAACTTCTACCAAATACATGGTAAAGTTACGCCACCATGCTAATCCATAGACTACATCAACAGAAACGGAAACATTCTTTGAATGGTCATGTGATAAGCATTTTCAGGCGGGTTAGTATGGACTGATATTATTTCTGAAACACTGCTGAAACGGTCATCTGGATGGAGATCATTTTTAGTTTTAAAACGCTGTTTTTCAGTTAAAGCGCAGTAGTGTGGATGTGGCCTTAGTCAAACAGCAAAACTGTCAATACTTGCCCTTCTTTATAGCCTGGATGCGTCACTCATTCCGAGGCTCTGATTGGTTGTAGGTCTATCCAATTGAGGTCTATGCTGGATCGGTTGAAATACGCCCCCATAATCACAGCCCAATAGAGCAGTATCAGAATTGAGTATGACCACGTCAGGCTACCTTCTTTATAAAGTCACTGTAAAAATGGCCTCTTCTGTATGTCCCAGTACTTTTGGACTGAACACACAGACCTTCACCCCAACCATTTCTGCTCCCGTGTGCTTAAGGATAATGAACTTGGGCTAAAATGGTAGACGCTTTGGAGCCACAGGCTTAGTGATAGGCTGTTGAGCATCCAGAGGATGTTAAAACAGTATATTAGTGTCTTATGACAAAGCTTACAACCAATGACAGTTCCATTAAGGAAGAGTGGTAGTTGAAGAGTCCCATCATCTGGAAGGTGACCGATTTTTATCTGCCGACAGCTACCAGTGAAAAAGCTTCAGATACCCTGAAGCCGTCTCTACTCTTCATGTCGATTTAATTGATTTTTTTCAACCCCCTTTTGAATGTTTAATTAACCTAGACCCAGATTAAAATGTTGCTAATATGAAATCCTCAGATCCTTTATCGCGGCCAGTTGAGCTGGAAGTCATTTTATGAGTCTTGGGAAATGACATTTTCCCAAATGGATGTCTTATGGCTGGCTTCAATCTGTTGGTGGCAGTCAGTGGAACAGAGGTCTTGCCAGCACAAACATAACTCCACAGAACAAAAAATGCATTTGTTGGCTATCTCGCTTCAGTGAGCGTTTATGTGGGATGGTACACATTAGCACTGGAGCAAGTAGATTCCGTGTCTGGCCTGCAGTTTGGCGTTGATAAAAGGTTAATGTAGCATTTAAACAGTTAGATTTTATTTTATTTTTTTGCGCTCGGCTGAGTAATGATGTGATACTGCATCATGTTAATACATCATGTTTGCCTTATCACTGGATGCCAAAGGTTGTTCATATTCAAAGATTCAAGAGATTTGTTGAGGTTTGACTTTGAAAAAATCTTGCATGTTTAGTTGTCACGACAGTCGAACGCATTTCTCTCCACGTCTTTGCTATAATCTCAAGGCTGAACATTTAGCTCTCGGGCAAAGTTTTTTTGCCGAACAAAAAGGTCCACTGAATTATAAATGACTGTATCTGCTCTGGATGTTTGTGTGAGCTCAAATCATCCGCAGTGGGCCTGTTAATGAATGCAATTTGGGTTGGACGGAGGCATATTTAAACGCCTACACTCTACCAATTGAGACTGATGAACTGAGAATGGTACGCCTCAAGAAAATCACTCTCTGCTTCACAGTGACTGTATGTTGTTGTGGCCGTGTTGCATCTCAGATAGCAAAATCTGATTGAATCAACAGTGAAATGTCGTCAGGCAGAAGTATTGAATCCACATTGATGCCTGACATGTAAACCTAATTGAAAGCACTCGCTGTGTTCAATGTTGAATAAACATCAGATTTTTTAATTAACACCAATTCACCCATTATATAAAAGGGTGCCTGATTTTTAGTTGAATTTGTTCAATTGAAACAATGTTACACTAATTAACTACAAGAAACCAAACCTCTTCATGACGTTTTCTTTATATACACAACATTTGTACAACACTATATTGTTCGCAGCATGTGAATAAAGTTCAAGACAACATTTGCTTGCATTAAAAAAAAACAAACGATTTTAAGATGAGTGCACAAGCCATAAAAACTCTTAACATAAAAAATGATATTGCACTACTTAAGTAAACCCAGCAAACTCGAGGGGAGAATGTAACACATGAAAAACTATAAATATGAACTAAGATGGTATTTTATGTACATTCTTAATTTCCAAGTTTCTGTTTCATACATTTCAGCAACCCTAAAGGCCAGGAAAGTTTAGTCAGTATTTCAAAACATGAAATTAAAAAAACTGTGTTCAATTTTTTTGATGGTCAACACACAGGTCAGCATTGAGGTTACTGAATACGTTCACTATACAGGTGTTTAGGAGTCGTCGTAAATTGCTACATTTTCAGTAGAACAGTGTGAATTGTGTTGTTCTTGTCAACAAATCTATCCGTAATATCCAGAGTTTACTGTGGTACAAACTCAACGTGCAGTCTTTTCATTAGTCTCTTGAAGGGCCTCTTGTCCGCCTTGCATTCCCACCTGAAGATGAGGGTAGACTGTTTGTAGTGCTGAAGTTTTCTGTAGATCACCTTGGAAATCATCCTACTTTGCCAGATTCGTGAGAGAGAGAGAGGCAGTGGTTGGTTGGAGTAGCTAAGGGGGTGGAGAGAAAGTAACATCTGTCCGGTATGTAATGCACTTAAGATTGCAGTAGTTGAATTGGACTGATTTTATAATGTACAGTATGTGCTTGTGGACAAAATAATAACTTGCAGTGTAATCCCATTCAAAAATATGAACAAGCATGGCCTCAAAAACACAGTAACTCAGACAGAATAGTGCTTTCTTCCAAGTGCACTTCCTGCAAGGAAGAAAATGATTGTGCCAATTTTACTGTACTTTGACTGCAGTTTACTGCTCACCATTAAAGGTTTTCTTGGGGAAAAGTATCAAATTCCATCCATATGGAAATATTTCAACCAGTGCAATCATATTCTGCTTTCAGACAAGTGATGTCTCTGAGATGTTTTTTATGACAAAAACTAAAACCACAACACAATCAAAAAGATGAAAACATGACATAACTTTTCTCGCATTCTTCTTTTCTCAGATGTGTCCTCTTGCCTCTCCTGAGTATTAAGCCGCCTCAGCAGTCTCTCTTCCTGCTGGTGGACTCCATCGATGAAGGCTGTCAGCTGGGTGAGGGTGAGCAGAGGTCCTCCCCCGGCTCCCCCAGGACCATCGCCGAGCTCCTGGCCAGCCATCACGAGTTCCTGCCTCCCTGGCTGCTACTCATCTGCTCCGCACGACGACAGAATAAGGCCATTACTAAACTCTTCACAGGTAAACAGTCCAGCCTTTCTCTTGAACGAATCGTACTGTTGGTCAATTAAAGTCATCATTATTATTATTATTATTATTACTGTAAGTGAACAGGTTATGTCCAGAATGATTTAAGGGGTCACATGGTGTTTTTTAAAATCAATACATCATTGTCAAAATAATCTTGGTTCCTTAATCACAACTGAACTGAGCTAATGTAAAAAGACAGTTTGATAGATGAGACAATATTTGCACCTGTCAGTACTGCTCCATGCTTGTTTCCGCTCAGTGGCAGCTATTTTTCTTTGTTAATATGATACATTTCACCAGAGAATCCGGTAACAGACGAGTCCTGCTGCGGTTCCTTTTATGCTGTTTGAATAGCACAGATGCAAAAGACTTTCTCACGTCACGACATGCCCAAAGAGATTAGGGTCACCATTGCAGACCTCTGAAAGAGCTGCAGCGCTTCCGTGATGTCCTCTGACACTGTACCATACCAGCTGCTATTATCTCCTTGTCAGTCCAGCAGCCTACTCTGTGGTGATGAGCTGGCAGAGCATTAATCAAGAACCTGACTGTGTGGGAGGAAGTCTCCTCCGCAGACTCGCACTGCCGTGTGTACCCTCTCTAACTTCCCCAAATCACCGAATGTGGGAGCCTCTCCTGCCCTCGGCTCACCTCTTCAACCATTACGTAATATCCGAGCAGTCTAAGCAACCGTACTCCCCACCCAGGAGATCCATGAAGTCAGGTTCAAGGCTGAACGAGCTATTTGGCGTTTTGCACATTTTCAGTGGTAGTTCATGTAAAAGAAAATCAGGCACTGTGAATATTTGGAATAGGGACAGCAGCAGGTTTTAAGCCTTGGTCTTGGTCTTTGTTTTTCCTCTTGGTGGCGTTGCTAATGTTGGGTGTCATGTAGGAATAAAAGATTTCAAGACGTTTAGAAGCTTCTATGTTTTGCAGAGCAGCACAATAGGCAGCCAATCATGAGCCTGTATGATACTGACTTGTCTCTGTCAGGGAGTGTATTATGCCCAGTAGGAAACATGGTGAGATGATGTAAAGATAAAATGGATATATGTAGGCATTCCGATGGTATTGTCTTAAAATATTACTGGACTTGTTGACAGGCAAAAGCTGCAGATATTCAGCACCACCAAGTTGGACCAACATTTCACTAGCAGGACTCAAGTTCTCTTTTAAAATGGGCGCCATTTTTGCATTTTTGTATTGATTGGGTATAATTTCATGATTATGCAGTTCAGTGTCACCATTATCAGAGCACCTGTCTCTCATTAGAATGATTGTCATGTGTTTACACCTTAACTCAACAATGTAATTTGAAAGTAGGTTATAAATGATCGGGTGCAGCGTTGGGGATTAAGTGAAATCTTAAGTGTAGGCGTCAGACTGCTGTTAAGTGTAGTTTAGATGAGCGTAGATCTGATGGCGGTTGACAGTGGCAGCGAGGGGGGGGAGTCAAGTGCTAGGACACCAGAACTCGCAGTGCGTCTTTTGTGGGCGTCAGGCATCTAAGCCAACAAACCAACTGTGATGCAAGCTGCCCACTTTGTAATCGCAAAGACATGCCCACCCATGCTTTCCACTAACATCAAAGCTTCTACGTAGGTGCCCGTGGTAGATTAGATTCTGGATTGGTATCAGAGTGTAGTATAAAGCATCCTCACAGCATTTTCCAAAACTGAGTCCACAGACAACACAGATGGAGAAGAAGTTTTATATTTGATTTCTTTTCAGCAGCAATTTGCATTAAATCGTATTTTCTGGTTTGTCCTGTGTGTGTGCGTGTATGCTGTCTGCTGTGTCTGGCCCGAGCAAAGATTTAAATCGCTCGATTGTATTTGCAGTTGCACATAAAGTTGACAGTGGAGTCCCCAGGGGAATATATAGCTGTGTATGCCAGGGATGTAAATACTAATGGGAAATTGTTATCTGTAACTTACTTCAGAGTATCTCGGGGAGTTCTGTGATTGCCTATTTGCCTTTCCTCCTGTTATGTTGCTAGCTGATGAGCTGTCTGTTCCTTTTGTTTTTGATATGGTTTGAAGGGAATTTCATCTTGGAACAATCTGATAAACAGCAGTTATCTTCTTTCTTTTCTTTGTTTCTTTTTTTTTTTGGACTTGCTCTCATCTCTTTCCCTTTTTACTGCCTCTTTGATGATGGCCAAGCTTTTATTCCAATTGCCCAGCAATTGGTTTTAAAAAATGGGTCTCCTTTTGAACAGAGCCAAACTCAAACATCAGATGTGATGCCCCCATTTGAAAGGAGTGAAGGAAATATGATATATATATATTTTGTTTTTCTTTAGAATCGCCTGTGTCGCTGTGTTTATGTGAACATGCTGTTCTAGGTTGAATGCTTTCATTATTTCAGCCTTTTATTGGATCTTATTGAGTTTGTGCATTGAGATGCTCCCACAGACCTACAATAAGCCTTGGCCTTTCTCCTTTGCTGATGCTTTTAGCCACGTCTTTGTTTTGTCTAGATTCAGTCTTCCGCTTTTAGTTCTACACTGGAAATTCTTGGCCGGCTTTTTTCCTTCACACATAAACGGATGTAGACATGCACACAAACACATTCACCCACTTACCTTGTCCTCCATTAGCTTGTGAGTACAGCAGTGTGAATACTCCTTATTCATGCAGCACTGGATTCTCAAATAGACCAAAGGACTTCAGAGTATCAAATTGAGGCCAAGTGTCCCCTAAAAATACCCCTCCATATTGTTTACAAGTCAGAGATGGCAGTGACCTGCCAAAAGACTCCACTTTCACGCTCGGTGCAAAGCCAACTCCTATTTTATGCGTGCGGCCTGTTTTGTCTGGGGTGGAGGTTGTGTGTGTTTCCCAGTATACTCTGGTCTGCGGTGATGGGAACTTTGTGGTTGTGTGAATACAGTGTCGATATAGTTTGAGGAATGACCTTTAACCAGAAGGTCATTTTGGAGAAACGATGCTGGACCAGAAGTCTGGTCCGATGCTTCTAAGATTTCGGAGAGCCTTAGGATCCTTTTTTGAAGAGAGAAACTGAATTTTCAGTTGTCTTTGATTCGTGTTTAGTGAGTCTGACACACACTATCTGCATCAGCTGGAATGGGGCTTTTTTTTTTTTTTTTTTCTTTCTAAAAGAGACGGCTTTTTCCCCAAGGAGCCGAAACTCTGAATTCCTTTTTCCTTGCTCAACTGTTATTCCTTGTGTCTGTCTCAGAGTGGAATGTGCTTTGGGAAGTTTTCAACACCTCTGAGACCGAGCAGGAAGAAGGAGGCATTCTGACTTCTGCAGCAGAATGCCTCACTCGCATCCGCTCGGCTAAAGCCTCACAAACAAAGGCTGTTCTGTTTGTGAGGAGGCGTACAAGACTTTTGCAGAGTATCCATCTGGCTGACTTGCGTTATATGATTGCTCAGTGTTGATTAAGCCTCAGTCTCCATGTATTATCTTTGAAATTGACAAAAAAATTCAGTGTTAAGATGTAAATAAGTTGATCTGTAGCAGTGCTACTTCTTCGTGTCCCAAATGACAGCAGACCTATGGAGGGAAGCCCACATAGCCCCTCTGTGTGCTGTGCTACTGTTAAGGCCATGATAGGGGTAGCGGAGTGGAAACACTTAGGCAGCGAGTTTGGTTGGAAGCCGGGTAGAATCTGTGCCAATTTAACAAGGCCTCAGGCAGAAGGGAGAGCAAGGGAAAGGGGAAAGAGAGGGCGGGGTGGAGGTGGGAGAAAGGGGGTTGGGCGTTTTAAATAGAAACAGCCCCTCAGACATGTATTATTATTATTTTTTTTCAACAGCTCATACCTCAATCTCTCATCATTTTCTTACTTGTGCAAGACTGATAAAGGTGATGATAACTCAAAATTGGCACTTATATTGTGCTGACTCAGAAATGCCTTGTACAGCTTTTCAAATTCCAAATTAGTCATATTCAGTAGATTATAAAACCGAAGTTGTATTTATTTTGGGATTTTGAAGACTCTCCTTTTTGTTTTCTGCATTGTTTTTCGAAACGTTCACTTCGCTTATGATCTCATTAAAATAATTACAGACCCATTTTAATCCAAATCCCCCCATAGCGTTTGATCCAGCCTAGTGTGTGATCATTTTATCGTGTGGAGGCATCACTGAACTGTAATGGCTACCATCTGCCCAATATTTTTTATGATGCATGCTTGTCAAAGTCACTGTTTCTCAAGTAGTATGTGAAGGCGCTTTCCTAGGGGTAGCAGGGAGTACTGCGAGGAGTACGTGAGAGTGTGTATAAAAAAGTGCTCGGGAGTTTCAGCATACAGTATGTACATAAATAATTCTTTGATAAGAGAGGGATGGAATCTTGTTGAAGCAAAGAAAATCTCTGACACTGACCAATCTCAACTCTGATATTAATATGAAATTGATTACTATTAGCAATTTATTCCTTGTGCTTCAGTAAATACATTTACATTTACCTTGATATTTTTGCCCTCTTAAGGGGCCGTTCAGATGTCGCATCTTTTGCCAGCACAACTTCAAGTTCAAATTTTTTTAATTTTTTTTTTTACAAACCGTGCGCATTTGTTACGACGCACCTGTTTTTGAGGGCATGTCCGCGAGATGGAAAAATCACTTTTGCGAATGCAGCTAGTGCACCGCAGAGCATGTGACTCTATCTCTCTATCTATCTATCTATCTATCTTAGGAACTACTTAAAAAAAGAGGAGATAATAAGAGTGAGTGGAGTATTTCCACTCAAATCTCTCCTCCCGTGTGGAAGCATGTCGTGACTAATCCACGAATAGAGGAGGTCGATGACAGTGATACAGCCCAGTTTAAAGGCAACACAAGACAAAGCCTTGTGCAAGCTGTACTTAGGATTTTTGAGAGAAAAGCCAGCATGAGCGAGGGATGAGGAAGATGGAGAAGGCATGGATTTGTCAACTGCAGTGCCAGTAGTTATAATAATATAGTATCAGTGTGCTACTGGAGCTGTGAAAGATAATAGCTCCCCTTAAACAACCACATTCCTGCTCAGCAACTTCAATTAGTTTGATTTCCACTATCATAAAATACATGATTATTTTCCAAATTTTACTCTTAGTTCTTCCAGTTGGTCACAGGGGGCACTTGGCAGGCATTGGGGGTGTACCAGTAAGAAAGTTTGGAAAATAGCCACATATATATATATACACACAAAACCACACATAAAAGCCCCTCTTAGTTATGAATCACAGCTGTAATTAAGACGGTTATATTCCTGGCTCAGTCTGAGGAATGTTACAGGAGCGTGTGGCCACTTTAAGAAGACACTAATCTAGTGAGGCATTTTGATGGGGGGGGTTACTCATTTCCTTCCTAAGATGACACATTTGCTCATGTTCTGAGTTTTACTCAAAAGTAATCAGCAGGTCTTCTTCCATACCCCACAGAACATATAGATAGGTCATTACAAATTCCAAAGCTATTGTATAATAAAAGCCTCACTTTCAGGAAATGATGTGACTCTGTGGTGGGTCTGTGTTTTTGTTTCCTGTATATGCGTCTCTTTGGCGAGAGGGTAGCCCACCCTGGCAAAAGACTTGAACCACATCTTCCACCTCCAATCTGCCCGCTGTGAATAGAGCTTTCTTCACCCAGCCCGCCAAGCGACAGAACTGATTTACCACCAATGATCACAAATGAAAAGAGCAGCCCTGTTTAAAGAATGCGCCCTCCTCCACTTCTCTGAGCAGCCCTTTGTCCCGAGGCCTGCGAGTGAATCTGACACGGCACGGTTGTTCTGCCGCAAAAAGGTCAACTCTTAACATCTCCCTGGATGTTTTGGTACACTTTTTGTTTGGTCAAATGTGAGACCTGACTTGAGGGACCGCGAGATCTTCTGGCCGACTGACAACACAAACACAGTCGTAAAGCAGCGAGGATGGTTTATTTCTTCTGGGCCGTGGAATGCTCCCCCGAAGAGAGACAAAGACGGCCCTGCTTACTGACTACCTAGCAAATTACATTTTGTGGCATCGTTTAGCCGATTGGATGTGTAGATGTACAAATGCAACAGATGAATATGAAACTTAACTATGAAATAAAATTGTAAGTTTTATGAGATCTTCGATGCCAAGAACACATTTCAGTCCTGAAAGGGGAACGAGTTCCATGGCGCTCTTCAAGCCAATAATTAAAAAGTCTTTATTTAATACTTTAAATAACTTTAAAACCAATTCCAACACGTTTTGGCCATGCTGCGGCCTTCACCAGAGAGACTAAATTTCACAACACTAAACCAAAGAGCACATTCAACAAATGCCTCCTGCTACCAAAACATAATAAAAGCCCTCTCTGTCCTCTCTTCTTAGAGTTTACAATATTGATTGTCTTTGTGCCTCTATGCCTGGGTAACAAGAGCAAAGACGACATATTCAATTAGCCCCCCCCCCCCTTCTTGAAATTGGCTTACACGGACAAGCTGATTTATGTCCATATTCATGTATGAGTTGTCGTCTGCGAGGCTGCATGTTGAGCCTCACTTTGGATGAGCTGAAGACCATAATCCTCGCTGAATACTGTAATTTACCTCCATGCAGTCTGACAGCCGGGCAAATTACAGGTCTACCATGTCTGTATCTATAACACCTTGGGTGCTGCACTGCAGTAACACGATTTTGAACATGGCGGATGAACCCGCTGGCCTCTTTCCTCTTGAGGTGATGCCCTTTGGTATGCGGCATGCCCCAGCCAAATTTTTATAGACTTGAGATTTTAGATTTTTTCGAGGCTGCAGTACAGAGCACGACTTGTCAGCTTTCGCTTTAATTGAAGGGTATTTTAATGAAGTCTTAATTTAACTTCAGTTATAGAATAAATGCAGTGGAATTCTTGGCACGTTTTTTGGCTGGTTTCGCTGCCGGGGCAAAGTAAAGATGGGGGTGTTTTGATAACCACGTTGCCTCTTGACCTCCATGCCAAGGATGACTTTGCAAGTACCTGATTCCACAGCAAGCTGCCACAGCCTTCCTCGTTCTGAAACCGTTGTCTGGACATTTCCCTGTGAAATCTTTCTAAAGTGGTTCCAGACCTTCCTGGCACTGCATGTTGATAGCAGATAATGGCTTGCTTGACTTGTGTTTTATGCTACTAACGACTGACATGCTAGACCGAGTAGTTTTCTTGTGCAGGTGAATGGAAACATGTGCTGGTAGGGCTAAGTGAGGT
Source organism: Coreoperca whiteheadi (assembly GCA_011952105.1). Lineage (NCBI taxonomy): Eukaryota > Metazoa > Chordata > Actinopteri > Centrarchiformes > Sinipercidae > Coreoperca > Coreoperca whiteheadi. Next base: position 25,788,715 of record CM022490.1, on the reverse strand, counting down.
CACCGGGAGGTCGGCCAGTGTAATGATGGGCAAAAGCATGGCAGGAATTGAGGAAATGTGATCCAGTGTAGGGCAGGGAAGTCCCAGCACTACAAGAGTATTGTGAAGACTAATTTCTTTCTGAAGATACAAGTTTTTATTTATTTTATGTTGACAAGCAGGCGTTTTTTGTATTTTTTTTGGGGGGTGGGGGTATGGTACATAGGAGCATGGAACCCATTTAGCACATAAAAGATATAACCTTTTAAACTGAAGGGCAAAAATGAAAAGGACTGGGTGGCATGAAAACAGGGATTATTGGCTGTACAAGCCCTATTTTTTTTTTTCTCCGCATACAGAAATTGGTAAATGGACAGTTTGAATGAAGTTCATACTATTTATGTACTGTTGGCCCTGTTTGATCTGTCTATTCCTGGCTTAACGCTCTGTTATTTCAGTTCTCTTCTGGAATTTCTTCACTTGGATGAAATTTCCAGTCATTTGTGCAGCTGCAAGAAGCTCCATGATATATAGTGACAACTCGCTTAAGAGCAGTTATCCATGGGATTCAGTGAGTGAAGGCATACACATGTGACCAGGTGCACGGCCTTCTGACTCACTCTCTAGTCACCATCTTAATGAGCTCCTGTCAGTCAAAATAACGTGTGCAGCAACTTTTAACTTTGGTTGTGTTCTGCATAGATGCTTATATGATTGATGTATTATTCTTTGTGCAGGTGGTTTGATAGCATTGTCAGAATGCAGCTGTAAAGCCCCTTTCACACGTGCACCCCTTTATGTTAATCTGATGGCAGTTGAACATGTTGGTCTCTTGTCTGAATGAGCCCCGTGGTGACGTTTACGTAAAAAGTCACCACAGCAGTCTTTCTAGTTCGGAGCTAGTAACATTTCTGTATCACTTTCAACAATTCACAATTTAATAAACTAGGAAACACTGTGAAAGGCACTAAAGAGATCAATCTTTTTAGATCAGTCTATAAGATCCTTTTCCTTTTTTAACACTCTCTTTCGGAATGAAGCCTTGAGGAACATTAACGTAGAAATCCCCTTTGTGTGAATGGCAAAATGCCGTCACTTCAACAGATCGATGAAGCCAGCAATGTTACATATGTTATAGCTATGTTTGAAAAGGACTGTGTGTGTGTGAAATGTATTCCTGTTTGCTCCACCCCTCACCTTGGCAGCCCTGTTCAGTTGCACCACAACAGGTTTGGCTGGAAACCCTTTCACATCCCGTTTTGAAATGCAGCAAGAGGCGTGTTTGGGCAGGAGTGTTTTCATGTGCTTTGCCTCTAGCGTAACAAATTAATTGTTTAACTGTAATCATTTCAGTGTCTCGCCTGGTGGTCGTTTTAGTATGGCATGAAACATACTGTGCACATAAAATGTAGGATTATTTTTTTTTTCCTGCAACAGTTATTTTTGTAAAGTTGAATTAGCGCCCCATTAGAGTCAAAGCTTCTCAGTGCCGGGCTTTGTCTTTTCTCACTTCTAAATAAACCCCATTTATCCAAGATAAAATAGAAAGCGTTATCTCCATTCATCTGTTAAAGTAGAAATTAGAGAGTATATAATCAAACGAGCAACGTGACCGTATTTTTCAAGGATTAAATAGCAGCACTCTTTTCAAAGGACTGTTGTTTGCAGACCGTTGGAGCTGACTCTCATCCACATACTTGGATATGTTTAGGAGGTTGGCGCTCATGTTTTTTGGAACCGGGAACGCTGCAGCTGTCGAACAGACGTTTGTCGAGCGCAGGTTTACTGGAGAGCCTGAGGAGAGGGCAGCGAGGCTTGGGTTTCGTGTTTTCTTTATGGATCAGATGACCTAAGATGGTGTCTCGCAAAGAATGTGCCGAATCGTTTCCATTCTGAAATCCCAGTTGATGAGTTGAGACCTCTTATTTCTCCACACACATGCCCATGCAGCCTCGTTTGTCATCTGAAAAATTAATCTAGAAGGCAAACAGTCCCTCTTTTGTATGCGGGGCTCTGTCTCCTGTGGCTGGTATCCAGTTTTGTAACGAGCAGCAGCTGGCTCAGAGGCCAGTACTCGGGAGCTACATCCCTCACCCTGATGAATGTGTCATTTGTTGCTTGGTTAGCAGTCGCTTTTGTTCAGACTCTGAACCATCCTCTGTCTCACACACAATACTCAGCTACAGTTTGTGTAGATCACTTATAATGGTGCAAAACCTAGGCCTTCATGACTGAAGAAAATGGTTCTTGGAAGGCATTTGAACATTTGTAGCCAATGAAAGTTCTTGAATTCTTGTGTAGTACTTAATAGTTTCTGTTACACCACAGCCATCAAATACAGGTTGGATGACTTTCCCCCTGTGGTTGTTTTAGTGCTTTATCTGCAGGAGCAGGGCAGTAATAATGCCATTACTTCACAGTTGACATCTAAGCCTTATGAAGTGATGTCTGCTGATGACTGAAGTGGAAATTGTAGGTCATCTTCCACCATGTGCAGTAACTGAAAGATGTCTTTTTTTGGTGTGTTCTGACTTGAGGTTTTTGCTTGTTCTATTCTTTTGTTTCTTGCATATAGACATAGATTTTTTTAGTTTGTTCTTTTTTTTTTAAAGCTTTTTTTTTATCCAGGCAAGTGCTTTATTTCATGGAGGCTGCAGTCAAATTTCTGTCTCCTCCTTCCTCCTCCAGCGTTCCTAGTCACTGTATCTTCATAATTGGCGTGTCAGTGACTGTGGAATGTAGGAGTAACAGTTTATCATAAACTACTGCACAGAAGCTTTTTTTTTTTTTTTTTTTTCCCAGAGAAAATATTCATGATAGAGTAACATCTCCAGAATTGGGCTGTAATGCACACTCAATGTTTTTCTTAGTACCTCTGAAGAGAGCAAATCAACATCAAGACAACATATTAAATGTCACTGTTTGCTAAAGTCACTGGCTGGGTGAAAAGTTGTTCTTCTTTCTGGTCCCCTGAAGTCCTCTTTTTTTTTTTTTTTTTTGGGTCCTTGTTTTCCCCCTGTAATGGCCTCTTCCCCCCTCTCAGCTAGTGGGTTTCCTGTCCAAACTGGAGCAAACCCAGAATGCCCAAAGAAGGACTGGGTCCAGAAGAAGTAGGAGGACCAGTCAGTGACGTCAGAGCATCAGAAAGTCTCACTCATAGGCAGGGGATCACACCATGCGTCAGATGTCGGTCTTTCAACATAAATTGTAAATGCAAATCTGATACTATGTGCCTGTATCAACTGAGACACTTGTAATTGTGCATTAGCCTGAAAAGCAGAGTTCAGAAATGGCAGTAAAAGGGGAAGGGAGCATGTACACAAGCTAATTTGGCCTTCATGCTAAACAAAAGAACACTGAGAACCTGACATGTAGCAAAAGCTAGAAAAAAAGGAGCGGAAGAGTGGGAAACCCGCTCATGATTGCATGACAGGCTGAAATTTGTGTTGAAGTTTGAGCCAGACAACAGGAATGCACATTGGGATCATTAGGTATCTTCAAGTGTTTCTGTATTTTTTGATATATAAACTTCATAATGACTACTTCCCATTCTTCACATGGCCCTGTCTAGATGAGTAGGCTAATCAGTCCGGGTCTTGGAGCAAAGGTTTTGAATATACACAAAATCTTAAATGGCTTTTAGTTTTCAAAGGTAGACGTGCTTGAGTAGTTTTTCTTACCTATAGCCTATGCTTAGCATGCATAGTGGCTATGATTGGCCAATTATGCTAGGGAGGGATACTTTACAGCTTTATTAATTCAAACCATTTGCACAGCTGGCCTTTCCACATAGATTAAATTACATCCATTGACATGATTATTCGGTAGAAGTGAAGTATGGGTTTGTTTGTTTTTTAATTGAGAGATTTGGTTTTCAAATTTGTCTCAGGTTTTGTTCCAGTTTAGAGTGTTGAGCTAAACCTGTCTGCCCATATAATCCCTATTACAATAAAGTCACAAATCCCAAAAACTTACCCTTTACTTGTTTGGGGTTAGCAACTCTGTTATTAAAATATTTTAGTCTGTAATTTGCACCTAAGTCTGACCTAAGAGTGTGATTTATTAGAATCAAAATCTTTGCTTCTCTGATTCTTATTTTCTGGCATGTATCAAATGATGTAATTAAACATAGTATTTTAGGTGTGAACGTCTTAATTTAATCTGTTTTATCACAGTTTGAAACATAACAAAGGCCTCAAGGACAAATTAAAAGAAGATTATCGCGAGGCACATTTAGTTGAGGCATGCTTATCTTAAACAAACTCAGATGATAAAGAAAACCCATCACTCTCTGTTTACCATGGTCTGTTGTCCAAACTGTCAGTACTTGCTTGGGAACTCTCGTTAAACCCATCAGATTTGTTATCTGGCTTCCAGGTGTGGTTAGCCTTGGCCGTGTGTGGAGTAAGATTTCACTGCCTTTTCTACCCACACAATAGCAGATAGCAGGCAGATGAACAGAGTACTGCCTCAGGCTTGGTGACAGTCTGATTCATATTATGTACAGGGAAAAGTTGTTATATAATCAAAGCAATCACAGTTAACTGTTAATGATAAAAGTACTGGTGCTGAATTTTGTAGATTATTTTCAACAAAACCTTTAAGAGAAGTTTCCTGTTATTGCATAAAATGTTCAGTCAGTAATGAGATGCCTAAAATGAAAACTTTAGTTTAAAAAGGTCAATGTTAATGAGTCAGTGTTCAGCCTGGCATATAAGTGCACCATTTTAGTGAGAAAAATGCAACTGCTTCATAGTTGGAGGCATGTTAGTCATTGTAAAGTACAGTATGTCAATAATACTGAGAGTGCCTCTGGGGACATTTTTTCCTCTGTCCCAGTAACCCAGAGAACCATGGGAACCTAAATGTAAGTATGCAAAAATGCTGTTTTTGCCCTCTGGCTGGTGGCTAAACAGACCTTGAAAAGATTGTTTTAACACGGAGGAAAGTTCAGTTTATGCCCATTAGCCAAGGCTATTATAGAGCCGTTTTTTCCACGTCTCTGAGAGGAATTCCCACTAAAGATCATTCAATAAGACCCACTGTGATCATTTCTTTTGATCAGAAGGATTTCCGAGGAGGAGGTCTGGGCTGGAAGCATGTAGCATGATAATAAGTGAGACACTGGAGAGATGTTTTACGGGCCACTGATGTGGTACTGGCATGGAAATGTCTCCCTTGCTCTCCTCCATTTTGATTCTTGTACATCTTCTGCCCCTACCACAGATTTGCTCCTGCTGATTAAGTGCTAATAACTTCTGCAGTCAATGGATGGGTTAAATGACCAATCAACCCAACTTTAGTGTTGAAAGAAATTATGTGTTCTCAGGGTATCTGGGATTTTTTCTTTTTAGACATAGTTACCATTATGTGTGTCGTTTCCTTATGACTTTCTGCTATGACTTGTGCTTTTCCTTTTTATTTCTTTTGGTTAATATTTTTATACATTTGGGTTTTCGGTACATGGACAAGCAACAGCACAGGTATATATTAATATAATGTATTAATTATTTCAGTCATGTTTTCACTGAAATTATTACAGCTGAAATTGCTTCTGCATTAAACACAATGTAGTGCACTAATTGCCATGACTGTTTTCCTTAGTTCTTTATGGCTTAACTGATTGATTGTGAACTCCTGCTGATCATGTCTGCTTCCAGCAGCCAGAGGGGTTATGTTCTCAATTCCTCTGAAAGGTTTTCTTTAACATAGCTTTACTGTGAATTATCCTATGCCTTAGGAATTAATGGCTGACTTAACCTAATTATCCAAAGGTACAAGATCAGTGGATAAATACTGGGTATGATCTCAAGGTCAGCCTTAAGATAATGACTCTAGGGGGAAAGTAACACTACTCATCATCAACTATGATTTCTACAACCACTGCCATTCATTGTTACATATCCTTTAGATCTCTTAATATTCTTCATATACTCCATAAGTTATTTTTTAATTCCTCTAGATCTCCTCAACATGTCATCCATTTGTCATCATACTCCTCTAATGTCCATTTCTTTTCTTTCAGGATTCCGCAAAATCAGCCTTGATGATCTGCGCAAGGCCTACATCGTCAAGGATGTGCAACAGTACATCCTCCACAGGCTGGACCAGGAGGAGGCCCTGAGGCAGCACCTGACCAAGGAGACAGCCGAGATGCTCAACCAACTCCACATCAAAAGCAGTGGCTGCTTCCTCTACCTGGAGCGTGTGCTGGATGGCGTGGTGGAGAACTTCATCATGCTTCGTGAGATTCGTGACATCCCTGGCACTCTCAATGGCCTTTACCTGTGGCTCTGCCAGAGACTATTTGTCAGAAAACAGTTTGCCAAAGTCCAGCCTATCCTTAATGTAATCCTGGCAACTTGCAGGCCACTCACGGTCAAGGAACTGTACCATGCAGTCTGGACCAAAAACATGACACTGACTATGGAAGAGTTTCAGAAAAAGATGGACATTCTCTCCAAGTTGTTGGTTGATGGCCTTGTGAGTACTAAAATCCTTTTTCACTACAGTTTTGCAGAGTGGCTACTGGATGTTAAGCATTGCACCCAGAAGTACTTGTGCAATGCAGCAGAGGGACATAGGATGTTGGCGATGAGTTATACTTGCCGAGCAAAGCAGCTCAAACCACTCGAAGTGCAGGAATTTGCACTGCACCTTGTCAATTCCAATTTGCAGATTGAGCCATTTAATCTGGCTCTTTGGATGGTTTGGAATGGAACTCCTGCTAAAGACTCTTTGACCACCTCCATACCAAGAGAACAGGAGGTACTACAACTTCTGGTCAAAGCCGGAGCTCATGTAAACAATGAGGATGACCATGCATCATGTATTGTACAACAGGCCCTGGAAAGAGAGGACTCAATACGGACATTACTTGACAATGGGGCGTCTGTGAACCAGTGTGACTCTAGTGGGAGAACTCTGCTGGCCAACGCTGCATACAGTGGAAACCTTGATGTGGTGAACTTGCTCATATCCAGAGGGGCAAACATGGAGCTAGAAGACAACCATGGACAAACGGCACTTACACTCGCTGCAAGGCAGGGCCATACCAAAGTGGTCAACTGCCTAATTGGTTGTGAGGCCAATATAAACCACACAGATCATGATGGATGGACAGCCCTGCGCTCAGCAGCATGGGGTGGACATTCAGAGGTTGTATCTGCTCTGCTTTATGCTGGTGCCAAAGTGGACTGTGCTGATGCTGATGGGCGAACTGCGTTGAGAGCTGCTGCTTGGGGAGGCCACGAAGACATAGTGTTGAACCTTCTTCAGCATGGGGCTGAGGTCAACAAGGCAGACAATGAAGGAAGAACAGCTCTTATTGCTGCAGCATACATGGGACACAGAGAGATCGTTGAGCACCTCTTGGACCACGGGGCCGAAGTTAATCATGAAGATGTGGATGGGAGGACTGCCCTCTCTGTTGCTGCTCTCTGTGTTCCTGCAAGTAAAGGCCATGCTTCTGTTGTGAGCCTTCTGATCGACAGGGGAGCAGAGGTCGACCACTGTGATAAAGACTGCATGACTCCTCTCCTTGTGGCTGGCTATGAAGGACACGTCGATGTAGTTGATCTGCTTTTGGAAGGTGGGGCAGATGTTGATCACACAGACAACAATGGTCGCACTCCTCTTCTTGCTGCTGCATCAATGGGCCATGCCTCTGTTGTCAACACATTACTTTTCTGGGGGGCTGCTGTCGATAGCATCGACAGTGAGGGAAGGACTGTGCTGAGCATTGCGTCTGCTCAGGGTAATGTGGAAGTGGTCAGAACTCTGCTGGACAGAGGTCTTGATGAGAATCACAGGGATGATGCAGGCTGGACCCCGCTACACATGGCTTCATTTGAGGGCCACCGTCAAGTGTGCGATGCCCTTATTGAGCAAGGTGCACGTTGTACAGAGGTTGATAATGATGGTAGAATACAGCTGATCTTAGCTGCACAAGAGGGACATTATGACTGTGTGCAAATTCTTCTGGAAAACAAGTCACGCATTGACGAGAGGGGATACGATGGGAGGAATGCGCTCAGGGTGGCTGCCCTAGAAGGCCACAGGGACATTGTTGAACTGCTGCTGAGCCATGGTGCGGATATAGATCACAAAGACGCAGATGGACGCCCAACACTCTACATATTGGCACTTGAAAATCAGCTGGCCATGACCGAGTATTTCCTTGAAAATGGAGCAAATGTTGAAGCTTGTGACACGGAGGGCAGAACAGCCCTCCACGTGTCCTGCTGGCAAGGGCATGTTGAAATGGTGAGGCTGCTGATTAACTATCATGCTGATGTGAATGCCTGTGACAATGAGAAGCGATCTGCCCTCCAGTCTGCTGCTTGGCAAGGACACACGAAAGTCGTGCAGTTTTTGATAGAGAATGGCACACATGTGGATCATACTTGCAACCAGGGAGCAACAGCACTAGGCATAGCTGCACAAGAGGGTCACTTTGATGTTGTGCAAATACTTCTTGAAAATGGTGCTGACCCAAACCACGCTGATCAGTTTGGACGCACAGCAATGAGAGTGGCAGCTAAAGGTGGCCATTCGATGATCATAAAACTTCTGGAAAAGTATGGGGCCACAACTCTAAATGGCTGCAATCCCTCCCCAGTACACACCATGGAACAAAAAACACCATTGGCTGTGACTGGTAAAATGCAGTCCCTCACCATTAAATCAAGTAGCTCTGGCAGCACCGGGGCAGGAGATGTGCAGTCGTCTGGACGTGGTCTACCCAGCGGACCTGTCCATGCTTTCAGTTCGCCATCAGAATCTCCTGATTCCACAGTAGATAGGCAGAAATCCTCCCTTTCAAATAATTCTCTCAAGAGTTCAAAGAACTCCTCCTTGAGAACCACATCGTCCACAGCTACAGCACAAACTGTGCCAATCGACAGCTTTCATGGACTGACATTCACAGAACAAATCCAACAGCACTCACTGCCTCGCAGCCGGAGTAGGCAGTCTATTGTGTCCCCTTCCTCTACAACTAAGTCTATTGGTCAGCAGCCATCTTCGCCATCCAATGATTTTGACTGGTCTCAGTTAAAACCCGGTGTTAAGTCAACAAAGGGAAGTAAGACCGGAAATGGGACATCAAATGGTAAAGGTGCACTGGGGGACAAGAAAAAAGTCAAGAACAGCGGATCAATCCAAGGTCAGGTTCTAGAGTACGAGATGACACAGTTTGACAAGAGGATTGCCCTTAACAAATCAGTGGCCAACATTGCAGTAAAGGATCCCCATTGCAAGATCATGATTGGTGGTTCAATTCGGCAGGAAAGGGGGCAAGGTCAAGATCAATTCTTCATCCAGCAGCAGAACTGTTCTGAGAAGAGGAGGAATGGCATCATGACCAACCCCAACTATCATCTACAGGGTAATCAGGTTTTCCTGAGTAGGGTATCAGTTCCTCGGACTGTACAGAACAGAGGCCACCAGGATGTTCTAGAGAACTATCCCATAGGGGAAACCGAACTAAGCCTTAAACAAGCCCTGAAACTGCAGATTGAAGGATCAGACCCTGGGTTTAACTACAAAAAGGAGACTCCATTATAGCTGGTAAGAGATGCTTTTCAAATTAATCCTCTAGTATGTGGTCTTGTTGAAATACATCAAGCATTTGTCTAAAGTTCAAATTAAGGTCAGGGTGACAGCATGTAGGCAAAACTTTGGCTTGTCTGTTCATTTACACTGGCTAATACAGAGGCTAATAACTGACTTTTAGTTGATACTGGATTGCACTCAACTTGCATGAAGAGTGCCTCGATCTGGATAAGCAGACATTTTCCTTCCAAACAAAACATTAACCCAAATCATTCCTATACCGTTTCAGATGTCTTGAGTGCCATTCGTCATGCAGACATTGGAGGGAATGTGCCAAAGCAACTGTTCATCTACATAAAAAAAATTCTAGATTTTTTTTCATCAGTGAGAGACCTCAAAATAATTCCTAGGGACAGTTGTTGATTGCTGCCTAAGGCTTATGTGAACTGATACATCTATGTGCCTACATCTGTTACAGCCTTCTTCATTTATTCATGCAAACTATCATTTTAATTTAATGTAATGCTATTTAATAAACAGTGTATGCACTTTTAAAAGAGTAATATGACAGACATGCATTTGTTCTATTCACTTTGTATCCCATCCATGTGTTATCAAAGAAATTGTTTGAGAGAAACATACCAATGCTTTTTTTATTATTTTATATTATGTTTGTTCTGTCTACCTTTTCACACTGACAGCAATGTACCACTAAGTACATTGTCACAAACCAGAGGACATAACAGTAACCGATGCCATGGTATGAATTTAAGTGCATTGATAGTCTGCCTTTCTAGAGACCCCAAATAATCTGTGTTAACCTTGATCGGTGTGTGCTAAACCTATGTTGTGTGTAATATGTTAATAGCTATGGCAATTTACTTCACAAGTATATACAAGCATATTTATTTTTTGGAAACAAGCCACTTTTGCTGCATTTTGTGTTGCATTACGTTCTACCATGGTGCTGTGTTCAGAAGTTGCCTGCAGTTATTTTGGCTTTGTGCGTTTGTCTATTATTACAAATATCTAAGAAAGAGGGAGGTTCATTGAAAATGTAAAAAAAACAAACAAAAAAACTTAATTTTGTCCCTATGGGATTTTTCAGTTGCTTGTGTGTTTATTATTTTGTGTGTGCATCAACAATATTTAAATAACCCATTGTGTATTGTCAGCAAAGGTTTGGTGCTAAATGCAGCAATTTCAAGTGAAAGCAGTGATTTAAAGAAATGCATTTGTCTGCAGAGTTACATGTATAACCTACTGCAATACAAGAAACAAAATCCAAGCTTTGTTTTCTTCTTGTCATGTGGTTAATTTCCAGTAATTCCTGCTGGATTGTTCAGGGGCATGACACAAAACGGCTCAAAAGGGTTCAGCCAATAAGACAACTCATAGCTGTGAATGATATTGTTTGAAATGCAGAGTTGTAAAGCCAAAGTTGAAACAACATAACTCTGTCCCACCTCCTCCCTGTGAGAAGCTGAATATCAGTTCAACGGGACTTAACCCGCAGGGAGATGGAGGAGGTGCTCGACTATGATGCTTAGGGAACTGAACATCTGTTTCTCATGAACTGTGTGGAGCTGCGTTAGCGTTTACAGGCTGTCATATTTTTGCAGGCTTTTCATATTGTCAACAGTGAGCTATTTTTTGCCAAGATCTGGGATCGGGGGGCGGGGGGGGGGAGTAGAAACCTATCGCATGAACAAACACTTATAAGCCCTAGTGAAAGCTCTCAGCTCTTCAATACTACAGTAGCTCAAATGTATGCCATGAAGGGTCAGTAGAAGGATTCAAGGCAGGATCGGGTCTAGAAACAGTGTTGGAAAACATACTGTATAGTCTTATTAAGCAGTTATCTTGTTTGTCTTGACTGTGTTTTTGTCTGTCATCTTTGATTTGACTGTCAGTGAGTGGGTTGTAAATAGCTTACCATGTACATTCAACTTTCATTTAAAAAGAATTCCTGTATTATATGAAGTGGAATTTTCTGATGTATATTAAAGTGCTTAATAAACATATTTGCTTTACTGCTGAAAAAGACATCTTTTGCAAATTTATTCACACATAAATGGGGCTGGATATCAACAAAATACCCAGAACTGAGGAATGCAATAAATTAATTTTATGGCAGTCTAAGACCTTCTTATTATGGGGGCAGGAGGACATTTAAATTGGTATGTCTGGTATCTGAAGTTATACTGAAGGCGATTTATCACTTCTTCGTTTTCCTAGTCTTAAATGCCAAATTCTTAAATTCAAGGCAGACTGACTGATATGTCTGGAACAGAAAAGCTTGTGTTTGCACTGATGCTCCACTGACTTTTTGCTTTTGGTGATTGAGAGGGGAATGGCAACTACCAGAAATTGATAACATTTCCCTCAGTTATGTCTTGATTTATTTGAATCCAGAGGCCTTTTTCTATCCACTTAGGTGTCCCCCCCCTCCTATTGAGAAAGCAAAACCACAGGCTGTTAATACTTACACCTCACTGTTGGTCATTTGATAGTGGAGGGCCAAACCAGGACACTGCAGGCATCACAACACATCAACACATGGATCAAGCTGAAGTGGAACAGACAAGTGTGCCAAGTGCTGTCACCGCCCCCCTTCCCTCCAGTTCACTCAGTTCATCCCAGTCAAACAGGAGCTGCAAGACAAATCAAATACAGAGATGCCAGTGGCTTTAGGATTTGTTTAGTTTTAATTCATATTCATGTGAAATCTTACAAATGCATTACTATATATATTAGGTACTGTAACATATCTTATAAGATATTTAAAGTCAAAATACATGCATAGCATTTTAGAAACTAAACTCATCAGTCTTTCAGTTACATTTAACTGAGTGAGGAGTATTTTAGCTTTTGCCCCAAAGAGGACTAGACAAAGTTGTTACACTGACAAATTAGGCTTAATTACCATCACCCAACATTTTACGATAAAAGTAATGTTGAGATTTTTGGACTTTCAGCACAGCGTTTTCTGTATGTTTTGAGAGGGTGGGTGTTAATGGGTAAACCATCTGGTACTTATGTAGTATGTACTGTCCAAGCTTGGAGGATCTCCTCGTGGACCATCTGCCAGTGGCCACATCTGGTTCTTCTCCACCCATGCCCTTGTTTTGGATACAGACAGTGCTAACAAGCTCCCACACAATACACATAACATGACGACAGTTGTGGCCGACTCGTTCCAGACGCAACTTTAAACCCAATGGCCTTCATCTATGTGCCATCCAGAGCCATGTGCGTGCAGGTTTTCATTCCAGAAAAACACTTAAGCCAAAGTTTTTTTCTGATTAGCACTTTTTAGCTCGAGTTAGCAGCAGCTACTTAGTGAAATCAGCTGCTTTGTTGCATGGTTATTGTGAAAACCTGCATACATATGGAACTAAACTGGCTCAAGGTAATTATTAAATCAAAAAATGCTGTTGATTCTTGTGTGGAACATTTTTTCCCAGCTTGCCTTAAGAAGAAGGAACGTCACAAGAATGCAAACATTGAAAAGATATCAGGCTGCGTGGCTGGTCTTGCCCCTAACTCTCTCTGTGATCACATATTTTGTGTTCCAGTATAGCTCATCATCTCAAAGTACAGATGTTGTCACAATACAGTGATACTTTAGCCTTTTTGACAAGCCTGTGTGTACTACAGAGACCTGGACATTTTTGGAGAGGGTTGTCAGGAAATTATGTTTTCAGTTGGTGGAAAATGAAAACAAAGTAGGCCAATCTGACAATAATGGTGCATTTTCAAACGTTTCCTCCGTCATGTGACTATGGTATGAATAAGCACAAAGCAAAGAAATATTGTTTCTGTGGAGAGATTTCCATTTTCATGCTAATTTTTCTTTTTTCAGTCATGTCCTTGATTATGCACTGTATTTGCACAATGCATAATCACCACAGACTCAATTTCATGTAGTGTTAGTAATCAATTAACTTAGATGAACACATCTGGCAAGACATCTGTTTTTATGACATAACTGTCAACTGTGGATAAGATTCTAGAATATATACATTGACATGACTGACCCGTTCTACAACTCCCACAGTACAAAGTGCATGAGTGAAACCTTTTAAGAGTACATCTTGTCAGGCCACTTTTATTCTCCAAATGTTATTTGCTGTTCTGGGAAACTGGCACCCGTACAGGCATAAATAGTCAACTTCTGCAGATTAATGCTAGCAGTAATTTGGTGAGGAGGCAGCCAAGGCAGACTCATGGAGAAATTTTACAAAAGGGGTATTTAAATCTGTCCAACCATTTTTATAATGACACAAGTGCAGCCATGCAGAAGCCCTTTATCATACCCGGGTCTCAAATTAGATTGACTGGAGTTGCCAGTGTGGGAGCTGTGCGCTGAAAAAGGGGATTTCCCCCCCGCCCCAACTCACAGCAATTACTTGACAATTCTGAAGAGGAAACAACTGCAGTTTAAGTAGTTTAAATGGAAATTGTAGTTGGAGGTCCACTGACCTTGAAAGAGGCTTTAAATACATTCACATCTACCGTTACTAAATGCTGTGTTGTTTTTCCACATGATTTAGATGTTAGGCTCAATCACAGTTTTATCATTGTTTCCCCTTCTTCATTAATGCTGTTTCTATTGAATATATTGAGATTCCCCATCCAGATTTTTCAAGTCAAATGGTTTGTTACTAACCTCTTTTAATGATCAAGGAATTGCAACATCAACAGCTCTCTGGCATGGCTTCTGACACCTGAAGTGGACAGAAAAACGTTACACTTTGGCAACAGTGATAAGTTTGCTAACTAAAGAGATCAAAGAAATGCAATGATTGATGAAGGTCACTTCTGTATTAACAGGCAAAGTGATGCCATCATACAATATAATATAATATTGTGCTGTTATTAGTTTTTTTGTTTTGAGCATTCATGGCTAAAATGCCCCGTGATGTTAATATGAATAGAGGCTTGTGTAGTCTTAATTAGCCAAATTGAGTGGGTATCTTCGTTCTGGCAGTTGCATGTATCCACGAGAGCATGTGTAAGCCTGTTTTCCACCACTCCCTCAAAAACAATCAATGATCTCGACATCAGCCGTAATTCATAGAACCACAGTTACATTTGTTACTTTTGCATGAGTTCCAACAGCTTCCAAAGTGAGTTTGAAACCCAGCAATCTCTGAACCTCTTGAAGTAGTTATTTAGTCATTGGTATTGATCAAAAACCTCTTCATCATCCTGGAGATACATCATGATCACTTTGTGCTATGGGGCAGTATAAATCTTACTCACAGCTCCTATAAAGTTTTGGACTCCCACAGTGCCAACAAGCAGTAATCACAGAGTTGGTTTCAGATGCTGTTGTGAGCCAGCCTGCTGACTTTCATACTCTTTACTGGCAACAGTTCAAACACAGAGCGTTTTAGTTAAACAAGGCCATTCTAGTCTGGATGTCTGTCAGTGTAGTACTGCAGGTGGGGACGGGGTTATTCATGAGCCCTTCAAGAATCAAGCATTTAAAACATGGCTTAACAGACCTGCTTGTGCTCATCTGTTTTAAGAAACAGTTCTCAGGTCTATCAAAAGGACCGAATGCACTTTTATGAATACAAATTTTACAAAAGAAAGATTTGTATTTTGGTTGCAGTGCAGCAGAAGTTGAATTAAAAATTTGGAGGGGAAAAAAAGCCTGTGCTTTAAAACAGGCAGCTATGAAAGCAATTTTCAATCAACAACAATGAAGTAACTCGTGGCCAAAAAAAGTGGAGAATGAGAGATTATACATACTGTATTCCTCTTTGTTGCCTGTTTACATAATCCCTACAGTCTCTCATCAAGTATGAAAAGCTTTCATCAGCTCTCTGTGGAAAACCTGTTTTCTTCTTTGAAGCTCAACACAGTGGCCCAACATGCACACAGGTGTTCCACTTTCACTGAACAGGATAAGTAAAACACCTGACAGTAAAATCTAAAGTCAAAGTGTTTGTCTCTGGGGAGACAAAACACTGAAACACTGGTCTTTTGACTGTGGGGGAGTTGGCTATAGTGCGCCGTCATACTATGTATCATTAATCATTACAGCTGAAGCAAAGGACAAAACATGGACACAATGAAAGGGCTGTAATATCACAGACGGAGATATTTTGGTGTGAGACAAAAGTAGCCATCTGTAAACCAGAGAGCTCAGTATTTCATAGCTCCATGCTTTCTTTCCATCACAGTCATGTTTAGATTCAAACCTTGTATCTCCAAAATGTCAGCCTTTGAGGAATATGTTTACAGCTCGAAGACAGTCCTGTTTTGAAGCCATTTAGTGTTTTTGTAAAAGTCCAACAGGTGAGAGAATTTTCCCAACCCTTGCAGCATATAATCCTCTAATTCATCCCTATTGGAGTTACAAGGTTTCCACCTAACAGCGATGATATGTGGGAGAGTGGAATCTGAAAGAAGCAGCTGGGAATTGAAAGCTTTAAATATATACAGGGGAAACTCACAGAGAGCAAGCTCTCTCAAGGAGTGTCCTGCTTACTAGGTTGTACAAAATAATAATCCGTAAAACAAGGTACAAGATAAAAAAAGGAACATTGCAAATTAAATATTGTACACAATATAAATAGTTAAAAGATGAACAGTTCACAAGTAAAGCAGAGAACAAAAAATTCACGTTCAGCTCGTGTTTCAATGACAGAGGAAAGTTGTGAGTAACCAAGTGTGTCAAGTCCAGTAGAATTCTGATTGTCATTCCATTGCTAAGGGAAAAAGTTGCTAAAAGCTGATTTTCCAAGGTTTGTCTTAATCCCAGGAATTTCCAAAAGAAGACTGAGCACAGGTGAGTCGCAATGCATTTTGTAACTGAAGAAGTCTGGCAACATATCTTTTTCTTTGAAGGAATTATACTGTAAATGAAAGGTAAGCAGTTCTACTTGCACCTATGCAATAGAAATGTCCATTTTTTTTTTTTTCTCTTGTGTACAGTGATAAGTACCACATCTTTAGCTTCAATAATATTACGTATTTCTGAGTCAAACTGAATATGTGGGGGAGGTAACATTTTGGGAGGAATTTGATCAAACTGGCTGACTGCATCACTCAAAAGTCGGCGTAGCTCAGGGAACATGAATCTCTAATGAATCACACCAATACAGAGGTGTAGACGAGTGTCGGCCTCCACCCACACCTCCTTCCTTAGATGAGGTAGTGAGGGCCAAGGGAGAAATTAACAAAGACGACCTCAACCAAGTTCTTTCAGTAATGTAAAACAAAGTTTTTGTCAACTCACATCCAAACACACGCCTCTGTTCCATCATATTACTACACTAGCCAACAAACATTTTTCAGGAGAAGAAAATAGATTTTGATATATCCATTTTTTTTATATCTTATCCAGGATAAGAACCTCTGGATCAATAAGGAATGAGGGTTAAATATATAAATTACAACACCATAGTCACGAATCGCAAGAAGGGTAAACTGGCGCTGTTTTCTACCTTTTTAGTGGAATGTTCTGTTTCTATAAGAAAATCGCCAATTTCATTCATCTGAAACTTAAAAAAAAAAAGGATTATCTTTTCAAATTCCAAGATATTTGTAGGCAGATACTTTCCAAATTTTAAAACCATTTAAAATTTAACAGGTGAGGTATGTGTATGAGGTATACAATCAGTTTTAGACTGATCTTTGTAAGCATTCAAAACCAGTTGTTGCAGTTCTTGTGTTGCATTCGTATAGAAATGTAGTGTCATCTGCGTAGAAATGTAATCCATAATTAATCATGATTGACTATAAGACCTTTTTTTTGAGTGTACAACGTCATGCACAACTTACTGACATTTGTTTTACAGGTCATTTCTGAACCACCTATAGGTAGAGTAAACGCCAGTTTCTGTAAAGCATTTTAACAACATGTTGTGTCATACAGTATCAAACTCCTAGACAGATCAATAAACACAGCACCAGCTAAGCTGGAATGATAATTGACAGCCTGTGAACCCCCCCACCCCCCCACCACAGCCCCATCCTTCCTAGTTTCACTGTAGCTGAGCATTATGAGTACAGCACAAACAGAACAATGAGAAGCAGATTCATCAAGCTGAGAAAAGTGAGCACCACCTGGGTGTTTTATTGGTACTGAGCTGCTAAATCGGCTTATTATGCAGAGCTATTATCGCCAGGAGTTGAGGAAATTTCACAGTGCTGGAAAAGGTTCGCTCTCTCTCTCTCACTCCATCTCGCTACCTGGCTTGGTCTCTCTTGGCTCTGTTTCCTTTGTTTTACTTCTTTCATGCCTTTTTTACTTGCTTTCCATCTCTGTGTTTCTTCCTGTCGCTCTCTTTCTTCCCGGTTTGCTGTCTTTACCTATCACTCTCTCTTGTTTTTGTCTCTCACTCTGTCAGTATTTTGATTTCTCTCTCTTTCCTAGTCTCTGTTATTCCCCCTTTTTCCTTTTCCATGCCCCTATCCATTGTGATTCTTCATCATTTGCCAGTTTGCTTTCCCCCCTCTCTTACTTTGCCCGTCCCTGTCTGTTTTCTTGGCTTTGTCGTCCTCCTTTTGACCCCTTTCTTCCATATTTTACAAATGTTCCTGTCTTTCTCTTTGTCTTGCTGCTGTTTTCCTGTTGCGCTGCTTCTTTGTGTCTCACTCTCTCTCTCCGTGTCACTCACTCCTGTGCTGTTTATTCTGTTATTGTGGAATTTTTCCTCTTCGTCTTTCCATTTTCCTCTCTCCGCCTCTTTTAGACTGTTCTTCTCTACTCTTATTTATCATGTCCGCCTTCTGTCTCTCTTTTCTCTCTTTGTCTGTTTTTCGCCCTCCCCTGCGTTTTGCTCTCGCTCCCTCTATTTCTCCCCTCTGTCAGCAGTGAGCAGCCCTCGCCGCGGCTGCTGCAGAGTTCATCTCAGGACAAAACCCCGCTCTGCCGCTGTTGCTGTTGCACACACACCGTTCGTCGACCGAATCGAAGTCTTGGGTGTAACGGGGCCCGGGGACAGATGGAGAACAGTGAAGACGGAAAACAAAAACGTTCTCAGAGTTTTACTAACGCACAGAGAAGGGGGAGACATATTAAAATGACAAGGCAGGCTAAGACTAGGATCCCACATGATATCATAAATGAATGCTGTTCAACTGCACACGAAGACGAAAAAAAAAAAAAAAAACTGGCACAGACTCTGCCCTCTTGGCTTCAATTTTGCCATCTAGTTTGCTCCGTCTTGCTTCTGCCAGTATTTAAATTCGTTTCGTCAAGAGTGCTTAACAGATTTGACCTGATTTGACTTTTGCAGCAGATGTTAATCAGCCGACTCAAGACCTCACTGGATATCAGATGTCACAACGGATACAGCACAACAGAGTTGGAAAATGGAGGGATCAGATGCAAGGTGGCAGCTTTGTGACAAACATATCAATTTTGTTGATCAAACGCCACAATGATGCAATAAGATAAAAGGAAATCACACTTTGAGGGAAAATAAGCGGCACTGGGTTGCCAGAAAGACTGCTTTTCCTTGGCTCCAAAAACTGAAACCAGTGAGATTAGCCACGCTAGCAGTGTTTCTCTGGGGATTGTAGTGCTGGCGAGTTCATCATCTTTCCACACTTTAGTGTAAAACGTCTCGACAACTTTTGAATATATGTACATGAAATATGGTACAGACATTCATGGTCCCCAGAGGAGGATTCCTAGTGACAATGATTTTCCCTGACTTTTCATCAGCAGGCCAAAACCTCCACTTCATGACAGGACACACATCGACAACTAATTTCCTTTAGCCTCAGCTGAACCTTTTCTAATGTTGGTAGGCTAATATGCTAAACATAACACACTAAATGTTGGCATGGTAACATGTGAAATGTGAGCATTTAAACATCAACAAAGCATTTATAGTAATATTGAAGCTGCAATCTATATTTTTACTTTAACAATGGAAAGTCTCTGTGTAAAATGAAAGGAGTTGCTTGTAGTGATGTCCCTAACAGAGAATTGTCGCGTTTTAGCGGCTTTCAAGTCATTATTTAGATTTTAGCCCAGAGCAGGCAATTTTTTCAGCAAACAAGCTCTGCTAAACCCACTGCATGCTACGGCACGAAAAGGCAGACAAATCTAGTGACTAGCTTGTAAACATGGCCAACAGAGCATTCACATAACTGCTAAAGAGGCCGATTTTTCCTTCAGGAGTTGGTAGAGGCCAAAACAGAGCTAAAAGGAGGGTGAATATTGGACACACATTTGTTAGGTAGCCCAAAACACAACTCCAGAAGAATGCTAATGTTTCTCTGTGTCTGCTGGTTGTGTAAATAAGCAACTGCTAACATATCTACCATAACTACTTCATAAGGAAGTAAAAATCTAGTAATGTAGGTTTAACAAAAATTCATTCTATGCATGCTAACCTTCTGTAGGCTACTATTAACATCCAATAGGCCCACTTGTTCACATGTATGTTAACATGCTAAAGGTTTTACATAACCAGTCATGCTAACATTAGCATTCAGTCCAAGTAGCCTGACAAAGTATTGCATAGACTGACAAAAAGAAGATTCTAATGAAGTTGTGTACATAATAGTCATGGTCCCCGGATAATGGATCCTACTGACTTTGGTGATACCCTGACTTTACCTGTAGTGATTGACATGACCTTTGGTACACATATGTATATCCCCCTCAGGGGGAGTTCAGCCTCACAGGGGCACTAGCATGGCTGTAGTCTTCTTTGGACCATGTTTTAGTCTTGTGCTTACCTCAGAGACACATTTGCATAGCTGAAACTCCAAGTTGCTACACAGTTGCTGCACTATTAGTAATGGTTGATGGCTGGGGGTGTCTATTCTTGCTATAGACATTCATGTACCACAATTCAAATCACTGGTGTGTGACACCAAACCCTGAAAGTAGCTCAGCACAACCAGTGCCTGTGTTTTCAAATCTGGACTCCCCTAAATCTGAATCAGGCCTGACCTGGCAACCCCTGCACTTACCCTCACATCTCTCCGTCACCCTCTCTCCCTCTCCTCATTAGCACTCACCCTATTCCAGGTCAATATGGTACAGAGAGAACACCCACTACACACACACACACACACTCTTACACACTTTCTTTATCCCCATCTTTCTCGCTCAAAGTCACACACACTCACTCTGTCTTTCTCTGAGTCTCTCTTTGTCTTGCTTGCTTTATCCCTGTCTCTCCCATACACAACACACACACACACACACACACACACACACAGAATGACACACATATTGCTGAATCAGGGCAGCCGAGCAGGCAGGAGTCTGACCTCATTAGGAACCATGGCAGACAGCCAGGGAAGGGTCTGTCGATGAATGACCAAGAAGAGCTGGTGAGGGAGTAGGATGGACTGATCTGCAGAGTGCCAGGAGGAGATGTAAGAGTTCCTCCCGTGGATGCTGTAGACTCTTAGTCTTACTTGATCTGCGTTTTAAATCTGCTCTATGAATGCGGATTCGGCTGTCAAACAGATTTCAATAAACAGACAGAACGTGAACAATGTCAAGAGAGAGATCAACACGTAAAACTATAAATATTTGCTGCAGCGTGGGAAATACAGATAAAGCAATAAAAACCGATAAACGCTAAAGGAGCAATCAAATGCTAAAGCAAAATGTAACACTGAAATGACTCACACAGGTATTGACATAATAATACAGTATTAACATTTTAGTGTTAAGTGCTACATTATCATACAGTATAGATAGATGGATAGATACACACAAAGCCTCTGTTCTTGTTTATCCCTGAAACCCTTTTAAAATACGCAACATTTTTAAAGCAGCGATGCCTTTTATTTCTTTTCTGTTAGACACTAGCTTCCATCCATCATGCCACTCTTTCTGTGGCTCTCAACAGCCATGCGTTTGCATTAGTGGCCTATGAAAAATCTCGTTTCCTCCGTTCTTCTCCACATTTGCAATTTACAGTTTGCAGGTTACTGGATGGAAAGAGAGTACAGTCAATCAAACACAGGCAAATTCCCACTTTGTCTTCTGGATTTATGACAAAAGTTAACCTCAGTTGCACGGCCGCTCTATGTTCAACAGATATTTTGCAGGTAGTCTTCTAAATAAATGGAACCGTTATGGAGTCTGGCGGGCCGAAATGCTGCCAAACCTTGCACATTATACATTGCTTCTACGCTACAAGGATGTATAAGCTTTCCACTGCCGTCAGAATATGTCCAGCTGAATGGATTACCAAACCTTATGTTAGAATCACTCAAATCCCAACCAAGGTCCACAGACAGATTAACATATAAATGAAACTACAGACAGGATCCTGCCCTTCATTTCCTATCTGTTTACTCCAATGATGTGCAGTCAGAGAGGATTGGACGAGGAGACAGCAAGGCATCTCATGGAATGGGTGTCAAGCCTCAGTATCACTGATAGAGAACATTGTCCTAAAATTGACAGATGCTCCAATGAATAGCCTGAAAATGTTTCTACTTGCAAAAGTGGACACTCATATAGTTTAATTTGCAATGCAAATAACATATAAATTGTTTCATAATTGTTACTTCTATATTTAGTTTATTTTACTGATTTACTAAAAATACTGCTCAGCTTTTCTTGAGAGAAAAACAAATCTGTAATTAATACACTGTATAGCTTTATCAAATAGCTTGAGGATTGATCCCTCAATAAACTTTGCAAGCTGAAATTGTTGGCGGTGTTCATTTTATTAAACTGAGTTTTGGCATTCAAGATATTATGCAAATGAGGGAGATGAATGCACACTGTCTCCATAAAAGTCTCCCATGTAAAAAGTAATTTAATCAGTTGTTTAATATTAAAATCTATATCTCTTTTTTTTATGGAAATAAAAGTCTACTTTCCAAATGGATTTTCTTTGGGCAAAGAAAAATGACTGCACCTTCTGGGTACATATTACTGTAATAGGGTATTATCAATATAGTGTTATATATAATAACACTTATTTAAAACAATAGTGCATGGCTTTATGCTCAGTGAAATGAATGGATCAAATGGATGCACTTTACAGTGCAAATTGCCCCAACAGCGGCTTCTAAACTCAAAACCTTATTTTCCTCAACCAAAGATGACTCCTAAACTGGTGCAAAGCCTAACTAAACCCTGTGTTTGTCTCAGCCCTCAAACATGCAGTTCGGTAAGCAACCAGAATATCCAACAAAAATCACAGTATAATTGAATTTTACACTGAAAGAACAGTTGCTATTTTCACTTGTGTAAGTAAACAATGTTTAAAAGAACAACAGTGTCATGTTAGGTGTTGAGTAAAATAGTGGGTATTTGACT
Source organism: Coreoperca whiteheadi (assembly GCA_011952105.1). NCBI lineage: Eukaryota > Metazoa > Chordata > Actinopteri > Centrarchiformes > Sinipercidae > Coreoperca > Coreoperca whiteheadi. The sequence goes on along the minus strand of CM022490.1, from coordinate 25,765,908 downwards.
GAACACTTTATTTGCCAACTAATTATATATATATATATATATATATATACACATATACACTCACACACACACACACACACACACACACACACACCTGCCTGTCTTGGTTTCCCTGCTGCAGACGCAGACCAGCATGTGACATAGAAACACAACAAGTACTTGACAGAGATAAAGGACAGTGAAACACACATGACAAACAACCCATTTATGAAACTAGAAAAGTGCTCTTGCCAAAAATAGCAGGTGCAAACATTGTAAACTGGTTAAAATATCTTAAAATTTTAAATGTTTGCACAAGAAATGTATAGGAGTTGCAGTTTAAGCACCTGAATCAGTTGGAAGTGTCAGCTGACATTGAAGTACTGAAAGGGTTTGTAGTGTCTGTTAAAGTGTGAGAGCTGAAATCAGTTGAAGTGCACTTAAAGCAGTGTCAGTTGATGTTAAAGGACTGAAAGGGTTTGAAGTACCTCTAAATGTGCAAGTGTGCAAAGCAGTTGAAAGCAGTTGAAGTGTAATCGCTGTAAGCACTGAGTGTGAATGAAATGTTACTTTCAAGGTCAAGTCTTGTAGACGGTTGAACTGTCAGTTTGTATGTTAAGTGCTAAAATCAGTTGAACTGACAGTTGACTGTCAGCTAAAATTCCAGTTGATGTCTTAGCAATGAAAGCATTTGAAATGTCAGCTAATAAGTAAGCCCTGAAGCAGCAATTTGTTTTTACTGGTGAAAAGACCTGTTTCCTGACAAGCAACCTCTTAATAATGAAACTCCAAAAGTACCAAAGGCAGAAGGAAGATGATATAACTTTGCACTGATGCAAAAAAGTCTCTAGGAGTTTGGGGTGGATGAATGGGTTTACAAAGCATGTGAAGACTGCAGTTTACTCCCTGTTTTCTACTAGTCAACAGTCAACTTGGATTTTGTTTTTCTAACCACAAAGGTCTCCCAATCCCCCAGGTCAGAGAACGCTCATAATGCATAAGTTGCTTCTGGAATAGTCACATGGATCATCGTGGAAGACACAGACAAACAATCTCGTCCTGACATGTACAATGTGTCGCCTATCGCATATACTGTAGACCTTCCTACGTTGTTTTGGCTACAAGCTTTGTCATACTCAACACGGGAGTAAACCTAAGAGCATCTGGACAGCTCTGGCAACAACAAACGTCAAGACAGCAGTTGGAGGTAGAAATTAATCAGGGCGTGGCAAGACAAAAAGAAAACTAAGCTGGCCCCTTTAGTGAATAAGACCCCTGAGAATGTATCAGGTCTCCAGCCAAATGACCAAAATGAAAATCATATCCGTCATCTTCAAAAATCAGGCGTGATTTTACTAAAAAAAACTACACGAACATCTCCGGACAGTAGTGATCGTCCTGGCTTTTCAGCTTATGATAAAAGGCATAGAGAAGAGACCAAAAGCCCATTTAGGCAATTTTGCAACATCTTTCAATACCACGCAAAACCAGCAAAGAGATGGGTGACTAAGCTGAACTGAATGAGTCATTACAGCAAGGTAAGGGGCTGCAGAAGGCCCTCACAGAGCAGACCACCCACTCATGTCCCCCATTAAGACAGCACTTCTTGCACATCAACGCCCCTGCAGCAATTTACAGCTCAGCCTGCGTGGAGGGCCGATGAATGGTGAACGACAGAGAATTGTTAATGAGACATGGGTCAGTGAAGTGTCAAAACTGGACAAAGACTAGAAAAAAAGCTCTAAATTGCAATTGCTATTGCAGTTTTTACACCTTTAGAGGGAAAATGTGAATTAAATGAAAGTATTCCCTGTTCTGTTCATCTCTTGTTTATAACTAAAACTCCAATCTGCATTTATTTTTGGCCATAAAGAGATGTGTTTTAACTCCCATGCAATTTTATTTTCATTACGTCTTTTGTGGACATTTTGATTAATATTTTGTTTGTATTGTCAGTCTGACAAAGAAAGAAACCCACTTCAGTGTTATTTAAAAAAATACGGAGTCAATTGTGGACAGAGAAACTAACCCACTCGCACATTCATTCATTCACAGCTTAGCCATGCCTATAGTGTCTGTTAGCAGTCACTGTGCTGTGCATGTTGACCACGATCACTCACTCACCTCATTTATTCAACTCAAGGACCTCCTGTGTAGGAGCTTCATGTCTGTCGCTCAATGTGTCCTTGTTTGATTCATTGCACCTCTACCATTGTGTTTCCTGGCACGAGGGAACTTGGCAGTAGCAGTGCATGAGAATATAGGTCACACAGTACAACAAGTTGAGTAGGTTACACTGCATCCTTTGAGACAACAATGACATCCAACTGGCTTTGTACTACCACAGGAAGTCATTAAAGGACACAACTGTCTATTAACAATGCGGTTTTGTTGCCTGCATCCTCTTCCTGTTATGTCAAAATACTTAATAGAGTTAAATTCCAGGGCTTGATAATCAACCTGTATTTTGCAGTTCATAAAAGTTGTGTTAAGTTATGTTTCCTTGTGAAGAGGAGCATGACTCTGATTGGTCTGTAGGTTTTAAAGGTGTATGCCACTTAGACTCGAGTTAGACTTAAGTCACAAACATGAGGACTTGAGATTTAACTTGAACTTCACTATTCAGGGACTTGGCTTACTTGAGATTTTAAAGCAAAACATTCAAATCTCAAGTTTGGACCTGGTAGTGCCTGAAGAATAATTTCAAATTTTAAAAGCTTTATTTCCAATACATTTTTAAGAGTTCACAAATTCAGATAGAAAACTCAATTTTCAAAAACTACATTCAGTTTGCTCAAATTCATTAAATTCTATATGTTATAAATGCACAGTTTAAAACTGACCATAAAAAAACACAACGCCAAAAAGGTTGTTTTAAAGTAACATATTTCAGTGTAAATTCAGTGTTATTTAAATTTCAACATTAAGTATTCAGTAGTGATTACATTTCACAATTAATAGTTCAGAGGCTGGGCGCCCCAGTAGCTCACCTGGTAGAACCACCATGTACTAAGGCTGAGTCCAACTGCACTATCAAAATAAAGGCACATTATTTTCAGTTTGTCACATTGCCCTCCACTGGATGTATAATGAGCTGTAATAAAGTCAATTTCAGCATTTTAGAATGCCAAGTCATAAGTTATTTTAGTGAAAGTAGCTCAAAAGTAATGCAAAAGTAGTGTAAAGCATTACAATTCAGAGACATTAATATTGTTATATAACTAATTACTCTCGAATGACAGTAACTAGTAATCTATAATGTATTTTCATTTTCGAGGTAACTTCCTCAACACTGGTTGAGTTACGGATGTTGTTTATCCACGAATTACATTTTGTTTCTTATTCATATCATATTTTATCCATACAGATGGGCAGTAACTGCAACTTAGTATCCAGCTACTTGTTAGTCTACTGAATTTTTTAGTTTGTTTTTACATCTCCAACCACTATTATTGAACTTCATATGGTTTATCCAATAATGTTTTCACAGTTTTGTATTGCTAAGTCAACTCCTGTCTTAAACCCTTATTGGAAAATACATTTAACATGTTGCATAGCTGCACAGCTACATATAAAGAGGACAGGAGAGGCACCTTTGACAACATGTTAACATTGCCACATAGTAATAGTAGGCTACATATACCTGTACGCATGGGTGAAACTTTCTTGAAGTGAACTGATCTCTGATAACTTTACAATATTTGTCATCGAACAATCACAATTTGTATGCAGGCATCATACTTTTAATAACTTTTATTTCATGGCTGAGGAACTGAAATGAGAGGAAAGGAGGCACTCGATGAAGGCCTTTAATCTCCAGAAAACTAATAAACAAAAACAGAGCAATCTAAAGCCTATAATAAGTTTGCAATCCGACAGGGCAATGAAGTATGGACCAAAATCTGAAAGCCTCACTCAGAAAATAAGAGGATCACTTTGCTCACCACACGACTGCTTGTGAGTTAAAATAGAGACAAAAATATTGATTGATGCTCTAATTGATTTATTAGGGAGGAAATCAGATGGGTCAAAGATATATCTCTGCAAAGGATTCTGCAGCTGAGTCACAAATCTTCTGACAACCACAGCTGGCACCATCATCTGAGAGCAGTATGGAGCCCAGCAGGTACAGGGGGTAATTTGATATCACAAATTAGTAATTTGTACTCTCTGATTAGTTAATGAGTTCCCTTCAATTAATAATTCCTGCACACAATTCAGCAGAACAGAGACAATCTGTTATCATATAAAATTGACTTACGGGATGTCAAAGATAACACCACACTGTTTAACAGCCAACACCCAAAGTTTCCAAAATAAGATAAATTAATAAATAAAATCGAAACCAAGCAACATATTTGAATGTCCATGACCCGCTTTAAACGTTGCATTTTGCATTGCATAACATCACAGCATGTGTGCACTTTGTAGCCAAAGCTGGCCAAACAAGGAGTACTGAAATCAAAAATAACAGAATCCCTATATTAGAAGCAAAGAATACAGGGGACAGGGACAAATGGAATTAATGTAATGACAATATTTATTTTAGAGAATTAATTGAGTAATTTGTGGGCACCTCTGCGCTGCGCTGAAACATCGCTGCTAGCCTACTGCTAACACTTTGGGTACTTCTTGATCCCTACAGAACAGAGTAGCCATAACAACTTTCGAGTGTTCTACAATAACTTAGCACTATTATTTTGTGTACAAATTTGATCAATTACGTATAAATTACTAAATCATGTGTCATCATATAGGTTATTCACTACGGTTGTAGACGGGCTTAAGAATGGGGATGCCATCTTGCTACATATCTAACGTTCATAAAAAAATGAACGCAGCTGTAAAAGTTGTTGTAAGTCATCTTACCTTTACAGAAATACCAGCTCGTAAATTCACATATTTTGCTACCGATTGGTTAGGGCAAAATAGACCTCGGCCCTAACAAGAAATAGACTAACATAACCTCAATGTCAGGCGGAATAAATGAAGTGAAACCAAATGACGAGTGAGAGTGGTCCCATCAGCTAACTTGAACAAATTAGGTTTGACTCAGATACGCTATAGATAACCAGGCAGCACACACAGCAACTATTTCTAGTGTTACCATTCAGCCAGCAGCCTTGAGAAAAATAACTTAGATTATTGTTAACAAGACAGTGATTGCAGCGTGTTGCGATGTCTGTGAATTGCATGTTGAGAAAACTAAACTCTTGACTACACGTTTAAGGACTGATCTAATAAATGGCTGCTAGATTGATGTAAGAAGTCCTCCAACCCATACGCCCAACATAGGTCGATTGTTCTTACTCTCTAATACGACCCGCAGGAGCGTTTCCTAAATTAGCGCCCCTACCGGTGGCCGTTGAGGACGGGCTGTACGGTGAGGACGGGCTACAAGCATACATTACGTAAATTATGTGACATAATCTACATTTAGTCATTTAGCAGACGCTTTTATCCAAAGCAACTTACATATGAGGAAGACAATGGAGGTAATTATAACAACACATGGTAACAAAAAGCATAAGTGCACCAGAAACTAGTCTGTTAAAGCCCAGCAGAGTATACAAAGCTAAGGATAGGAAGGGTTTTTTATTTTATTATGTTTTTTTATTTATTTTTTTTAGAGAGATAGAAAGCAAGTAGAAGTTAGTGATTGTCAGTTAGGTGGTTAATGTTGTAAAATGATTGCAGTTTGGTTAGATTTAGGCAACAACACTACACGGTTAGGCTTAGGAAAAGATCATGGTTTGGGTTAAAATAAGTACGTAAGTCACATAAGTTACATTATGTAACTTAAATCTTTAAATATGTCAACTTTGACTTTTGGTTTCACACGGGACATGAACCCCAGTCTCCTGGGCGAAAGTCCTTTGTGTGTTTATTTGTTCCATCCATCCATCCCACCACTTCCAGTCGCGGACTTCATTGCTCGTTAAACTATGTCAGCTGACTTCCTGGTTTGCTTCCGTCAAAATGACCACGACCACTAGGTCGAATCCTACAATAAACGTAAACATGGGTCGTAATAAGCCGCTTGCACAAACGGCCTATGTGGACATTTTTCTGGTGAGGACAGTCTGGATTGATAATAACCTGAAAGCCTATTGTGTTGAAGGGCAGTTTGCCATTCAGTTATCTAGATTACATGGAATGGATTTTTTCTGAACAGGATTCTTTTCCTTACTGGTTTTTGTGTTAATATGTGAAAATATGTACTTTGGTCACCTTGCTACACTATTGTTAAATAGTCACAACAAATAATGGGTCCCTTTTTCTCTATAAAGATTTTGATGATTGTGACAAACTAATATTCGTTATGGCTGTTATTTACATTGGTTATTACTGGATAGAGCTTTAAAATGGAGCCCTGCAGCACAGCAAAAGCCTCTTTTGACTCCTGGGGGTTTAATAATTTCTAAGCCATCAATAAGCTCTCAGCAGCTGTCCAAACGTGTTGCACATGTTTCCTTAGTTACCACCCCCCACTATTCTTGCGCACACACACACACCCACATACACACACACGCGTGCAGACGCTCAAGGTAACAGCTGATTTGACAGGCTATAGACAGATGATACACACCGGACAGACACAAGGAATCACTACATTGGAGTGAATGGAGGATAATTTCCTCATGCCAATTGTCCAGTGCAGACCATCAACCAGGGTGATCTATTTGAAACGGATTCAATTGATGTATTACAAAGCCCTTTCTTAAAGGGTAGTTTCAACGTGATTTCCTGCATTAACTCTTTAAAACTGAAGGTCATTACTCAAAACTTCCTGACAACAGACTGCACACACCACCTGTTTTCCAATTGATCCTAAAAGCATGAAGGAGAATTTTGTGGTCAGTCGGTCAAGCTTTTAAAATCCCTAACTTGGTTTATAAGAGAATGGTTTGATAGTGATCAGAAGAATCCAGATTTTATTTGTTGATCCGTCCGTTCTAAGGGGAAAAGATTATTTTACTAAACATTCTTGTATGTGAAAGCCATGAATATGACCTCTGAAGTTTATTTTGAGTCAATCCCACATACACCATTCCACTGTAGTAACCCAATAGCGCACCAAATGAATATTTATTAGCGGCAAAATATAGTCCACAACAAATGCACTATTTAGTCCTGTTTAAGTAATGTTTGCTAAAAACCATGCCCAGTTGTTTTAGGAAATTATGTAGATGTTTTATTTGAATTCATCTATATATTTATGACATTTTGTTTTTTTAAAGATTTAAATCCTCAGTAAGAATGAATTATCCTGGCATCGCCAGACTAATTCGCAAATGCATTGTAGTCTGGAAACTCTCAGTTCATTTTTGATTTCCAAGGCGTGTTATCAACGGGTGCAGACCAAAATGCTTCTGGACGCAATTGGAAAGACCTTGAACTAATTAGAGCAACGAACACATGCTCAGCGACACATGCAAGCTGGGGCGGTGCGTGGTCCGTTTTCAAGCAGGAAAAAAATGGTCACAAACTTTCTCAAATTAAAGCTAAACAGTCCACTAAAATGTGCTTCTGAAGACATTTGAGGCAGGAAATAGGCAATACAGTAACATAATCTTGATTCACATTTGATCAGCACTGCCTAGTTTGATCACGTTTCATGAGCCTGGTGCCAAGCGCTATATACCAACCAATCAGAACAGCGAAACATGTGACTTCAAATCTGGACCGGGAATGCTACTCTATCTGTCGTATCAAACCCGCCCCATATAAGATAAACAGCTGTGATTGGCCCGACCGAATCCAGGATGGTCTGGACATCTGTATGAGTGGGAGAGGGGCCAGACGTACCTGCCAGAGTAAATGAAACATGACCTCTGCAGATTTCAGAGGTTCCCAGGCCAGGAATGAATGGGCTTGAGGCTGTGTGCCATAGAAAGTGTACAGAAGTCAGAAAGCATTGAAAGATTGACTAACAAATTGTTGTTTTTGGTCTTTTTATGGGATTTGTAGACAAGAAAAATAGAAAAACAGCAGCCTCATCCTTTAAAGGAAATTCATCTAGTTTCTGTCTTTATAGATCAGTGTCAAATCATATTGAAATATGAAATTCAAGACAGATGTATAACCTGCAAGAAAGGAAAGAAGACTGATTGTGTTTTGCTGAAGTTTCCAGCTATCTTGAGCTCTAAAATCAGGAACAAGGTACAACCGGCATCTTTTTTTTATTTTTTTATTAAGACAGAAACCAACTTTACATGGAAATTTGGAGTGAAAAACACTCCTGACAGATTAGTGCAGCATCATTTGGGCTGATGACGATAGCGTTCACTCTACATCACTAGTAATGCAGCAATAGCAGTAATACTTCAACCTTGAACACTTGCAATGGGGCAGTGTGTTGTTTGTTGTCCAGTGCAGTCCACGGTTTTGTTTGATGGGAACTATTTTCTCTACTGGCCTTGCAAATTGAATTTCCCTCAGGACAATAACTGGTATTGCAGACTCGGAAAGGAGGAAGTGATATGTGCGCTCCACTGATCATTGATTTCTATTTTGCTGAGCCTTTCCAGAGAAGCACAAGACTTTTCTGTTTTGTGCAGGGAGACAGTCGCCATCATTTAGCTGGCCACAGTGAAATGATCTATAATTTAACATTGAAATGTCAATACTGTATGTCATTATGTCAAAACATGTGGATGAATAATTTTTAGAGCCACATTTAGCATTAGAGGTTTTTATTGGTCTTCATAGCTTTTATTGCTTTTTTTATTACTTCATCTGTTTTTTTATGCTGCTGCAAAGATTCCCTGTTTTTACAAATTCATTTCAATTTAATTCCCCCAATCTCTTTTTAAAACGTATCTCTAACTTTTCATCAAGCCTGAAAACAGACAACATTTCCATTAATACAAACATGGCTTGATGAAGCTGCCCCTCAACAAAAAGCACTGAAGCACTACCATGCCCGTGTTTGTACAGTAAGTCGTTCTGGGGTGAAAAATGTCAGCTAATAGCGTAGATTTAAATGAAATGTAACCGTTCCACATGGCTCTTTTCCAGTGTCAGTCCCTTACAGAGTGTGACTGAGGTTGCTGATCACAGGTTAGCTGAAAAGGTGCTTAAATAGCAATCCATCTAGAAAGAAAAGTGTGGCTGCAGAGGTAGACACATTTTTGCAATATTGATTGTGTTGTCATAAACTTGATAGTATACTTAATATTTACTCTCCTGCAAATATTTGCTAACCCGAGCTTGACTGCAGGAAAGCAACCCAACAATAGGCTAATGACAGAATGCTATCGTTGACAGAAAATGATTACTTTGGCTGTGACTGAGCTTCTGGGCGTGTCTCGATCATTAATCTCCCTCTTTCTTTCTCTGTCTGTCTGGTCGCCATAGCTCGTTAAAAACGGGGGTGGGGATGGCGGATCAGATTGGGGGTGGGGTACACAGGTGCAGCCAATCGGGGCTGTGCCATGGTTAATGGTGTCCTCTGATCAATTATGGCCCGGCTGAGGCACAGTGTCTATACATATTTCATGACTATCAGCGGATGCGAGTCCGGCTGCCTAAACCTCTCAACCTCCACCCACACGCATTCTCCCCCACATCCACAAGCCCCGCAAAGGGCCAGATTAAAAGGAGGCTTGACTTGTTATCACCCTGCGTCACTTAGCTCCGGACAGGAAGGTTGGGTGCCACAGCAGGGGAGCCTGGCCAGCTTCACCCCAAGCTGTGGGAAGCTCCTGGTTCCTATTTGTCTTTGTCTGCCAGCACATGGACTGTCTGCAGAGGGTATGCATGTGTTAGGATGATACAGGCAAGGGTCAGAGTTGGATCGGATGTGTATAGGTTATAGGACAGAACTAAATTTAAGATTATTAAACATTATTTTGAAATTTTTGTTGAGAGCAATGGTGGATTTTTGTCAACTAACTGTTCAGAACCTTAATTTGTACATCTATCCATCTATCTAACATCTATTTTTCTGTCTATATATCTTTTTTCCATCTCTACATCTACTTTTCTATTATTCCATCCATCCATATGTCAGTCATAATTTTCTATATTCATCCAACCACCAATTCATCAATCGATCTTTTTTTCTATCCATCTATCTATCCATCTATTCATTTTTACATCTGTATGTCTGTTTTTCCATCCGTTCATCCATCCATCTCTCTACTGTATCCATCCTTTTTTAGATATTAGATCCTTCATGTATTCCAATCCGTCTCAGTTTTAAAGGAGATTACAGTTGCCCAGCCCTTTTTCCTTTATCTTCCTCTTGTTCCTGATTACTTCCATGATTATACAACTGAACCCTCTCATGTAATCAAACAACATCACTGTGGATTGAAGCCATTTTGGTTGAAGGGTGCAAGGGCCCTGCAATTACGGCAGTGAGGGTTGGGAGAGAGAAGTGGGTGCTGGAAACTGTTGGCCAGGAGCCGGTTGCTAATGCTTTGTAGTCTGTTCCCACCCAGCCGCCCGCTGCGCCAAAGACTAGACACCATGTTCTGAAGTAAAAGACAGACACTGCAGAAAATATTCCATTCAAAATAAACCATTTTTAGCTGCTCAGCGTTAAAAACCATGCATTTCTAAAATGAATTTCCTACTGCTTCTAACACAGCCTTGGTTGTTCCAAGAAATGTCTTGACATTCTCATGATGACAGAAGGAAATCTGCACCATTCATCAAACTTTCATTTTATTAATGGAAATAGGTTAAACGGATTGCGTTGCATTTCAGTTATCAAACCTAAGGGTCAGATGTTTCCCTGATTTTGTAGTACAGCACAGAGGAATTAAATACAAATCACATGGCAGTGCTGGACACAAGGACACACTGGAGTTGTCAGTATCAAAGAGTGCTGATGTTATTTGAAGACACTTGAAGCATGCAGCACTGATCGTTATCTCGCAGCAGACTTTAAATTGACGTGCTCACAAAATAATCTCTTGCCTTGAAACGCTAAGCTCAGAGTGTGTCCCGATCAAACACATTAAAGTGTGTTCTCAACCTGTAAGGAGGCTGCTTAGAGCCCCCCCCTCAAAACTCTTTCTGGTCTTGATAAGAAAGTTTGATGCAGGAATTAATTCATTCTTAAACTTGAAATGTCATCCTTTAAGGATAGAGAGGACAGACTGATGACACGGTTTTCTTTTCCATGATATGAAAAAATTTGGAAGGGGTACCAGAGTGTTTTCTTTTTTGGACAAAGAGATTTGTAACCTGACTACTGGCCAGATTTCACATTGTCCAGTGCAAAAAAAATAAATTACAATTTTCACACAGCTCAAAACATACTATGCTTAACACTAGAGACTATCTTGATTGACCTAAGTCTTCCCCTAACCATATCCAAGGAGATTTAGTTATCTTAACTATGAACAGATTTTTCTTTTGGCCAGAAGGGGGCAGTGGAATAAACTGTAGCAATGTGTCAGCAAACAGTTGCCTACGCGTCCAGCAGACACGGAGAAACATTAGCATTCATGTGGCATCGTTTTTATGGCCACCAGAGGAAAGTATGGCTACATCCACACTAATACGTTTTCATTTTAAAATGGTGTTTTAAAATGAAAAAAAGATCTCTGTACACACGAGCGTTTTAACAGGCCTGAAAATGCATATCACATGACCATTCTCGTACACTGGGCATGCGTGTGCCGGTGTAAACAGGAAGCATATTGTGTGTGGTTGGTTGCTCAGTTGCAGAAAATACTAAGAGCGAAGAACAGCAATCGTGAAAAGTAAGAAAAGAGATATATTTTCTCGGAGAGCCTGTAATTTGTTGTCCATGTTGAATACACCGCTGTTAGTCAAGGCTGATGTCATTTGTTTTCTTTCGGAAAAGGGTCACGTGATGGGGGCGTGGCAAATCAGGGAAGGACACGTCGTGACTGATAAGGCCCAATCAGGAAGCGAATGTGGGTGTCTGTGTCATTGTTTTTAAAAGTCTCCGTTTCTGCCCGTCCAAAATAAAGCACAAACTAAAAGCAGTGCTTTCAAAAGTCTCCATCGGAGTATTGTGGCTGTAGCCCAATTCCAATATTTACGCTACACAATCTGTTTTGGTCTTCAATTCCATAGGAAAATATTTGGCTAGCTCACTAAGTGTGTCTGTCTGCTGTTTGGTGCTGAGCAGGTGGTGCACAGTAGGTTTTTTAGAGCTTTTTTGCTGAAAACAGCTGCACAATGGCTGCTGCTGGAAACATGGTTGATGAGAATAGTGAGAGTGAACTAAAACAATAAAGTTGTAGGCCATTAAACCAAAACAATGAGCTTAAAGATGGGAAAAAGCTCAGTAGAGCTTAAGGGAACTGCAGAGTTGAGTGATAATTCTCTGTGGGTTTTATCACTACGTGCGACACCTTTTACGTTACGCAGAGTAATTTACTTCATTGCTAATATACAAATGTTGATTAGTGCAGCTAACCCATTTTGTCTTCTAGGTCTGAGAACCAGTTGGATTCTGGCAGCAGGGGTGATCAAAAAAGCCCATTTGTCACGTCCATGTTTCCACTTGTTGCCCCCCCCTTGTATCTCATGTTTTTCCCCTGTTTGTCTCTCTCTCTCTCTTTGTCTTTTGGCGTGGGCGCGGCTGCCCTTCCCTTCTCTCTCTACTGAGTGCCAGCTCCACTGCTCTCACTTACCTGGCGTCTATCCACCAATCACCCCGCCCAATCTACTCAACTGCCTCCCTATCAGGTCAACTCCCGCAGTTTATCTACTCCAGCTCTTCATCCACTCATCGCCAGTTGTTTCAACCTCTCGGTGGTAGTAACTAGTCAGCCGAGTTCTGATAAACGTAGTCTTTTGTCTGTTTCTGCGTCCTACCTGCGTGCAATCTGCTAACCTGTGGTTTGTGCTTTAGGATCGCTGCTTGCCTGCCTGACTGCCTACCAACCACGCTCCCCTCTTCCATGCCTGCTCCACCGCCATTACCTCCACTTCCTCCCTACCTGCTCTGGATTCCAAAACCTCTGCTTTCATCCTGTATCATCCATCAAACATTTTACCTTCATACTCAAATCGTAACGCCATTTCAATCCTTGTTAATTGGCATGATAATTAACTTTTTTAATAGGATTTTGATAAGCTATTCATGATGCACATTTAAGCCAACAGAAGTTAGAGTGTTTTAGGTCCAGTCGTTAAGCCTCAATGTTAAAACAGCACTGGAGTGCTGGATCCACTGTGGCCTGTTTACAGGGTGTTAACTGGTGGTTATGAGGCCACCATGTTGTAGGAACGAAAACAGAGAGAAAGTTTACAACATTATCAACTCCTCCGTGAAGAAAGCTTTCCTTTTGGTTGTAACTCTTCCAACCCGGTGTCACGTCGCTTGTAACCTTTGAGAATTGCTCCCCAGTTACTGACTGCTCTCATCATTGCTCTGGGATGGACTCACCCCTGTGACACAATGTTTGGCTGTGTCTGATGCTATGTTGCTAATGTGCTGCAAAACAACTGATTGCTATGGCATTAGTCACTACAAAACACCGACCACAACGTTCCATATTGCAAATGTCAAAAATTCTTCAAATAGCTTTCTTTTGAATATGAAAATGAACAGCAGAATATTATACAGTGCTCCATTCACTGTCACAGCAAGACTTGGACTCCAGTACATTATGATGTGTGTGTAGACATGTTTAGACCTTACTTGCTAAGGACGGACGTTGAAAAAGCGTATGCTAACCCAAACCCTGTTAGGTCGCCTAATGATGGTGTCATTCAAGTAAACTAATTTTAAGAGAGTCATGGGAAATGTAAATAAATTCTACGTGCCAGTTTCCTGTAAAAAGCCATTGTTCTGCAAAAGCTACAAGCTGGCTAGTGTAGGGTGACCCTACCATGTATTCAATGGTAGAGAAACTATGTGATACACGATGCAAGAACTAATTCACAAATATAATTAACAAAGCATTAAGTGGAGATATGGAAGAAAATAAGACCGTTATGACTGTTTGTCTTTCTGTGAGTCAGAAAGAAATCTCCCTCGCATCAGTAGTGGACCATGTGGCTGGATGATATTTGATCAAATGTTTAACCCTAATCCTGTAAAAAAAAAAAAATGTAAAGATCATGAAGTTCTCCTCTAAATTGGGGTTTTACTTTTAACATTAGAGAAAACTGCAGCCGTTTGGAGGAAATAATTTTTTGTCTTTGAAACACATGTCAACACTGATCCTTTCAGAATGGTTTGTTTTTCTTGTGTACACATTTTCTGGCTTTTGGTTTGTTTTATTATTCATTTATTATTATATAATTCTGCTTGAAACTCTCTTGAGATTACAGAGTACTTAAATAGAGGCCTAATTCTGTTTAAATACTGAATTGAGAAAAATACTCGCACATTGTCCACATTTATTGTTTTTTTTTTTAACAGACAATTGAGGATGCCAATACATTCTAAAATGAAACTAAGTAATATTTTAGTCATGCATCACATCTGTTTCAACATCTTGATGGAATTTTCTTTGTATCACAAACCATGATTTCGCATAAAGCAAGTTTCTACACGACCAAAGAGTCTTTGATGAACTAAACACTAAATTACCAGTTTAAACCCCAGATAAATCCAACGTCTATATTTTTCTAAGCTTATCATATTTAGTTTTTGCCTCAATATATTGAACAATCTGTTAGGAACACCTTTCAACGCAATGCAACCACAAACTGCAGCCTACAAAGTGACCACAGAGTTGAATCAACACTTCCCTGACAAAACGTCTAAAGAAACTAAAAATCATAAGATTCATAGGGTTTAGTGGAGGGTTGTTTAGCTAGGAATACATTTGCAGCTTTAGCAAATTTGGGAATCTCCAAATAAGAACAAAATATTAATAAAAATAATAACTTCTCAACAAAGGAGGTCGGTTTTTTTTTGGTTTTTTTTCACAAACTACATGTAAACGCCCCTCCACGCCTTGCAATCAAGGAGATTTACTTTTCATTTCGATAGTTCATTGAAAACATTCCACACCCACTTGTCAGATGTAATGCCTGTGTCATATTTCTGATGCTGCGACTACGACACTGTCTGTGATGCTGGGATCAGATGTTGAGAGTCCGTCTGTGTTCAGCCCAAAGCTTACAGAGGGCAGAAGTTCATTCTGTCAGTTACAAACCATTTTACAAAGACTCTTCACAGACATTTCTGGTTTGATCTGTCGCTTTGTTTATGCCACAAATGAAAGGCTTTACGCAGATGGGGTTTTTTTCCCCTGGCGGTGGAGGTGGATTGCTTTTTCCTATCTGGCATGCCATAGATAAATGAAGACAAACTGAAAAGGCATCTTGTATTAAATGTTCCAATATTTACTTGTTTCTTGTTGAATAAGTGTAAATATAGTTTTTCCCTATAAAAAGTAGGAAAAATAATTGCTACATTTACAGTTTAACCAAGCTAGAACACAGCTACCAAATGAAAACAAAGGAGACTAATTTGAGATGAAACGCTACACAGTGAGACATGTGACATTTAACACTCAATGCACCTCAGCTGGAGTGGTTCTGGTTCTCTCTGGGCATTACGGGGAATTGAATCTAGCATAGCCGATCTAAAGTTAATTGCTAAGCGAGAACGTATGTGGACATGTACAGCTGTTGACATACCACTCGTGTGTGTGTGAGTGAACATCCAGTGAGGGTGATGTGTGTCTGGGGGGGTTTAGTTGTATGCTGGCAAGGCCTAGAAAATGGTTCATGGGAAAAGACTGTGTTTATCCTGATTTGGACAAAAAATAAACGTCCCAACAGCTGTCACATTGGGCATTCTCCACGGACTGGCGAGCACAGATGTAGTGTACAACAGTATGTGTGTGTCTGTGTTCGTGTGTGCACATATATTTCAAAACCAACTTCTGTTAGCCATTTGCGTTTAGGCTTTAACAGAGTCCAATATTATAAAACAACTAAATTGCATTTGACTAATCAAATTATTCAGAAGGTAAATGAAGACACATTGACTGACAGTGCAAGGAGACCTGTTAAAGCTTTAGGAACACAAAGCCACTTCGATTAGTTGCAGCAAATCGTGTTAGCATTTCTTCATGGGTAGAGGAAAACCATAAGACAATAGTCCCTTAACCGCGTGAACTCACCAGGCATACAATATCTTTAAAAACAGAGCTGATTTTATTCGTTTCAGGAGCTGTCAAGTCACATGCTGGCGCTGAGATCACAGCGTTTTACATCCGAAAAACAGAGCAGAATGCTAGGACATAACCATCACATTATCGGTCTTTAAATGTCTTAAATGTGTTAAATTGAAAAGTAGCCGCTAGTAAGCAGGGGGGATGCCATCCCCCTTGTTGGCAAATTGACCAAAATCCATCCTCTTGTTAACCTGCTCAAAAGATGCTCTGTGCTATGTCTCGTAGTGGTGCTTCCCATTGCCGCATTGAACAATCGCCACGCGCTCACAACATGTGAGGCATACTGGTTTTGAACTGCCTGTGGGAAGATTGAACATGTAAGAGTCTGTCCATTCTTGATTAAAAGATCTGTTTCCGCTGTCTACTTTTCTCTTATTTAGAACACACCCTGTGAAAATATTTCTAAATGGGCCATCCCCCATGTTAAAAATTAACAAATCGCTAACGGTCCTGGAGGACTCAAAGAAATCAGAATGATAAAACTGAATATACACAGTATATCAACTTCTGCCATTTAACTGAAGTAATAATAATAATAATAATGTTTATTTTTTATAGAGCCTTTCAAGAACCCAAGGTCGCTTTACAATGGAATACAAAAGTACACAGTGAAGTTTTCCAAAAATGTATTTCGTTAAATCTAATCTGTGATTTGGTGGCAACCAAGCTCATTTAGCCAGAGTAACATGCTTGCTTTGCTTGCCGGAAGAATTGTGTTTTTATATGACAGATGGTGGAGTGGGCTTTCATCCTGAGTTTCCAAACATTTGAAACTATCAGATTAAATCTTGAAGGGGATATGTATGGTCCAGGGGTGATTCTTCCCCCACGTATTTTGGAAAAGAAATTACCTCTTCATGTAAAATGCATTCTGATCTATAAAATCCTTCAATTTCACCATTAATGAGTTGATAATGGTGGGGTTTTTCAGGAAGGTTATGGGGTCTCCTGGGTGGCAGAATAGCGTTTCCATTGAGCTTGCTCTCTTGGCCTCTTCTCTTTGTCTCCTCACCCTCCGTCTCTCCAGGGAGGCACTCCATAAGTTCCCAAGTGGCTTATTTACTTGTAAGGCAGCGCAATGCCCCCTCAGTGGCCCTCCAGCCAGAGCTGACAGTTGATTGGCTTGTGGCGGTGCATTCAAGTCCTCTTATCGTGCTGAAGTGGAGCTGCTCGCTAAGACTGAAAATACACTTCTCGTGAGCCAGAGAAAGACGTGGAGGTGAAAGGAGGGGCAAAACAAAGAGATTAAATTCTTGGAAGGGAGATGAAGACAGATGGAAAAAGTGAAGGGGAAAACAGGGAAATGGATGGATGGAGACAAATTGAATGAGACACCTTTTTTAATAGAGGTGCAAGAAGTGTGTGTGCGCATGCTGAAGTAAAATATGAAAACAATGAGCTATAAATACGTATTGTCTATGTATATGAGCACATAATATGTGAATGTACTGTATTTTGTGAGATCTGCAGCCTCCCTACAGAAGATGATTTATAGGCCGCCGTCATAGGCATGTCATAGAAGGAGAAGGAGTCCTTTCCAATCCTACCACCAATACTGTGTATGGGGACCGGAGTGCCCTGCCTTCCAACCCAGTCTCATGGCAGTTTGTGAAATAGTCACGAAATTTAATCCTCCAGATAAACAGGGGGGCGCCAGCCTGAAATTGATTGCCAAAGTGCCACATCTGTCATAAAGCTAACCAGAAGGTGATCGCACAGGACATTGGGGGAGAATGTGATTTTGTTTTAGAGTCAAAAGATCCATGTATATCTTTATCCATCTATCAATTCATGCATCTTTTAAGCTTTTATTCTTCTAGTTTTGCCTTGCATCATGCTGGTTTAAGCAGCACTCTGCTTCTCATTCAGTGAGTTGCATATATTCACACCCATGAGCTTTGCAGAACAATTAGTTTGTCTTCTGTTGGCTACTGAGCAGCTGAACTAGAGCAGGTGGTGGGTAAGTGCTTTTTTTTTTTTTTTTTTTTTTTTTTTTTTTTACAGGGAAGCAATAATATTTACTCTCCCTATCCAGATTGTTTTAAACAATAGATAGATCAAAATTCTCAACTTTATTTAACACCACAAAGTTAGCTGTTCCTACCATTTCACTCAATTAATATGTGGAAAAAAGAACAATGTATTTGGTTGCTGTTTATCTTCCTCCAGCACCATACTTGCTTTGTCTTTTAGCTCTTTAGTTTATCAGGCAGGCCCCTCCATTGGACTATTTGACCTCTGACCTTCTGAGAAACGACTGCAGAGCATCTGGACCAAAATTATTTATTGAGAGCTTTGCACGAACCCTTTGTTAATGACTTATTAGCATTTATAATTACAGATAATTTACTAACTTTTGCATTTAGCTTATTAGAAAGCGAGAAACGTATCATTAATAATCTTTATTTATGATTAAAGAGATTTTTTTTTACAAACTGGCAACCCAAAAATGTTTCTTAGAAATGCTCTAAAGTCCCAGTGTGTACGATTTAATGGCATCTAGCGGTGAAACTGCAATTTGCAACTATTTGAATTACGCTCGAATCACCCTCCCCGCCAAGCGTGTAGGAGATCCTACGGTGGCCGTGAAACTTGCCCACAGCCCTATCTTAAGCCAGTGTTTGGTTTGTCTGTTCTGGGCTACTGTAGAAACATGGTGGTGCAACATGTCGATCTCCATAGAAGGGGACCTGCGCCAATGAAGATAAAAACAGCTCATTCTAAGATAATGAAAACACAATGATTTTTATTTTAAGGGGATTATACACGAATGTAAACATACTCACAAATATCATATTCCATTTATACCAATAACTCCTTCTAAACGTTACACACTGGACCTTTAAAGCATTAGTAAAGTATGTATTAACTATTACAAAAGCCATTAGTCACAACTAAACCCTTTGTAAAGGCTGATATAAGAAAGTGGTACCCTGTGTGCTTCTATTTCTGCATTGTAAACTAATAGCAAGACAGGAATCTATCTACAAAACAGCATCCGTGTCAATCAGTGTCACCTGTGTATTTTTCATTCTGTATTGCTTCATGTGTTCCTAACTAGGGCTGCAACTAATGATTATTTTCATTGTTGATTAATCTGTCGATTATTTTCTCAAATAATCGATTAGTTGTTTGGTCTATAAAATGTCAGAAAATGGTGAAAAACGTCAATCGGTGATTCCGAAAGCCAAAGATGATGTCATCAAATGTCTTGTTTTATCCACAACCCAAATATACTGAGTTTACTGTCATAGAGGAGTAAAGTAACCAGAACATTTTAAGATTTAAGAAGTTGGAATCAAAGAATTTTGACTTTTTTTTTCTTAAGAAATTACTCAATTACCAATTAATCGATTATCAAAATAGCTGGCGATCAATTTGATAGTTGGCAACCAATCGATTAATTGTTGCAGCTCTAGTCCTAAAAATCAAAGGTGACAGGCAGAGGTGACAACACCATTTCTGCTGTTTTGATTGCTTTGATTAGACTGACAAGTTAAAGGCCTATTGTTGCACCAAGTAATGTCACAAAATCAATTCTAGCAGTGACAATGCATGCAGTTTCATACTGGCCCAGTTAAGTACTGTGCCTGCGAGGAAATATTGACCAAAAAGTAAGAAAGCAACGACAGGACAACCTATTTTGAATTCTGAAACTAATGACAACGCTAAAGAACACCAATATAGGTGACGAATTATGCCATTGTGCTGCTTTCCCTAGGCTCTACAATAGCACTCTATTGTAAAGATTTTCCAACAGTGGAAGCACAGACAGAAGCACAGCAAGCATCAATAACACTAAGTCAGTATGACCAGAAAAACAATAACACCCTTGAGACATTGAGCTGAACACTTATTGAGAAGAGCTTACAATAATTGAACAGGTAAGAGTTTGACGTCTTGCTCCAGGACCGTGCATGTTTGGGATTCATTCATAATGGGACCATTACACCACCTTTTCACCCTGCTCTCAAGCAGTACTTTAGATCTATTTCTCAGGAGTCATTGGATTGACATTCATATCAGACATCTGCCAGGGAGAGTAGTCAATGATGACAACAGCCCTCTAATGGTTGGCCAATGGCAGGCAGTATACAACAAATGGATCAATGCGCTTTAGGCCTTTAAATACAAGATATTTTTATATTTCGCATTACTCAATTACATTTACAAACCTATACAAAAAGAGAAAATAGATCACCTACAATATGGGGCCTTGTTGATTGACTTGTGCTGTCAGAATCCTCTCAAGATAAAGCTTCCCAGAATTATGTCCTCTCAGGCTGAGTTATTCTGCCATTGTTGACAGATAATTAAGAACTCTTGGCAGTTTGTTCCTGTTGGTAACTGCTGTACCATGAGCAAGTTGTGACAAATTATTAAAGATGAAACACAAATGGGCTGTGTAGGTAAATTCAGTTGAAAGCTGATTATTGGTTTTGAAGAACAAATAAATCCACCTTTCTCTCTCATGAGATGGAGAGGAAAGTGGGGATCCAAATTTATAAGTGTACACAGTACAAGTTGTTCCATCTTGGGTCTGTTTGGGGTGCATAAAAGAGCAATACCGAATTGTCAAACAGTATAAGGTAAAGGTGTTTCACACATATCACAGAACATAGTAACAGAATCAATAACAGCCCTACAACTCAACCTAATGCAATCCCAGTAGCCCTGTTCTCTTCCTGTATTGCATTTTTGTGGTTCAGAGGCCAATACTGCTGAATCCTCAGAGACAGATCTATGTCTCTCTATTCCAGAGCTTACAGTAAGTCAACTCACTGAAGGTTCAAAAGCAAGATTTCCCCTTAATTGAACATTTTGACTTCAACAAGCGCACCTGCACAAGAAGAGTTCAGAAGCGATATTGACCTCCATCATTCACCACCTTTGGATTTGCAGTCCACTAACGCATTCCGTTTTTAATCCTCACGCTCTCAATATTGCTAACTACCAAACAGGCTTAGCCTAAAAAGTCACACACAAACACAAACTTAGATTAGCAACTATTGGAATGATTTTCTATGAAATTTGGAGGAGACATTCATGGTCCACAGAGGATCTTAATGACTTTGGTGATCCCCTGATGATTCCTGTAGTGCCACCATCAGGTCAAAATTTAGTACACGACAGGATACCTCAAAATCTGATGCCTGAGGTTACCACCAGCATCAGCTGATAATAATTAGCATGATATCATGTTTATTGTAATTTTTGGCAGTACAAAGGAACAGCGGAGCCTGAAAAAGCCTGAAAAAGTATGGCTTAAAATAATTCACAGATTTTAGGACTGCCACTTTTTATTCGAAACTCAAATCATGATTCAAACGTGGGAAAAAATTAAATGTTCGATCTCTAAGGACCTATTCCAATTCAAAATTAACTGTATACAGCACAACAGACTGTGCCCTGTCCTTGGTAAATGGTAAATTAACTTTTATCTAAAGTGCTTTACACTGTCTCTCATTCACCCAGTCACACACACATCGATTGCCGCGAGCTACCATCCAAGGCACTGACCTAACCGTCACTCATCGCTAACTGTCGCGCAACGACACTTTGATATGTGGGCAGGAACCGCAAACCCTGCAATTAAAGGACGATTAAAGGACCTACCTGCTGAGCGGCAGTTGTCCGTCTGACTCACTGCATGCTCTGTATTGTTCTTTTCGCTTATTCAAAATATAGAAAACTAGCCAGCCGTGCTGAATGGATAATCATGACACCAAATCAACTGAGAAGCAATGTCAGGAAGCATTTTGGATTTGACACCATAAATGGAAAAATTGTGGATAAACGCAAATCTGTTTGCTGACTTAGTAAAATGCAACTTTAGTACCTTACATTAACATTATCTTGTCAAGTGAGGCAATGGAGGCACATTGACAGAACAAAACAATGCCACAACCTGGTTTAGGGTTAGGCTACGTGGGTTGCATGTTAATCTTAGATGCTTTGATCTGAATACAAACATTAGCATTCAGCGCTTAGCCTGAGCTGTTTGAGGAACTATAAAAGGTCTAAGGAAGTCAAGCCGAGTTTGACAATGTAAAGCTGAGCTCGACAAGCTGAATCTGAAATGTCCTAAACTGACCACTGTACAGAGAATTCAATAACTGACTTACTAATGTCATAGTCTTTTCTCTGGCCCCAAACTCTTTAGGATTTACAAATTTTGATCCATGAACAGCAACGTTTTCTTTTAATTTTTCATCCATGCAACAATTTTATTTTGGGCCATAGCCTAGGGCCTCACACGGCTGCTAGCATGGCTAGCTTCACTGCTAATTGCTCCAGACCATAGTGATTTAACCTAAAGCAAGTTCCGGAAAGCTTTTACAACAACAGGTGTCTGGTGCAGCACAGGAGCTGATGTGTGTTATGCCGCCGGGAGCTGCAGCGGCAGTTGGCAATAAATAGAAGATGAAGTATGGTGCATTGTCTGATTGACAGATGATCTTTTGAAAGAGCAGAGCCGAAACACCACAAGACTTAGTATATGAAAAATCAAGGAAAAATATTTAAAAATGAAGACAGGACAGAAAAAAATAGCAGTATGAAAAGGTCAACCTCTACACTTTATCCCCATTTACAATGCAATTGACCAGTTGGAGATGGGCATACTTCCACTTCGGCAAGAGAGAGAAGTACATTAGGTATAGTGCAATGGAATGCTTGTGCAACATATTTGGCTCTGCTGCAGCACAGCAATGAAGTCATGATCACAGTTCAAGGTTGTGTTGAAACACCACAGCTGGATTGTATTTCATATTTCTTGAGAGGACAACGGGGATGTGATGTCTGAGGTCATCCGAGAGGGGAAAGGGAGGTGGGCGAATACGACAGATGAGTGAACTGAGGCACCAGTGTGTAGTAGGTGATATACCCAAATGGGGAGTGCAAAGACTGGATAATTGCATGATGGGATGTGAGAAAACTTCCTGCTATGGGAAAACGGAGAGCAGTGCATAAGAGTGCATATGGAAAATAGATTAGTGTTATACGAGAATCCTCTCCTTGAACTATTATCAACTTCAGATGCATCCTTTTGAGCTTGAATCGGGGCTAGACAGTCAAACAGAAACCATGGGCATAGATTTCTTTAATGATCCACATTAACATTTTGCTGTTAACGTTTAAAAAGTTTTTTTTTTATAGAGAGTTTCATTTTTGAAATCTTAACTGAAGGATTAAGAGGTTTCTCGTTCTTGAGAAAATTTGACTCAACCTTGGATACTTTCAAGTCGAACTGGATAAAGTGTAAAAGACACGGTGCTGAAGCTCAAAATAAGGTTGTGTGTATGTTTTTTGGTAGTTCTTAAAATGCAGACATTTCAAAGACAGGATTTTCACCCAAGGATATGTTGTTCCCATAGAAAAAAAAATAAAACATATAGCTGTAATTTTGGTGATTTTCTTTACACAGACATTTAACACGTTCAGTATGTCTGTCGACCCTTGGAAGCTATTAAAACCCAATATCAGGGCATCATATATTTTCTGAAAAGCACTCATTTTGTAGATACGTTATCTTTTTTCACCTGGCAGTGGTAGCATGTTGTGTCTGTGCCTTGCTGTGGTTTTTACCATTACCCTTGTTCTTGTGATGAAAAGCCCGCGATGGCAGCTAGTGTGTGTGTTTGGGGGGGGGGGTTTCGAGTGAACTGGGGTTTGAATCACAACCCAGATCAAAAGCTTGATTGACTAATAAAATGGCCGGTGATTCCTTGTTTGGACCAGCGTTTAGCCAATGGCAATTCCAGATGTTTCCTGGGTGTCCCGCAGAGTGAGAGAGGGGTTTAACAGTGGCAACGTGACCCTGGGGGAACCTGTAAATCCAGGCGAACAGTGATTACATGTATCGCATACTGTGACTCAATCTTGTAAGCTGTTGCCCTCCTGACACAAAGTTCCACTCATTTGGAAAATATCAAAGCAGGTCCTGTAGTTGTGGAGTAAGATGATGGGGTTGTAGCATGTGCTGACTGATTGCAACACTGTATCATGTGGAAAGATCACTATATCTGTGTGCACCAACCGGGAGCCTTTTCCTCCCCGACTATGTGACCTGACAAAGAAAGACTAACAAGTGTTTCCAGGCCTTTCCAGGCCATGCAGCAATAATGATTGAGTAAAATTGAATGTGATGACATGCAGAGGCCAACGACCAAAGTTAGAACAAGAAATCATTTCAGTTATTCATCTGAGAGGGAATTTATGAGGACTCCAACCACCAACCAAACAATAATTCACTTCGATTCAATAGTATTAAAATATAAAATATGAAAATATCGTGTCTCCGTTTAAAGTGGAAGTGATGAGGGCTATGTGAGAAAATGTATATGATGACATGCTGAGACAATGATAAAAGTATATTTAAAGCTTTTACATCCGAGGGGACTCATTAAGTCACGTTTAAATTTGTAAAAAAAAAAGAGGCGCTGTTTACATGTTTTGTTTCTATTTGAAAAAGCCACTAACCACCAGCGAGTGTTGTGAAGAACACCCCATTAGCGCCACTATCATCTCCGAACCTTCTCATTCATCACCATGACATTTGTGTCGAGCTCATCTGAGTGGCAGTTGCTCATTATCCCAGCATGCAACATGGCATTTAAAGATAAGAGACAATTATGCAGTGCACACAACAGGTTATTGAGGATCTTTCTGCGACCCTGACATAGCCATTCTAGTCTAATCTGTATCCCTTTTGAACAGCTATTAATATCTCATCACGTGCCAAATAATATGTTTACATTAATTAAAGGAGCTATTCACACCAGGAATGAACCATAGCACGTGAGGTAGACTCGTTGTCAACTTCAGCGTCGCCCTAATGTTGTCTCCTCCACGCGACAAGACCAGGTGGTGAGGTCTGTAAAGATAGCATGGCTTTTCGCTATTTATCTCGCCCTCACCGAGCCCAAGGAGCACTGCTGTTTCTTTCAAAACCTCTCAGCACAGAGCCGTCACTTCACACCTTTTGTGAAACAAGCCACCCTCGGTGCCTTTGGCTACGGGAACTGTTCATTACAGAGGAGTGAGACTGCATGGCGGGAGAGCTCGCAACCTGTTTGACACATTTCTCTGCGGGTGTAATTGTGTTTCCCGTTTCCCTGTTGTTTCGTTTTGGAAAAATGCCAAAGCCCTCCCAATTAAATCCGGGCCGACACTGTTTTGCAATACATTCTATCCCTGTCCTTCTCTCCTTCTAGCCCCCCCCCACCTCCCCTGTTGGCTCAAGTTGGTCAGTAATGCGTGGACAAGGGGGATCCAGACATATTCCGCCACAGCTCACAGCCTCATGCATCCAAAAGCCTCTCTGTACTCAAGGAACTGTTGTCAGATAGTAAAATATTTGTCTCCAAATAATGGTCCAACAAACCTGTAAATCTTGACCTACCAAAAGAAAAGTGCCTCTTGTTTTTGTTGTTATTTTTTTCTTAGCCCTTTCCCAGTGTGACTGCAGCCCCTTGCATGAACCCAAATCAGATGACTTGGAAAACGCAATTAATTGTCATTCTGTCGCCTCTTTGATAACAATATGCTCCTCCAGGCTTTGAGAACTGGGTGAGTGTACACTAGAGTTTTAATGAGTTGATTAAGATTTAAGATTTAAATGCATTACAAAAATTTCATTAATTTCATTCAGATTGTACCATGTGCCTAGTTTGCAGCACCACAGTCCACAGATTGCACACTCCAGTAGTTCAATCCATGTCTACAACAAATGTTTGACAAAAAGTGACACTAATATCAATAATCAAGTCTGCTGCATATAGCAAGACCACGCAACCATTCACCAGCAACACCCTCTATAATCTAATGGGTTTCATGGATTAGTGGCAGCTATTCATACAGTTAAAATGTCGCCTTTTCCTTTACTTGGCAGGGGATTTGATCACGTACTTTTACTTGCTTATAATATATTCACATCATATTGCACAGATCTTGATTACAAGCAGCCAATTGGGAAAAAGTCAGATACAGTATTTGGGATTTCTGAAAGCTGCAATATCTCCAGTTTGGTGAAAAGAGCTACATAAGTGTCAGCAAGCCAGTGGCAAGATGGCTGAAACTACGTAAACATGTAGAACACTAATACAATTAATTTAGCTAAATAACATGACATGATAAAAAAAAAGCTCATTTAGGTTTAAAAGCCATTTAACTGGTGAGTTTACAAGCTAGTGGTGAGGCTAACCATCTTAGAATGATGCATAATAATCCCGAGTCTGAATAATAAGAGGTTTCCCCATTCTTCTGACTGACATGGCGGGAATGCAACATTAGAGCTCAACCTGGCAAAATTTGTGGGGGTTTTCTGGTCCAGACTGAGGCAAGAAGAACCAAATACGGACACTATACTTACTTATTGTTACTATAGTTTTACAATTGCATAATTGTTTATACAACTTATTTTAAATTGATCACAAAACAACGGACAGAGTTGTTGTAAAGAAAATATTGCATTATCATTGTACATAAAGCCAACATTACCTGCATGCCCAGTAAGATAATTACACTATGAAAATCCTGAAAAGGCTTGCTTGACAAATTTGGCACTCCGCCAACAGTCCCTTGCCAGACCTTTAATTTTTTACAGTGTTGTGTGCCATGGTTGGAGGTGGGGAAGCGGTTATTCTGCTACGATCCGCTCTGGACACAGGCATGCTGGACCAAGCTGCTTCTAATTAGCGAGCACAAAGACACCCGCCACCCGAACACGTCCAGTCCAAGGGGAAGTTTGGCATGCACGAATCTCTATGAAAAGCATTCCATCACTAAACAGCGTGGAGCTCTGGAAAAGGACCCAGTCTGAAAAAATACTGGGCAAATGAGGATAAGGGATGAGGTTGCATTGCTGCGAATGGTCCTGGTGTGTTTATGTCTATCAGGTGTGTGTGTATATGTATGTGAGGACAGAGGGTGTGGGGTGCGTCCTACAGCCGCTGTACCTTAAAACAAAGACTGCTGCCAGGTAATTGGCAGGAACTGGATGTAAGACAGTCGGAATAAATGAATAATTTAACTCCATGGGGGCAGACGGGCTGTCACATGGCTGCCATCACTGACTGACATGTTAATAACATTTGTCTCCACAAAGGATAAAGAGTCGAATATATTGGTGTTCATGATTTATTTAGATTTTTGAAAAACTAATATAAACTGATCCAGGTTCAAATCAGATTCTAAAAATATCTTTGCCACATAAACACACGCCGTAGTTTAGCCATTTCTTGCTTTTTGCCCCCCCCCCCCCAAACGTAGTTACAGAGGATGGTGGAGGTAAGAGCAGTGGTTCCCAACCTGCGGTAGGGACCCTCCAAAAGGGTCACAAGTTAAGTCTGAGGTGTCACAAGATGAATTATAAAAAGGGGAAAAACATACTTTTGCCTCACAACTTCTATTTGTTTCTTGAATTTTTTTTAATTCAGAAACACTGGACTGTTTTACCTCTCCAGGCCTCCAAAAACTATTTCAAATGAAACATCACTTTTTGGTTAAACTGGTTGCAAATCACAGACATGTGCAACCTGTTAGGGGTCGCAAGTAGGCATTGCTTTGTTTTAAAAATGGTCACAAGCGACAAAGGTTAGGAACCAGTATTTTAGAGAGTCTGTTGCATAATAAGGCACCTCGTTTGCATTTTTCTCCCCATTTTGCTTTTTACTTTATATAATGGGAAGATGTTCTCGGCAGCGTTTGTTCCAAGAGGACCATTTGGGTTCACAACTGGATATAAAACCATTGTGAAAATAAAAATGTTTTTCTGTAAAAATGTGTCAAAACCAGAAAAGATGAGCGCCAGCTATTAACTGTTACTGAACTTGCTGCAAAAAACCAAAACAGTAGGCCCGTGCCACGCTGCTGAATTTCCATGTGACAAAGATTGAACTACAAAAGAATCATCCTTCGAAGGAACTGCCACAACGTCATGCCCTTGAGAGACAGAAATGGTTGCCGCATGTGGCCCCCGCATCATCGGCAGGCATTTGCTGACAATAGCAAGAAGAAAGACCTTGCAGACGGCAGGACTGGTCTTTGACTCTCCTGTTCCATTACCGCATGGCACCGGTCCAATCCCACAACGCAGCACAGCGCCGTCCACAAAGGCAGGGCTCTGTTTACCATGCAGGGATATCCAGCACAGGAGGATGTGTGCAGTAGTTGTGGGAAGCAATTATGGCCAACAGCTTGTGAATGATTACATCTTGATGTTTTGTCAAAGTGCAGAAAAGTGTAGGAGTGTATCATGTTACTCCATTTGGCACAATCACATGAGGAGCCGGACCTTCCACACAACAAAGAGACGCCTTTCAACAGAAAAAAGAACACGGGCCCACAAAGGCTGACACTGAGACACTAAACTGGATTATGGATAATACATTGCATTAGATGTGGTTCATTTCTGAGCGGTCACTATGGCTTCACAGTATGGGCGTGACGCAATCTATTATAAATATTGACAGAAGACAAAAACAGTCAAATAATCCCACTGACAGGGTGGCCTTGTCAAAAGGAACTGCAGTTTATCTGAAAAGTTTTAAAAGATACTGAACTCCCCTTTGCTAAAAAACTGTTAATGCGAGTGTTGAAAATTTAAGGTAGTTCTCTTGGAAAAATGACCACTTTTCAATTTTTAAATTGGGGCAGTCTGCCTCACTACGTTTTCGTCTCTCTTAATTCACTGTGCGAGACACCCTTTATCCTGACCACGTGGGTCCGGTTCAGAAAATATTAATTGTATTACAAAGTGATATAAAAAATTCATAAACAATCCCTGGCTGAACTCAGTGTCTTCGCCAGGGAGGGCTGCTGAGCAGTAGGTCATAATGCATACTGATGGATTGGGGTTCTTTTGTCTTTGAACTCTTCTAGCAGATCTAAGTGAACATACTAATACACCTCATTTACATATTTGGTTATAGGGAGCACGTGAAACATAGCGAGCACGGAGTTAGCCACTGGTGCTCTTTAACGTCTAGAAGGTTTAGTGCCGTTATAACAGTATAAGAGCAGATATTACCTTCCAGTTAAAAAAGGGCCATCAGTTTGCCACCTTATGACTGCAGGTTAAACCACATCAACTCAATGCTAGGAGATCATTAACTCCTCGTTCAGTCATTTATCAAAACAACCACTTGGCCACTTTTCTACAAGGGTTGAGCAGATGTGCAATGCTGTGACTTGATTCTGTGTGCTAGTAAAGGATTAAAACTGGACAGAGGAAAGGAAATTAAGATGGCTTAAAAGTAGGATATAAAATAACAAGATCCTGGTGTCTGGGATATTTAGTAAATGTATGGGGTAGGGTTGAGCGATGCGGTTGAAATATCGCAATAAAGAGTATTTTTCCAGCATGGCAAATGTATGCAAAATCACAATAGAATAGCCTAATTGATGTTCTCTTCAATGACCTGTGTTCGATTGTAATGTCAGTGCTTTAGTATTGCACTTCAGTAAAGTGTGGGAACAGATTTTACAAATGAACCAAAGCAGGAGAGGCCAAGATAGCTTGACTTTTAATACCTTTTGTGTGTCAAGATCCAAAAACGCTGGATAGTACAATTTTCATAATACAACTCAGTAGCATCTTTCATTGGACCCGAACTGCCTGGTAAACACCCACATCTTTCTCCACGCCGCCACGTGCCAAAACTCTCTCAAGACCCACAGAGGACATCATGCAGCTGTTTTCACAGGCCGATCGGTGCTCCTTATGACGAGTACATGGAGCTTCATGTGAAAAATTGGTGACTTGGCCCTTCAAATCAACCAAAGCCTTGCCACATGTTGAACTAAAACGGTCCTTAATCCCAGTCATCATTAATATGGACAACAGATTTATAACACAATATGATCTTATCATCACATTAAGATCCCAGTGAAAATTCAGTAAATGATAATATTTGAATTACCGTCCATACTCAGTATGAGACTAAGGCTTATTAGAATAATTTTGATTGTCACATATATATACATTTAGCTTTTTGGACCAGTAGTTTCATATATATTTTGACTTAAGTGCTTCACTGCTTTAGTAGTATTTAGTATTTAGTAGCTATCAGTATTTAGTGGTCCACTAAGGAGTACGAAATTATATTGTGCTTTAGCCTTGCATCAAAAACTCCTTTTCCCCTTGTTCACC
The DNA here is from genome assembly GCA_011952105.1 of Coreoperca whiteheadi. Lineage (NCBI taxonomy): Eukaryota > Metazoa > Chordata > Actinopteri > Centrarchiformes > Sinipercidae > Coreoperca > Coreoperca whiteheadi. The sequence goes on along the minus strand of CM022490.1, from coordinate 25,735,644 downwards.
AACTGTACGGACGGTAGCTGTGGCTAGCTAGTAACGCCTGCACTGACTTTGTTTGTTTTTCAGAGCTCACCAGGAGCTCCAGTGTCTTTTCTTATTTTCCTCCAGTCTCTCTCTCTTGTCTTTGTACATTTTTCTTTTTTGTATATCCGGACACCTTTAGAGTGTATTACCACTTACATGTGATTTGGCAAAAGCCATGCATTTTGGTCTAATATTCATAATTTCTTGTGTAGTAGCTTGTAGTAACAGGAAACAGTCCAGCAACATTACTATAAGAAAGAGAATTCCTATTTACTATTTTTGAAGACGTCAAATAACGACACGAATCTGAACACTTTTGGTCTGCACCTTTAAGTTTAAATGTAGCTCTCATTTTTCCATTGGAAGAGAAAGATGATTCAAAATAGTCTGGGTAATTTCTGGGTTGATTTTAACTTGGTCATCTTTTACTCATTCCACCTGTGACGGTAATGCCAGACAACAAGAAGGGATAAAGCGTAGTAGAGCTTCAATTCCTGTGGGTGGTTGAAAGGTGTCAGATAGTGCACCACTGAACAGGGCTGTGTAGTGTCTGATACAGCACACACAGCAGCACCTTGTAGCCCCCCGAGAGGCAGAGGACAAGCCCTCTGCACCTTTCTGAAGACCCAGCTAACTCGGTCCGACACCGACACTACAGCAGCCAGAGGGCCTTAACTTCAGCGGCTGACACAAGCTGGAGAGCAGCCATTATGCCTCAGGGGGAACCCCCCCCCCCCCCCCCCCCCCCCCGCCCGCCCTCTTTCACACCCAAAAATTTTT
>CM022490.1:25668556-25734818 GCA_011952105.1 Coreoperca whiteheadi | reverse complement strand
CCACAGTGAGGATAGCGGGGACATTAGCAAGTGTCAAGATGGGGAGCTGATCTCTGCACAGCAGCAAATGGAGTGAGAGGAAAGTGATTCAGGCGGACATGCCACGATGTGCCTGGCAAAGTGTCTCTTTCTGTGCAAGTGATATAAAGACTGGTGTCAAAGTCGCTCATGTCACTTTCCTTGGTCAAGGATTAAGGCGGCAATATGCGGCTGGAATGAATGGACTTTATGTCTATCATTGCGAGTGAGTTTCCCAATTTGTGTTCTCAACCTTTAAAAGTGAAGATAGTTAATTGTAACTGGCATTATCGCAAGCTGGTACTGTGAGTACACTGGTCTGATATACTGCTGAGCACTGCTGCAGTGCAACTATTACTGCTGGATAAGTCTATATTTATAACATTCTGTTCGTCCTCCTACTCAGAAATATACCAGAAGAGTCTACACAGTCCAGGCTTTGTCTTCGGCCTGGATGTGCATTAAGGTAATTAAAAAAAACCCAAGGACTGAGCTCACCAGACAGATTATTTCCTGAGTCAGGGAGCGGCCTTCAATCTTAACAATAGGATTCTCCGTGATATTGAAAGAACCCTGTTTCTTGTCTAATTAATAATCTTAAATAAGAAAATGTTTCATGGGCAATATATGTAATTCAGAAGTTAGGAGAAGAATAGAGCCATCTACAATTAGGTTTCTACTTTTAATAGTGACATTAAGTGAGCGCAACAGGCTAATCAGATTAAGTTACTGGGTGTTTAGAAATGTAAGGAACTTGCAATTATGAACTCAGTCAAAAATAGTTAGTTCCAAAACCTTGCCATTGTACAGTAGAGCTATAAAAAAGTAAATATTGGTAATGAAGATATCTTAATAGACAATAATTTGAAATATGACTCTTTCAGCTGGCAGAACATTAAAGACTAGTAATATGGTTGTTGGTGTACATAAAATGAATGTGAACTGTGAAATGCAGATAATTAGACATTAGTAAATGGGGTGTATCAGCATGGGGGACTGAACATGTACATAGCCAGAAGTATGTGGACACCCCAGCATCACACCCATGTGTGAATGTCATTTCTATACCATGGGCATTAATCTGCTGCTATAACAGCCTCCGCTCTTCTGGTTTCAGGCTTCCCTCCAGATTTTGAAACCTGGCGGCGGAGACTTGCTCCCATTCAATCACAAAAGCATTAGGTGACGTCCAACACTGCTGCTGGGTAATGAGACCTGGCTCGCAGTTGTTGGACGGGCTTGAGATCAGGGCTCTGTGCAGGACAGTCGGGTTTTTCCACACTGAACTCAGAAAACCGTTTCTTCCATTTCAAACCATTTCCTCACTGTGTGCAAGGGGTAACTGTCATGTTGGAACAGGAAAGGGACTTTCAAACTGTTGAAAGTCAAACCTTAACATCACAGGCCAAGACAGGGATGCCCACTTACCTTTGGCCATAATTTCAGCTTTAAACTACGTCCTGTTTCCAGGTGCGTCTTCTCCAACAGAATTGCAAATTGGTATACTGCATTCACTAGCTGTAAATTAGGGTTTAAAAGTTAATCAAGTCCGCAATGTTGCTTAACACAGAGACAACTTTGTTTCTGTGAAGTCACTTTTTCCCTTCTCTTTGGTATGATGACTAACTCTAAATACAGTACTGCTGTATTACTTGCTTCTGTATGGAGTTGAAGCCAGTCGGGGGTGTGAATCAAGAGTTGTAGGAAGTCCAGAACACTATGTGAAGAAGACTACTGCAGCATACAGTAGTTGCTGAATTCATCTAAAATTAACCCAGAATCTGAAAGTGAACTGATTTAAACGTATTATCAGGTTTCTACACAGCGTAATATAGCTTCATTCGATGTTAGCGGCACGACTTTAGCTCAAATAATAAGGAATAATAATAATAATCGTATGCCTCAAATAACTCTCCACTTTGCTGCGGTGTTATCTTCGCAGGTAGGAAAAAGTGCTTATCTTGCTTGGCATGCACAGAGCATACAGTATCTTGAAAGATTTATATTTTAAGACACTGTGGTCATTTCAGTACCTTTCATTAGAATGGGCAGGCTTGAACTCTTCATATTGCCGAGTTGTGATCAGCTCACATCAAACACTCATACAGCAGCAGGCTTTATTCACTATTCCACTGCCCTTGAAAATTCTATTACAAAAATCCATTTGGTGGACTGAAATGACTTATTCCCTGAAGCCTTTGAACCTCTGCGGAGCTGGTCAGACCAGCGGACGTGTGGCAGTTTCCCACTCTGACATAATGACAAGCGCATGGTGCAAAGTGACAGGTCGACATCTCGCCTCCCCGTAGAGAGGTCACAAGGAAGGTGGTGACGCTCCTCGTCTCTTCGGGCATCATCACGCGATCAATACGGCTTGACAAACGATGGGGGTGTCAGGGCCGCCTGAAAGACATGCTGGCTTAATGATAAAAGTAATTTCTTGAGAAAGTGTGAGGGCTTGTTTCATTAAGCTTCGACACTATCCATTAAGTATAAAAATACAGCTCCTAATTACACATATTGGATCTGTTACAACTGTTTCCTTTAGGGCTTGGCTTTATTAAAGGGACTGTGGATTTAAAGGTCCTGGAGCTCCGTGGCTAAAATTGCTGCTGTTAAATTTACAGGGTCAAAGTGTGATCTGTGCTGTTTTTATTTAGCAAAACCACTTACGGGTAATTGCTAAGCATGTAGTGACCATCAGTCAAAGTACCCACACAGCACTTCAACAGCCCAATAAGTTCTATTTAGTCAGGCTTTTACTCAAAAGGAACGTTAGCAACATGGTGGACACATCACGCAGATTTATTTTGATACATTTACAATGTAACAAGGCACCTATTTACCTTGTTCATTTAATCATTTAGGTATCCTGGGAAATCCATGCAATATAAAATGATGTGCCCTGTTGCTGTTGTCTAAACTGCATTCTCCTGGTACACAAAGGGCTAGCAATTTGGTGCAGGTAGCCAGATTCGTGGCTGGTTAGGAGAGAAATAAGGAGTAACCTATCACCAGGCCGAAAAGAAGTTGTTTTACTGTCCTCTCAGGTTGAAAGTTTCGGGCCTGTTTCACCTTTCTGGTTAGGCGTGGTCAGAAGTGTGCTCTTTTGCCCCTGTAACCACACCCCCCACTGACGTCACAGTGTACTGACAGGTGCACTCCTGCAGTGCTGCAACAAGGTGAAACGTTAAACCACTGGGGGTCAGCAAAAAGAAGATTTTCAGGAGATGTGACTTTTTAAGTTTACGCGTTAACCATTGCGGAATATAACAAAGCATTCAGCCTAAAACACTTGCCTAATTTGAAAATAGTGCCAAACGGGCGGTGTGATTATTTTTTAATAATAACCAAAGGTGCTACTGTGAGGAATTACACAGAGTGCTTTATAGAAAAAACCTGGGGCATTATTACATACATACATTTCCATTCTGTTACTCTTTGTTCGGCTGATACAGCTAAAGAAATCAACGTTAATTCCACCCACAGCCAGTCAATAAATGGTTTTACATTTGCTGTTCTCAACACCTAGTCCCAGGTAAGAAAGAAATGGCACGGTTTCTTTTTCAGTTTGAACTGCATCAGGAGTTTGTGAAGAAACATCAAACAAAAAGAAAACCCACAAGACATCACCCTACTGGATTCACCAACTAATGAATAATCACCGTTTCTCTGTTGTTTGACATGTAACAAAGTATCGACAAAAAGCCAAACCTAAGATGCTTGTACTCTTTGTTTAGCCATTATTTACTTCTTCAAAGGCTTGCATTGTGCATGATTATTCCCATATTCTGTTACAGCCACTGTGGCACTGATAGCCACACTTTTTACAAGTGGCTGATATATTGATGATTTAGACAAGTCTATTTTTCTATTGAGCCAACATCCGCCAAATGCCTTCAAATGCTCATTTTCTCATTGATTCACACGCAGATTTTACTGTTATGCAAGACAGCTGCTCAGAGACCCGGGGGGTCATGAAACTCACTATGTAAACCTGGACCTCCAACACTGTATTTCAACGGTAATATGAGATGTTATTCAAATGATCACATAGAATACGGTTCCCCAGTAAACAGGTCAAAAAGGGGAAAAATATTTCACTGCACTCTGATGGCACCAATTTGATTCCAGGAAGCAATCTGGTTACCAACTTACAAATGTCACTTAAATATTAGTCGGAAAGAAAATGGTGGAGGAGGCAATGAGTCATGGGTGATTTTTCACTTGGAGACTCACACTTGGTGAACGTGGTTATGGAGGCATGACACCCCCTCACGTACGCAACCTTATTAGCCTAACATGACAGGGTGTCAATAATGAGGGCATGGCGCAGTATGCTGTCTTTATAGAGGATTAGTGATTTAGAGCGTTGTGCAGGAGAGTGGGAGACGTCACTGCAGCGATCATGAATCTTACATGGGCTTCTCTCCACATGCTGCTGTACAGATGCTGGCCTGTAAAAAGCCAAGAACACGGAAGATTAATGTATGGTCTGACACTAAAATGAATCAAGGGCAGCAGTAGAGTGATCTGGGTATCTGTTTCAAATCATACAGTATATTCTTGCCATAACTGTTTTATGGATGGAAAGTATTTGATGACCTCAGCCTGACAGGCGGGGAAAGAATGCAATATTGAGCTTTGTTTGTATTTTTCATGGACTTTTGTGATCGTTTCATGTTTTTCACCTGTTTGATTCCTTATTTTATGACTGAATTTAGTTTTATTTTATTTTTAATGCACTTTAGACCGCATTCTCTGCAAAAAAATGTTCAACAGACATAATGTCCCGCAGGTAGGCTGATTCAGCATGTGACTGATTGATCACCCAGCTGGTCAGTTAATGCCAGTTCCACGCTGAAGCTGGTCCCGTTTCTTTGGTTGTCAAATAATAAATTGGCTCTAAGCACCATCTTCCTCCACCAGAGACCACTTGTTGGCTGCTGACTTCTTAAAGCAGTATGCAGTCTGCTTAGTGAAATGCTGTTCATGCGTGGTGGTTGATAATAATGCATTATAATGGAATGGTTCCAGTGGGCAATTTTGGACTTGAATTGCTAGTGACGGAAGAAATGGTGATTATAGGAAAAAGAAGGACTTCTTGGAAACACAAGAACATGTATAATGCATATAGAGTATACTACTCATCTACTGTGACGTTACTGAAAAGACTACTGTGTAACTTAATGCCTTATAAGATGCTTTATACCAAGCAAAATTATAGGGAACCCCCAAGTGCAGACAAGCAAGGAATATGAACACTGTATACTTTGAGCTTTAACCCCCAGAGAGGCTAAAGACAAGCAAGCTGCCAAAAATGTGTGCATTAAGTTTTTATTTGAATTACATATAATTACCAAATGCAACTGAATGCATGGCCTCCTTGAAGGTGTCTTCAGACAGAAAGCGAAGCAAACGTCCGCCTTGCTACATTTATTTACCCCAATCAGCCAACGTACCCGCCACGAAAACATTAGCTGTGGCTAGCTAGCAATGTATGAACCGACCGGTGTGTTTGTGTGTTTATGCGACTGATTGGAATTTATATCTTAATAAAAGTCAACTACTCCGTCTCACCCATCCACGCTCTCCACAGATCCCCTCTGCCACCACATTTCATTTATCCAGTTAGCTGTGTGACTCTTATAAACTGATTTTTGGGAGAGTGGAGAGGCTGTGGAGAGTTTTATTGCCCTAAGATGATCTAGACACTGTTACAGAGGCTTTTTTTTTTTTTTTTTTTTCAAGACTATAATTCATATGAAAATAAAAACGGCCTGATATTAGCCGATGGTACAAAATAATAGCTGTCAATATCCTCAGTCCTACAATATTGAGATTGGTTCTGATTTTATTCTTTTGACATTATTTCATTATTTTGTCTTATGCTGCTTCACTTTACCTGTACACTGGAGAGCAAATGTCTTATTTGTCCATACTGTTGGACTGTTCTGGAGGTTCCTCTCCATTTCATGCAAACACACCCTGTCATCATAGTCCTCAGTGAGGACAAGGAGCTCGTGTTAAAGCCCTGACACCAGTAGTGCCAGATTACATCAACCGAGCCTTGTAACAACTGCATGAGATGATAAAAATCCAGGTCACTCAAATTCACTGGAGACAAAAGAAAAAGTGAACTAAGGTTGAACAAGCTGATTAACTAAACTCAGTAGCACTCGCTTACGCCAGAGCCAATATGATTACTGCCAACAGGTTTCCCTACACAGTAACCGTGACCTTGTATTAATGAATTTCAGTCCGCATGCTATTATCATCTAAAAGAGCCCATATTGAAAATGCACTGCTGATTGTAATGAGGCACTAAGTAAAGATTCAGTGGAGCTCTATCTCATTCAGTCTTGGGGAACACTTAATTTCTTTGACTGGTCGAGCAGCAGCACTGTGAGTCAGCCCTATTTTCCTCCTCTGCCTGTGTAATGGAATCAAACTGGGGTGAGATAATGCCTGAGTTGGCAGTCAGGCACAGCGCCCACATCCGTCAGTACAGGAAGTCGGCTGCACTCAGAGCAGTGCACTCCTGCCATCTGCTGGGGTGATGTGAACATGGCCGCTCAGCGAGCAGACGCGTGGCAGACTGACAGCCCCTGACCACTTGGCTGATCGCAAGTGTTCGAAAAGGTCAGGACATCCTCTTGGCTCAGCAGGCAGATTTGCTGTAGTTTCTCTCCAAGGCATTTCTCTCCCACAAACACACACTCACAAAGCCACCTGCTGTGTTCAACCACAACCCTACTGCCAAAGGTTAAGTGCCTTACTCAAGGGGACACTGGGAGTATTTCTTGTTTACTGTGACTGATTCTGCAGCAGTTCAGGGCATTTAAACAGTGAGTTCACTATTCTACCTCTCACAGACTACATGAAATATGTAGACAATTTCTTTAGTACTGATTTACTGGATCCTGAGTTAGCATGTTCCTTTAAATATTTTTCATTATTCAATCTAATTTCTTGCTAAGTAATTATTGGCCATTTAGCTAAATTGGCCAGCTTGAACTCAGTGTGTTTTTTTTTTAAACACCTTGAAATGAATTGAAATTGAGAATAGCTGACAAGCCTTTAAAGGACCAGTGTGCAGAATTTAGTGACATCTAGCGGTGAGGTTGCAGATTGCAACCAACTGAATACCCCTCGCCTCACCCTCCCCTTCCAAGCAAGTAGGCAAAACAAAGTTTGGTGTGTCCATTCTGGGCTACTGTAGAAACATGACAGACACCCAGGAAGAGGATCTGCTCCCTCTGTAGATATAAAGGCCCCAGTCTAAGGTAATGAAAACACAACAATTCTTATTTTAAAGTGATTACACACTAATGCAAACATAATTAATGAATATTATATTCCATTTCTGACGTATTCTGCCAATCGATCCCACTAAATCTTACACACTGGTCCTTTAAAGACCAGTCCCTTGTGCATTTGTCCCCTTTCTAAGCGATTTATCCAGTATTTTACATACAAACACTATGGCAGCTGACCTCATGTATTTTTTCCAGACACCATGGTTATATCATATCCCTCAGAAAATAATGTTATACCATTGTTTCCCTTGTAGTATACCTTTTTTAGTACCTAAAGCTGTGATCAGAATGTGAATTAGAGATGTTGAGGTTCAAGGTCGGCGCCTCAACCCCTAAAGCATATTAAAAAAAAAAAAAACATAAAAAAATCTGGGATTCAAATCTGAAATTTAAAGAGATGTCATGATATATCATACTGAGCGCTTCATCCACTTTCCCTGTTTTATTTTATTCAGCCACATAGTTGAGGCTAGAGCCTTTCCTTTCCCAGAATATTTTGAGAATGACAGGGGGAAAATACCCTGTATAGATTTTCAGTTCATCACAACTGATGTGTACTCCACCTGACCTGCGATGAGTGGACTGTGGTTAAGGCATAAAATCCTGGATTCAAAACTCTAAACTGCAAATACTGATACAGTTATGACTCCGACAATTAAATGCATTCGTCGTTCTGTTCACCTATGTCAATTAGAGAAGGTTTTGTGCGGAAGTCCAATCACAATAGGAACTGAAGAAAAAACAAGTTTCTCGTACTGATCCCCTCCTGTACACGTGCTTGTTGGCGAGGTGCTTTGTTTGAAAACCTCAGATTTTTAACAGAGTATGATCTGTTGGGATCGTGGCTTTCGATGTTCTCAGGAAAGAAAGGACATAACGGTCAGTGAGCGCTGCATGAAAACCTGCCCAACAGCACCCGCTGGCTCCTCATAAATTCTTCTTGTTCCCTGTATTTATGGCTTCTTCACTTTTTTTTGCCAACATGCTGCAAATGTGGCCTATATGTGACATTCCATGATGAATCAATAAGAGGAATAAGGCAGAATAGACACTGATTCAAATTTACAATACAGGCCTGTTTAACTCTTTTGGTTACAAACATCACTTGTGCAAACCAACCTTTTGCACCGTCAAATCATCAGTAACTCACATTGAATTGTTAGTCTTCGGTCCGTCAATTTGGGAGTGATAGAACACTCTAGTTGTGTGTTTTGAATTTTAGTTATGGGGTAAATGGCCCCACTAGAATTTGTGGGCCCCGTGACGACAGCTCAACAGCTCTGACACAACATAATAATCCCTGGCATGTTCCTGGGCCTCATGGATCATTCAGGGTCCCCAAACATAATGTTTACATTGTGCCTTAAGGTACATTTTGAGAAGGTACTTGAATATTTTCAATATTTTCAAAAGGATGTTGTTTTTTACTTATACATTTTATGTGCAACTGTAGTTACTACTTACATAATAAGATAAGATCATATATATATATACACACATAAATAATGAAAAGCTACCCAGCAGCATTTAAACATTTAATTGTTTCTTACATGCATCAATAATTCAATGGTAGAAAATGGAGCACATTTTTTATTATTTAAGGAGTATGTTTCCACAGTGGTATTGATACTTTTCTTGAGTAAAGGATATGAAAAGATCTTTTCAGCACATTCAGTTTGAGAAAGTATATAACATAAATACAGCATGTCCATGACTATGCTTCCCTGCAACAGGATAACGAAGGCAGAATTATCAATAAGCTTGACCACATTCATTCTGACTGTTCATTAATGAGTGGCAGAAGTATTCAGAAATTTTACTAAAGTAGCAATGCCACAGTGCAGAAATACTCAGTTACACGCAAAAAGTACAAAAGTATTAGCAACAACATATACTTAAAGTACCAAAAGTAAAAGTTCTAATTTTGCAGAATAGCCCGAATAATGTTTATTATATTACTGAATTATAATTAGTGTACATCCCTTTAATATTGCAGCTGGTAATTGTGTGGCAAATTTTGATTTATGTATACATATTTTATATATATCACTTATATACGGATAGATTATAAATGTACTCCTGGGCATCAATAAAGTGTTATTGATATAATAAAATGATAATTTATATATAATATTAATACGTACGTTTTCATTAGTCGCCTAAAAATAAGAATAGCTGTGTTTTCATTACCTTAGAATAAGCCCTTTTAAATCAAAGGGAACGGGTCCCCTTGCACGTAGGTCAGTATATGCTGCACCGCCAGGTAGACCAGAAAGGACAAACAAATCCCTGGCTCTAGACTGGGCCGTTCGAGTTTCGCGGCCACCGTAGTTTCTCCTACATGCTTGGAAGGGGAGGGTGAGGCGAGCGGTATTCACATGGTTGCAAACTGCATTTTTGCCACTAGATGCCACTAAATCCTACACACTGGACCTTCAACTACTGAAGTGCACTTGAACGGGTATGTGGCCGCTTAGCTTAGGAAAAAGAAAAAAAAAAAAAGGGAACGAACCACAGTCAGTGACCACAAATCTTTGAACTGAACGAAATAATTCAGATCAGCAAAGCGGTGGAATCACTTCAGACAAGTTGGAACCAACCTTTTTCAAGAGTTTTCCAGAAATTTCTCTGAACTGAAGCTTGATTTTAGCAAATACGTGAAACAAGTAGATCTTTATTTGAAGGAGAATAAAACAATCTTTCTCTCCTGGTAGAAATAAGACTTCAAGGACTCAGTTGTAGACAAAAAATGATTTGGGCCGGTTGTGTGACAATTTGCACAGACTACTATTTTACAGGTAGCATCATTGACCACCATCAGTACATCACCTACTGCAAAGAAGCTAAAATGGATTCCACACTCAGTGTCTCTCTGTCTGTGCGCTCACTTCACACACACACACACACACACACACACACACAGCAGAAAGGTCACAAATGGGAGTCTGGTCGCATTCTGCAGTTGAGACAGTTATTTCCTCCTTTCATTCTCTGGGGAGCAGTGGGCTCTTAAGTCCTGTGGGAGTGCTGTGCGGCTCTGGGGGCACGTCAGCGGGGCTTGAGGCTGGCTCCAGCAACCCCCCAGGGGAACCGCTTGATTAATTGAGCTGGCAGATTTATGACGGGGCTGGCAGCTACTCGGCGCGTGTGCGTGTGTGTGTGTGTGTGTGTGTGTGTGTGTGTACGTACCTAGGAGTGTATCTGCTTCTCTGTGTATGTCTGCCTTCATCCACGTGTACCTGTGTGTCTGTGAATGTTTGTGTGTCTGTGAATGTTTGTGTGTCTGTCTAGGTATTTTCTCTTTTCAGGTACGTCTGTTCATGTCCGTGCAAAAGTGTTTATTTTTTGACAGTTCTGTGTTTTTTAGCTGGCTGTTTGCATTTGTGTGCGTGCATGTTTGTCCATGCATGCGTGTGTTTGCTTGCATAAGTCTGATTGTGTGTAGTTGTGCCTCTAAATGCTTGAATTAAACATGAGTGTGCATCTCTGTTTACGCATCTGCCTCTGTCTATTTAGGTCGGTTTTTGTGTCTGTGCTTGTGTGTGTCTCTGCGAGTTCGGAAAAAAGGCTCGCTCTCTCTGTCTCTCCATAATTACAGCTTCCAGGCCTCAGAGCAGCATGGGGTAACCTGGATGTCAGGGCCGGCCAGACCCTCAGCATTCCCACTGGGGTGAGTCTGGGGTCTGCTGTCCAGTCAAAACTCAGCAGAGCCGCCCACAGGATTGATGTGCAGTAAGTTGGATAGTCTGCAGCCAAAACATCATCAGGACCTCTATTTGACTTCACATTCTTCACCCAGCAGACAGTAGGTGGGTTCTTTTCAAAATTAACGTGGATTAAAAACTTGGTGCTGTGTTAACGTGGCAAAGTCAGGAACCCTGCCGAACTGAGCAGGATACGCTGCATCTGTGTGATTTGAATTGTAATAAAAAAATAAAAAAAAATTCTGGTTTATTTTGTTTGTGTCCCGGCTAAATTTATGTTAAACGCCGGTTCATAATCCAGTCTTGTTAATCACATTGTGAGGTGTTCATGGCATTTTGCCTTTAAAATTATATAGTACAAAACCCAGTGTAATTCAATCTTGTAAAACCATAGAATAAAGCCTCAAAAATGACCACAGAGTGAAAACATAACAATACCTGACTGATACAGTCTCATGAAAAACGTGTGTCCACCGCTGGTCTGCAGAAATGTGTAGCCATAAATCATCTGAAATACAGTTTATTACTTTTTAGTTGTTTAGCATGAACGGGCACCTACTCACACACACACGGATTCAGTTTCTGTATTAAAAAAACATGTGACGATCTTAACCATATCTATTCCATTACACCAAAGCAGCCTTAACCCTTTAGTCATCATGCCTAACCTAAACTAAACTGACGCCTAACTTTAGCTCTGGACACAAGTAATAACTTATGGACCAAAAAATGCATGCAAGACAAAATGTAGCCACTTTGCAACACATTGGTGTAAAGTTTCAATTAGTTCAGTTCTCACAAATATAGAAGTACACACATATGTGCAATGAAACCACTTAGACTTGTGTCTTCGCCGACTTTTCGCTTAGCTCCTGATATGTGGAAACCGTTCATTTCTTTGTCTGAGGAGGCTAAAGGCCGAGGCATACCTAAAACAAACTAGTTTGTACAAAGTGTCGCCCGAACACTCCTGAAGGCAACAGCATTTATACTTGTTTCGACAGACATGTCTCTCCTCGAAGGCATTCAAAGTGCTGCAATCAGTTGTTCAAACGTAAAGTGATGGAATTAGTTGTGTCAAGAATAAAAAAAAAAAAAAAAAAACGAGATTAAGAGAAAAGTTATTTTTTCTCACCTCTGCACACCTGACCAATTGCGGTGTGATTTGGGCATGCTGGTCAGATTGTCGGTTTTGTAAGGTTAGATGTGGCTGCCAGATTTGGGGCATCGGACTTGGCCTCTAGTCAGCAGCACTTGGCCAGAGTTGGCCGGTGGAATCGACCCAAGTGCATGGTACAAGGCTGATCCTGGGGCGTCATTCATGACTCGTACGGTATGCGACCTGCAGCCAAGCGGTGCCGAATTTAGGCCACCACTGGCCCAAGCCATTTTGGTTACCGGGGACTAAGGCAAAAACCAAAAATCCAATACTTTGTCTAAAAATCTTGTTTGCTCATCAGTCGGGTGAAGATTTTCCTCAACTGCAGTTATACCTATTTCAAGAACAGTCTTGAAAAAGTGATATCTTAAAAATAGCTTCTTGAGTGGATTTGAATCACAATGTCGCCTAAGTCAAAGGCTGAGAAACTAACAAGGTCATCTACCTTCAGTTAAAATTTTATTTCTCAAGAACACAACCCTGAGTTGAAAGCTTTAGCTACAGAGGAAAGGGGCCGGTCAGGGGGTGGTGTGGGGTTAGGGGGTGGCCAAGCACACACAGCATCCACATACACACACAAATACACAGAGCCCGTGGAGAAATTCCTCAGATTTTTGTTGGGATTTTTGAGAGTGATAACTACTACTAGCGAGCATAGTTGAGCAGTGCAGTGAACAGAAGAATGCTAAACCCTGCAGCTCCAGTGCTAACGTCATTACAGCACCTGAGGTTTCAGGCTTTTTTGGAAGGGTCTCGTGGTCCATATAAAACACAAGTTGTCTCAGCTATGTCTGCTATGCTGCTGATGAAAAACTACCCAATCAGAGCGGGACAGGAACTGGAAGGCTTTCATTCCAAGACACTCCATGGCCATGTTGGGAAAACGCTCTCCATGACATTCATCAGTCACTGTTTCGAAACCAAACATGAGCAGCAGCTAGTTTGTAAGCATCTCAAGATGGCTCATAACTTTAATTCTCCTCTGCAGTGTGCCTGACTTGAACGTCAGATATCATCTTGTACGAGCATGCAAGTGATTCAGTTTGCAAAGGACATCCCGACATGGAAATTTGCACCGTCTCACCAGGAAAATAATGCAAGCGGCCAGAAGGAGCCCATAACACTCCACTCTTTGCACAAATACCACATCGTAAATTTTATCTGCAGTAGCATATCTGAAACATTTCATTTCCTGTCCCTCGTCCTTGGACCCAGAGCTTTGAGGCAAACACCCTCCAAATCTCTTCTAATCTTTCTGAGCAAACTGAAGTTATGTTTCACTTGAGGTTAGCAGTTATTTCAAACCTTGTCCTGACCACTGCAGCAGTCATTCCTGAGTTTTTTAACTGAGTATTGATTAGTCAGATCTGTAAAACCTTGTCTGGACTGTATTTTTTTGTATATATTTGCATACAAAAGTTGGTTGTATGTGCCTTATTGACTCGCCACCTACCGCCTCCATGTTCCCATCAATTCCAGAGAACAGCGCATGCCAGCATCAGTATTTGCCCAACCAGTAGTCTTTTGCTGAAATACTACAATGTAAACTATGATTTTTTTCATGATGAACACGAGACGAAAAAATACATAAAGAGTAGCCTTTAAAAAAAATGAGAACCACAACGTTTCTTTCGGCAGTGAATGAAAACTAAATGACAATCTTAAATAGGGACTGTCTTATTCAACAACCTGCATGCATCTGTGGAATCGCACATTGTATCCTCCTTATTGGCAAAGCAGTTATCTCTGGCGCCCCAAAAGATCTCGTTTTCAGAAGCTGCCTGACCTGTTGCACTAGCGCCTTGCATTTAGTAACATCTTGTCTCTGCCAGTAATGTTAGCGAACGTAGCCGGTTCTTGGAAGGAAAAAAAAAGGTGAAAGATTGGACCAAATTCATCCACACTCCCACTCAAAATTTCACAGAAAAGCGGCAAACGAAACAGCTGAGACGAGACATGCAGGTAGCATGCTGACATTTATGAAAAGGTAAGCTAATGTAACCTGTGGATGTGGATGCATTACTTTCAGTGTTTCAGGTCTTAAAATGGCATGACCAAACGTGGCTCCTCTACAAGATGGGGGCCACAAAATTAACGAAATTATTCGCTAGCAAATTGTCAGTTAATAAAATTACTCTGGCAGTGAGCCCGAACTTGTGCCACCCTGTCTCCCAGAAATGTATATACTACTAATTTGTTTTCTCAATTACATTGTGGCGACAAACGTAGTTGCTGCCTGGATTATGTTCACAATCAACGTTTTTCAAGTGAATGAAGCACTACAGTCCATTTATGATTTAGGTATCGCGCATGAGTAATAGGGAGGGAGTATTTCATTAGTCTTGGGATAAGTACAGCTTTATTGGCGAATGATGACATAATTAAGCTGTTTTACAGGGTTTCCCAAATTGAAGAAAAAGTTAATCTTCTATTTTAAAAATCTTTTTTTGCCATCATTATGGCCATACTTAAAGACGTTTGACATAGAATGTCAAGTATGATCATGAGTTCAGCTCAATTTAAACCTTTCCAAATGAGCCTTAAATGTCTCATATCAGTCTCTGAAGAAGAACATTCAGTTTACTGAACCGTTCTCTGCTGCACATGCAAACCCAGTGGGCACCAGCAGAGGCCAGTATGGTGACAGTAAATGCAAGCGCAGGGTCCCTTCACAGTGCTCATTAATACACGTGAACAACATTTGTATCACTCACTGTATCTCCAACTGAGCTTTGTAGAAAAGAAGGCCGCTTTTTGGAATAAGAGTTCCTAAGCAGCCCAATTTAATCCATTTTGATCCGTAAGACAGTTAGTTCTTTGGGGATGGTAAGGATCAGTCCACAGGAAACAAATAAAACAATGTTTTGCTCAGTTTTTGACTCAGTTTTAGAATTTACATTATGTACACACCCTTGAAAACTATGTGTGCTTTTAGAGAAATTGGAACCATAAAGATTTACAACATGTCTCATTTAGCATAATGAAATAAATATGCATCATGAGCGACTGAGCAAAATCCTCTTGGCAAAGTGTTACCGTTCTGTCTGACACATGAGCGAAATCGAGGAGTGTAATGCAGAAAAGGCCCCTGCACCTTAGAGCATTGTTCTTTTCAACCTTGACATCAAAGCACAGAGCTTCGGCAGGAGATGCGTTTTCCTTCCTTCAGCTGTGTTATCGTTTATGATCGATATCAAACAGACACACCGCGTAAATCAAACACAAGCAGGGCCCAAATTTCTTTCAAGTACCAACAATCTCCACTGTTCTAAAACAATACACAAACTGTGGCTGTCTGTCTGCTTGCCAAGAGCAAGGAAGTCAGGAAGTACTGGCCAAACATACCCATTCTCTAAAATAAATAGGGCTTAATGCCCGACACACACACACACACACACACACACACACACACACACACACAATACAGGCACAAAACACAACCAGCTGCACACACACACACACACACACACACACACACAGATGGAGTCACTTGTGTCCACATGCACCGACAGGCAGCCCATTTTCCCCAGAAAGATGCACGCGCACGCACACACAAATGAGCTCGCTCCTACACCCAAACGTGTTGCGTGGCTATTCCAACATATTCACACATAAACTGCAGTAAAACTAAATCTTTGAGGCAAACAGACAGGCCGACACGCTATACCAGCGATTAACATCATTACTGTAACTCAGTTCACAAGGGAGGAGCATCGGGAAGTGCGCCCCCTAATGGTGTATTTATTAAACTACAAGCAGGAGGGAAAGACGCTGAGAGTGGGACCGGTTTGGAAGGCTTCGCCAGTACCACCGCTATACACACAGAGACAACACGTATTTGAACTCCTACACCACAGCACACATCTGGATTTTGGCTGGGCCAAATGCTCCGTGTAAGGCGTTTGTCCTGTTATCATGTGAGGTGTTACACAGCGTTTTTGAAAGTGAAGCTTTTTATTTTCTTTGAATCGCTTATCAATATCAACAGCAAGGTACTACTTGTTGTTTGAAAGTATATCTGTCAGGTGTTTTCCCAATTTAAAAGACATTGCTGAGTGGGACATTTCCCGATGTGGTGTTTTCAATGTCACTATACTAGATTATAAAAAGGGGAACATTATAAAGAACACAGACTTTAAAATAAGTGGTAATGAAGAAAGCATCTGATTAAAACAGAATGTGATTTTACAATTTCAGACAAAATCAGATTGTTAATGCTTAGAAAGTCAACAAAACCTCACTTGAGTGCTAAGATGTAATTATACCAATTAAGTTACTGTCAAATTGTACATCAGAAAAGTAGACTACAAAGCAGTTAATGGATGCCTGTACTTTACTTGAATCAGTAGTGGGAGACTCTATTGAAGTAGCGATAGCGCAATGTAAAAACACTCAACTCAACTACAAGTAACAAATTTGCTTGAAAATTGCACTTAATTCAGAAGTATTAGCCACACAATGTACTTGGTAAAAAGTGAAAGTGCTTCTTATGGGGGTCAGAGGTCAGGGCGCTCACCATGATCTGCAATGTCAGCAGTTCGAGTCGAGCCAGGGGTTTTTGTGTTCGCTACTGGATCTCTCCAATAAAAAAAGGCACAAAATGCCCCAAATCGCTACATTGCAAAGTGGCCTCTTCCAGAGCATTATATTATTACATATATTATATTGTGTGATTATAATTACTGATGCATTTCTGTGTAAGCATCACTAATGTTGTAACTGGTCGTAGTGGGGCGTATTCTAACCACTTTGTATATAGAGCATGAAAGTGAATTTTTGACCATGGAAACAGTAATTTAACACAACCCCCCCCCCCCACACACACACACACACACTTCACTCAAGGACCACTTGCCTTTCCAGAGCTTTCAACTGCATGCCGTGGTCATCCTTTGCTCAGTTATCAAGGAGACTATCTGCCGGGGAAGACCAGGCGGTGCCGTTTAAAGCGCCAGAAAAAGGTAGAAAATGATATTCAGTTACGATTTGTTTATTTATTTAGAAACTAACTAGTAACTTCAGCTGTCAAATAAATGAAATTGTGTAAAAAGTACAATATTTCCCTCTAAAATATAGTGGACTATAAAGTAGCACACATGGAAATACTCAGCTCAAGTGAAAACACCTCAAAATTGGTATTAAGTGCAGTACTTGAGTAAATGTTCTCAGTTACTTTCCACCAACGAGTAATATCAAGGTGAAAACTTTCACTCCAAATGGATATACTGTAGACTTTTAAGAGAAACCTCTAATCGTGTCTGTCTGCTTCGGGATGCGAGGCCACACAGTGTGTCCTTCTGTACAAGTCCCGCATCGTGTGCTCTTTCCTCGTACTGTAAACTCCCACTGGATCGGCCTGCTGAAGCACTGCTCCCGGACTGTTCCCGGCGAAGAGGAAACGGCATTTCCTCAGGACAACTCTCCGGATCTCTTTTCAAGGACGTGGCGTTCGAGATGATTGTTTTGTTTCATGAAGTTCCCTCGGATAACTGAAAATTGTCTATTCTGTTTATCTCCACTTCCCCCGCGCTGCTCGGTCACAACGCTGCTCCACACACTGCCTGGAGCAACCGCCGTCCCCTACCGCCAGGACTGTTTGTTTTTTTTGAACCGCTATCTTTTGTTGGTTGTGGGTTTTGTTTTTCAGACAGTTGCTCAGAAGGCAAATTTGTTCAGTTTGTATCTACAGAAGTGTGTTTGAGAGAGTCGACTCTTATCTCTAAGACTAGCTGGGGGGAAAAGCTACTGCTAATGTAATCTAATAGACATCCAATGAAGTGCAGGGGCTTGTGAATTCTTTACAAGAGATGGGATCAGGAGGATCTGCAGGTTAAGAAACTATCAAGTTCATATTATACTTCTGGGGATGTCCAGGTTTGCTTTTTGTTTGTTTTACAGGTTAGGACTGGATTTTGGCCTCTTGATGGCGATCCAGGTTTGACGTATTTGGCAATAGAGCTACAAAAAAATCACTCGATTACTCGACTGGATGATTGAAAGAATGGTAATAGGCGCCTATTTTGATACGTGGTTAATCGTTAAAGTCATAGTTTTAAGCAAAAATTTTAATTTGTAAGTTGAATATTTTTGGGGTTTGGACTTGTTGCTGAGACCTCTCTTTATGGTTCCAGTCCGTGGAATTTGGTTCAGTTTAAGGTCTAAGAGCTTTTTCTTTTAAAGGGGACCTTTAATTTTCATTTCCAGCTCTATATTTTTATCCTATGATTTCATTCGAGTAGCTTTGCATGATTCACAGTTAAAAAAAAAAAATCCTTATTTGTCTTACTACTGGCCCTTAATGCAGAGCCTCTTTTGCTCTCATCTCTCATGTTGGATCACTCTCCGCTCCTTGTGTACATGTTTGTGTTCAAAACAGGCAGGAAATTGCTCCGTCTGAAGCTGGAAGTGATTTGTTGAGGGCCCTGTTCGCATCCAGAGAGCTGCAGCACAAAATTCCTCTGCTGCTATGTTGCCTTTCAAGCAACGAAATCATTTAAAATGAACTGAAAGGAAATTGCAACAGTGTCTCTGAAACGTCAGTATGTGCTCATGCGTGTTTGGACATGTTACTATTCCTATTTTGAGCTTTCTAGGATCTATCAATTAACAGTCATTATATATAAGTGGTGAAATACTACGTCACACATTACTGCATCCCCAGTTTAACATCGCAGATTTCTCTAGGGTTAACACTCTTTATCTCTGCCCTGCAGGTTTGCAGTGTGTGACAATTTGGATTCCCTCTTTCGCAAAAGGCAACTCACCACAGAGACAAGTGTTTGTTTGAAAAGCAGTATAAGGGCATGGCACTGGCACAGAAAGAAAAGTTGTTTGCCCAACCACAATTTCTATTCAACCACAATGGCAATTACGCCAATTTGTTACATGACTAGAAGCAGCGACGCAGGGGATTTCCTACCTCTCTGCTTGCAAATAATTACACTATGAGTCACTACAATACCGTATATTTAAACAACACAGAGCAGACTGAGTTGAGTATTCAGAGCTGCTGGTGTGCAGTTGAATACCAGTGTGCTTTGTTGTATAGTTCATTGGCTTCCCATTATATATGTAGAACTGATTTTAAAGCTGCGCTAATCAATATTTTTATATTAACCATGGCTCAAAAGACTGATGTGAACGGAGTCGCTTGGAGTGACGAACCCAGAGAAAAGTATCCTGCGACTTTGCAGTTCCCCTCATCTCTATGAAGCGTGATGGGATCTTTGTTTTGGTTTTACGGCCCACAACTGCCCCCAAGTTGTCAAAAAACAACTGATGCTACTTTAAGTACTACTTAAAGTCCTGCTACTATTGCTCTTTGTAACCCTGTAAAAGTGTTAGAAATACTATTGTTTGTTATTATGATTATTAAAATGACAAATGCATTGTTTTACACTGGCCATATCTCTTATGGAAAATAGTGTTAAGTAATTAAGGTAAATGTATTTTTTCAGTACACAATAATACTGTAAGTATTACTAAGTAATAGAAATTATACTTGGAAGGGTGTAGGCTAAACACGTCTCAAATGCACACCAGCAGTGAAAGACAATGCCTTTAAATTGTTTGTTATCCTTAGCATTGTTAGCATATACTTTCAAACAAAAGGTTTTCTATTCTGTTCTGTTATTCATCTATTGAAGACCAAAGTGTACACATTTCTTGCTTGTGAACGTTAAATAGACCACGAAATGTCCACTTTGGCCTTGAGAGACTGTTGCACCTCTTTCAGAGATTTTCTCAGTTGTGACAGGTGAATATGTTAAAGCTGTTATGTTTGTAAAAAAAAAAAATGTTTTGGCAGCTTCCGGCAAATATATTTGGCTATCAGAAAGGAGCATCTGGGAAATTACAAACCCGTATGAGATCACTGTGCTCTCGCTACATATCTTTGTCAGACATCCAGCATTTAACATATGGCTTTTGAAAGAATATTTACAGAAGACTTTGCCAAAGTAAAATTGAATTGTGTAGACATTCCCATGTGTAGGAATACACGCTTACTGAGTTTCTTTTATTTAACCTTCTTTTGACCAGGAATGTTGACCACTAACACTTTCTTATAGACTGGGAGCAGTCACAGAGAATGGGAGGGATTTTTTCCATTCAGAAATTCAAACTGGGGACCATCTTATTTTATTGACCTTTAGGCCTCCATGCATTGCTTCAAAGGTAAAGCGATCTATTATTCTGAAAGTTTGAAGAGCTTTCTTTTGTTCATAGAAGAAGTAGAGAGAACTACAACTTCATTTCGACACCCCTATCCCCACTCACAGCTCTGTCACATTGGTGCGCCAGTGTTCCTCTATTTCTTCGTCTGTCTAAACCACTGCGTTTCAGGCGTTTTAAGAAAATGTCAACCACTAATTTTCATCTCTTCAGTGGAGAGGAGGCTTCAGTGGACGTGTTAGGTCACATGCTTCACGTACGTCATGATTTATTTGCTAAGTCGGTTACCATTGCACTTTGTCGCATTTTGCTTTTCTCAAAATAGCAACA
Source organism: Coreoperca whiteheadi (assembly GCA_011952105.1). NCBI lineage: Eukaryota > Metazoa > Chordata > Actinopteri > Centrarchiformes > Sinipercidae > Coreoperca > Coreoperca whiteheadi. The sequence goes on along the minus strand of CM022490.1, from coordinate 25,714,116 downwards.
TCGTTCACCTCGGTCAGGCATAAGAATCTTTGTTTTTGGTACTTTATACGTCCATGTGCAAAACACACAGGCAAGGTAGCTTCAGCGGGTCCGGGTAGCTTGTGGAGTGAGAAATTCATGATGCCACTTGTGCAACTTTGGGTGCGTAGTCTTTCTGATTACGGATTTTCACAGTCTTTACGTTTTACGACAAACTGCGACTTTCTTGACATGAAAAGTAATCACATAAACTTACAAACATCTTATGTGCAATTCATGGCACAATTCAAACGGGATCAAAAAATCAACAGTGAGCAGTAAAATCAGATTTCGGACCCTTACTAATCATTGTAATTTTGCGTCATCGCTGACATTTTTGCATCTGTAAAATGCAAAGCATTGCGGGATTGTTATCAGAACAAGGGACTTTTTTGAGGCAGCACCACAGTTGGCCACTGATGCTAATGGGCAGCAAGGCTGACTCGCTGGGCCACACCCAGCTCTGTTAATACATCCATGCTAGAAGCCCTACTACTAACCAAGCAGGCAAACAGATGTTCAATCATGCTACCAATGTGATGCTAACAAATAAAAAGCTTAAAGTTACCACCCAAATATGCAAACAAATGATGCTAAGTTTACACTAAACACAAGGCATGCATTTTGGCACGTGATCATTATGAACTGACATATATGGAAAGGCTTCGCTGCGTTTGCACCTGAGTCAGCTATTTTGCTTTAAGTCAATGAATAAGAACTAATAAGAACTTTGTGAGCTGATCATAAAGGCAGGTGTGAGCGTGTGTGTGTGTGTGTGTGTGTGTGTGTGTGTGTGTGTGTGTGCCTTTGCATGTAGCGGCTGGATAACCAAGTTGAGAAGGAACGATCTTTATTGTCCGCTGGCCCGAAGGACTTTGTGCAGTCAAATGCCTCTTGGTCCTGCGTATCACGGCCCAAAGGATGAAGAATCCTGGGAGTTCCGCTGCGGTTGGAAATCATTGTCACGGTTCAAAGCGAGTGCCAAAGCCAAACCTTAAACAAGGACTTAAAAGGACAGTAGGGGGTGAGTCTGTTGGGCGGCTGTCATGGCCATTATCCTGGTGGCTCTGAACTCCCCCCCCCCAAACAAGAAACACACATGAACCAACCCTTCGAACACATACTCATCTGTAGCTAGCCCACCCAGTCCTCCCCATGCACTCAGCTTTTTGAAATTGGATTTGGAAATCTTGCCAATACACACAAACGTGTGTATGATGCCAACTTTGTAGCACGGGGGGGGGGGGATCTATTTGTGGAGGGAGAAATGAAAAAAGTGGCGAGGGATGGCAAGAGCGAGGTGGTGGATTAAAAGGTGAGAGAGAAAAGCGCAGAGGCTCTTTAATTCGAGAAATCCTTGATCCCCCCCTCTGCGAAGAGTGATACTTCATGAAACATACAGACAATGGCTCAGTGGAAGAAGTCACCCTTAATTCTCCTTTTGATCACCCAGAAGCCTTTGTGTCCCTGGGCTCTTTACACATTCTTTCCTTTTTGTGCCAATGCTCTAAGTTGGGAATGATTAGTGTCTGTGGACAAATCCCCTTATTTCATTCTCCCTCTTCAGGGATGTTGCTTCTCAGGCAGTCAGCTTACCATAATGCGGAGTTGCCTCACAATAAATCCAAGTTACTTTGATGGTGCATGCCCAAAGCGTTCCCGCTTTTATCAGTCACTGATCATTTGTCAGCATGCTTAATCTAATTACTTCAGGAGAAATAAAAAAGATCATTTTTAAAATGATACATTTCTATTTGGGAGGAGTTTGTGCAATTGGTTATAGTGATTGATTAGTAGATTTTCCCCACTTTAGTTGTCACCCCCAACACACAAACCAAACAGGAGTAAAATGCATTCTCATTGAATGCAACACTGTGAAATATTAAGGTTTTTGAACCGTCCCTGATCGTGTAAACACATGAAAACTGTCATCCATGCTTTTTTACATCACACTTGGATTACTGCAAATACATTATATTCCCTTCAAAATCAGTATGACTTATCCAACCTTCAGCTCGTTCACAATTCTACAACAAAACTCCTTACAAAGTCTAACAGGATAAAACGCAATGCAAATTTTAGAGGTGTTGCGATCGCATACAGTCAATGGTAAGATGCGCTTAGCCCAGGGTGGCGCGCAAAGACACCTTTCTGATTTCACTCAAACACACAATATTCTATAATATTTTTTCTGACTTCTGACTATTTTTTCTCTAATGTTTTCATTTTCCGTGTAAAACATGTGATACTTTAGCCTTTAAAAGTCTTTCATTGAACTGCACACAACTAATGTCCACACTGAGGCCATAGTGAGTTGACGGGTATCAAGCAGCCAAAATGGTTGGGAACCATAGGCTAAAAGTTACGTTAAGATTTTAGTGAGAACTTGGCACATATGAAAATGCTCCTGACTATATTCCTTCCCTGCTAACCATGACTGTCGGTCCAGCCCGACATCCTTGGTAGGTCCTTTAAGTATTCTTTAGGTTAGGGATAAAAAACAGAGGAGATCACAGGCCTTCCCGTGGAAGCTGATTTTCACCAAGACAAGAAAGAAAATACATGAAAGGTCAGCCATGATAAATTATTCACGATCAAATCAATATTTTGACCTACTCAGTCAAAATGATGACATATTAAGCCAGCATTTTGACTCAATATCTAACTTTGACTTGCCACGTTCATTTTTAATCATGCATAACTTTTTTTTCCCTTTTCCCAGCAGAAATGAGCTTCCACACCTTTCCCATCTGAACTAAGCTTGCTAGTATTTTGCATTAAGACATCTTAAGAAACATTATTCTAGACTGTCTTTTAATTAAGCAGGTCTATATTTGGTGTCAGCATTTATACGGCTACTTTCTACTTAATTTTAATTTACTCTTATCTTTACATTTATTTGGTTTTATGTTGGGGTTTTTTTTTATGAAACACTTGTTTTTGAAATGTGCTATATTATTAAAAGGTATTATACTTATTACGTTTTCCCCTCAAAAGTTTCCCTTTAGGCGCTCTTGGCTTTCAAAATCTTGCAGGTATTGTTGTTGTCTATGATGCCCTGGAAGATGATACACATCCACCGTATCCACCTCTTCGCAGCAGATCATGAGGGCGGAAGCAGGTGGCTCCTTTCTTGTGAGCAAAGGGAAATCAGGCTGCAGATCACTGTACGCACAAGAAACTGAGCAGCAAATCAGCATATTGTTCACTATCACTGTGTTGACCCCCATGTTCTAAAGACAGATTATCAGAAAGAGCAGGAAGTGTGTGTGTGTGTGTGTGTGTTTCTGCTTGTTTTTACATGCGCATACCAACGTACGCGTGCACCTGTGCCTCGTTGTAACTGTGTGTGGTGGATTTCGAGGAGAAACGCAGTCGCCTTAGACCACTTTAACCATTTCCTCCTTTATCTATGACAGCTCCTCGGTGAGGTCGAGATAACAGCCTGGCTCCGATGCTTTGATGCTTTTCCCCTTCTGACAGCACTAAACAAGGGGGAAACCCGAGCCTTCCTTCTCCAAACTTATCTTTTAGCCGTGTGATGTGGGACCATCACTGAGATCAAATCATTAATTAACATCCTTTTGTTCACGGTGTACGGCTGGAGAACTTACACACTGCGGTTCGGTGGAGAGAGACGCCTCCACGGTGCTGATAAGAACCCAGCGATTATGCACCGGGAGAGGACAGACACACAAATACCAATCATGTGATATCACAGCAAACATTTGGATTTTTATCAAAAGCTGTAAGTGAAGTGAATATCCTTCACTTTGTTTGGATCTCATCACTTGGCTCTTTCATAATGCACACAGAAAGTTCATGGGACACATTTACATGCCAAAGCATGTCCAGGCCTGTGGGGTGTTACCCTGAGTGCTATCGAGTTCACGTCCAAAATGCCACCTACAGGAAAACACCCGGAGATGCTCCCCCAGTTTAAAAGATGAAGTAATCCTTTCCTATAATTAAAGGATGAGAAAACATCAAAGCAAAGGTGTCGCAGTCAAAAGAAAGGATATCCATTAACTGCAGGACTTAACACCCCCTCTCCCCAAAAAAGGCTGTAAAAGAACCAATCGAACAATAATCCTGTAGTAAAAAAGGGTTAGGTTTGTCATCAAATGACAAAATTTCCAAATGACTTTTCCACGAATGGCGAATTTCAGGCAGTGTCTTTCTCGGATATGTGATGATGATTTGGAAACGAACTATTAAACTGTGTGCAGTATAGATCCCCGAGGCTAGAGTCATTCTTTTTCCTGTTTCTTTTAGCTGGGATCATATTCAATATTCACTACAAGATAAAGAACAAAGACAAATGTACTACAGAGTTTCATTAAGTACACGATAAATTTGAGTGCTTATGTCTAGGTGCTCCAAAATATTTCATTTTATGTTTTATACATTCAGTATTTCATTTTATTATTGTTTTAATTATTACCCTCAAGTTTTATTCGAACCTTTTGTAAAAATTACTGCTTTTTGTAAAACAGTTTCTTTTAACTGTTTGACACTTAGGTAGACTTCATAACAAATATTAAGAGGCGCAGATAAATATGCATACAAATCTTACATAAGTAAAGATTTATTACATGTCATTGAAGGATGCTAAAATGCCCCATAGAGCTGAAGGGAACTGCAGAATTAAGTCATCATTTTCTATGAGCTATTTCTTTCACATTACAAGCATCCCTTAGACCCATTGTTAATATAAATGTATTGATTAGTGCAGCTTTAAGTAAAAGAGTAAAACTACTTTACTCAAGTAAAAGTAAAAAAGTATTATCAGCAAACATATAGGCAACTTTATAGGCAATCATAATTACCACTCATTGTGCAAAATGGCCCATTTCAGAATACCTGTTATAGGATATTGATACTTGTGTGGTCACACTGGAAAATGGCACAGCAAAGTACTAGTCGCCGGCCCTGGGACATGCAAGGCACACACAGTAGCCATCTGAGCTTGCTAACGGCAAATCATCGAGATTCAACCTAAATTCCTGAACAGAGATTCAAGTATGCAATCTTTTCATTTCCAGCATTTTTTACATTTAATTTAAAAAACATTATTTAAAATTCTTATCTTTTAACTTTGGAGAGAGCCAGGCTAGCTGTTTACCCATCTTTTCAATCTTTATGCTAAGCTAAGCTAATTGTCTTACTTGCTCCCAAGACGCACCACAAAGTTTCAGCAAGTCCCCCAAAGTCACAGATGTTAAACTTAAACTGACAACGCTCACTAGCAGCCGTAATAATTGTGATGGGCTCAAAAGAGTAAGTCAGGTGACGTTCTTATAGAGCGACAAAGTCTGCCTAGGGAAGACGGGCTGGGCGGATGGGTCGACCAAACATCGGCTAAACTACCATGTTGGCAAATAGCAAAATGTTTACATTAGTAACTATTTGCAAGTTTTTGTTTTGACTTGTTCTGCCATTGAGCTTGGACTCAATAGGATCGGGATTTGTTGTTCTATCGTTGCATTCAGAAACACTCCTTTTTAATTTATCCTCCATCTTTAATTGCAGAAGCACAAGCGGTGGTAGTTCAACAAATTTGAACTTTCCACTGTCGCAACAAACCACATATACAATAAAGGAGGAAGGTTGCGCAAAAGCTGTTTTTTTCCACGAAAAAATACAGCATAACTCATTTCCAAAAATGTCAAACAATTCCATTAAGGTAAAACTTAAGGCAACTTGATAAGCTCATTAAATACACTCAATTAATGTGTACACTTTTTACACAATTTAAAATGTACACTACTGTATGCTATTCTATTAATATGGGCCTTCATAAACTCCTGTCAATCAAATCAAATCAAAGTAGATACAGTAGGTTGGGGTATATGGACAGAGAGACAGACAGAAGCAATGTGATTTAAAACAAACATTTGAAGCCAGAGAGAGAGCGAGAAAGACAGTCGGGAGACAGACAGAGTGAGAGCAGCTGGGAGGCTGGGTGGGACAGCTGTGTTCTTCTGGAATGTTCTGTTATTTCCAGATCAGGAGTTCTCTTTTGACCTAAACCAAACTCTGTACTTTCATGGAGAGCTGCCTGCAGGCCCTTCTACCTCCACGGCAGGCTTTTGTGTGTGCCTGCCGTCCCTTGACCCCTTTATAGTCTTGCAATATTGGTTTAGGAACAAAAGCGGCTGGCTAATTCAATAGAGCACCTTTCCCAATAAACTGGCTGGACGCTCTTGCTGTGTGTGGCAGGCTGCACCGCATGTACCTGTTTTCATTGTGTCACCACCACTGAAGATTAATGAGAAGTTCCCAGATGGAGAGACTGCATGTGAATATAGGAAATACTACACTCAGAGGGGGGAAGGCAGAAATGACTTCACCAACTGGATGTGTCTGACAAATAGTGTTTACCTTGGAATTATATCTCAACTGGAATATTGTTCAATTTGATTTGAGGCATTCTAGTGTGCAAATAAAAGGGATGTGTCCACACTGAGACCGCTAAATCTGAAAACACGGAATACAGTTTCTTCACACTGAAATGTATAAATATCGTCTTCTTCCCCTCTTGGATTGGAGAAGTACAAAAGCATCGTCTGGTGAGGAGTGGAACAGACAGCCCATTTACGCCACTTGTTCTCAACAGATTCAACCTCAGTTCTGTTGCCTCTTTCCTCCCCGATCACTGATACATGGTTTCGGTATAGATAAACAGACAAATTGATAAATGTCAGAAACAGCAAAGTCAAAATAGGGGATCACAGAAAGAACTTGAGTTGACTGGAAGTTGTTTTGTTTTTTTCTAACATTTCTGCTATACAGCACCTGCCGTCATTGCTTTGGAAAAGTAGTATTTTTCTTCTGTTCATACTACAACATCGTAAAACACCCCGATGAAGGCCCTGCGCAGAAATGCGTTGGTGAAATGAAGAAGATTCTTCCAGTTAGTCAGCCAGTGTTGCCAAGTAGATTTTTCACAAACATGTGATTGTTTGTTACTTGAGCACCTTGTTGGCTGGTGAAGTAGCGTCAGCACACTACAACATCAGACTTGCTTTGTCAGACTTATCCCCTATGTAGAGCTTATTTGAAAAGCACCGTGTTTGGCCACTAAGGTGAACACTAGGCTTGGGGGTTTGAGAGCATTTGGCAAAATCTGAATCCAGTATCGACTCCGAATCCTTTTGGATCCCTTATCAAATCTAATTAGGATCAGCTTTCAACAATTGCAAGTTACAAATAACTAAAACTCCGAAATTGGCTGGAAAAGAAGGCAGAAACACTGCAGCTTTTGAAATGACGGATGTAGCCTACATACTTTGCACACCTTATTTTTCACAAGCTTGCTCCAAATGCTGCAGGCCCTGATTCAGAGCTATGAAGTTGAAAAGCTTAAAATATTCATATTGTATGCATTAAGATTTAACGAGGAGATTTTGACTCCTAAAAAATTGATGTGACGCAATCAGCTAGACAAGTCATCTCATTTGAGAGGAATCGTCACTCTGTTGGTGGTGTTGGACTGACAATATACTCACCGTCATACAGTACACAGACTCAAAAGAACAAGCACAGACAGGGTTTGCGGGGAACACGTTAGCCAGGCAACAGCCAAAAGTGTTATTTTGACCATTTAAGCAAGAATTCTTACAGAATTAGATCAGCCGTTAACTAACTACAGGTGGCGAAATTTGTAGTTTTAACTGGCAAAAGCAAATTTGAAGCCTGCTTACATTACCTAAAAGTTGTGGACATTGCTCTTTGCTAATAAATAGAGGGGGAGGAGAGCAAACGTTCAACAAGAGATGCGCTAGATAATCAGAACGTAGCAAATCCGGGTATTTAGCCAAATGGATCCAAAATCAACCGGCTCTTGGAAAAGAACCATAGTGAGAACTGGACCATAGAGTAGTTAGTATATCCAAAAAGTTAACTACAGCATTAGTAATACTTTTGTCAGTGAGTTTGTGTGTGTGTGTGTGTTTGTGCTTGGAGGTCTGTGTGTATTCAGAATGTAGGATGCATGTGTGTTTGTGTAGTGTGTTGGTGTGTGTGTGTGTGTCACTTGTTGTCACTGAGGTCATCAGCAGTGTGACAGTATTGGGACACTGACGACTGGCTGGTGAAAGCTGTTCCTCAGTGTCTCTGTCAACAGCACTTAGTTACCGGAGCTGTTGACCTGCTCTTTTCACTCTTCATCATAAACCAAATGTACGGATGTTGCAGTTTGGTCACACTTTTTCTGAACTACACCGTTTACTCTGCTGCACATAGACTTATGTTGAATGCAATTTTGCAGAGTGATATGTGTAAATTACTTTTAATCGTGGCTCTAACAATTGTCTGTCTACTAATGCGTTTGAAAACTGTGGGCGATGTTGTTGATGGGTTGTTCTACCCTTGAATCCACAGTCTAAAACCAGGGAAAACCAGCCTGATCACAAGGATGAGCAGAATGTTTTAAAATGTGACGATTATGCTTCGCGCACTTAATTCAATGTACAAAAAAAAAAACGTTACCCTGGTAGATGGGTGTATACGTTTATCTTTGATCAACTTACAACTGGGGAAGGAAGTTAATTTACATTTTGTAACATTTTGAGGGGTTTAAATTGCTAACACTCATGGTGTGATATTAGGGCATGTAGAAAGAAAATGGAATTAAAAAAGAAAGCAGGGAGGTGTCCCATTAGGGCACGTCTTGAAAGACCAAAGGTTAGAGCTTTAAATGCATACCTGAGGTCCTTAGTGAACCAGGACTCCCCCTGTCCACTTCTTTCATTTCATTAAATTAAGCACTGACTAATGTTTTTATTCTCAGTATGCCGGATGCAAGCGATAGCGGGTAATAATGTGTTTTCCTGTTTGAATTTATTCACAGTAACGGTGAGATAACAGGAAGCCAGACACAATGACAAAAAAGTTTGTTCATATTAGCTCAACGTCACGGTAGCGTGATGGTGCAGCACCTGGTGGGTTTTGATGGCAGTAGCTCTGGAAATGAAGATGTACCTGAAGCTGCTGATGATGGGGAATTTGTTTTTGAGCCATTTATGAATCAGATGATTTGAAAGCAGAACTGGGCCGTGAGAATGACAAAGGTAGCTCAGATGACATGAGCTTTGAATGGGACAATAACGGTCAAGATACTGTCCAAGTAGCGGTCCCAAGAGAAGTTGGGATTGGTGAAGGAACCTTATATAGTTTCCTCCACCTTACTTCTCTAAATGCGCAAGTGGTTTTCCTCGCCAAATTTCCAACTTGAGAAGCCACAGGGGTGACACAAGAGTCGCACTTCTTCCGAAAAAACCTGGCCTTCAACCGTTGTGACCATGGCTGTAGAAAAAGAAAGAAGTGCCACGACTTCCAGAAGCTGATGGATGCGTTAAAAGTCTTGGGTTTTTCCAGAAACAGAGCCGCTTCAGCTGAGGAATGCCACATCCGTCCATCCATGCTCTACAGCAAAACAGTGGAGTGGTGCATGCAGTGCGCACAACCATGTTGCAATGACCACAAGCACATCATTGCGTGACTGTGCTGACTTAAGTTTGCCTATGTGTAAGATAGTACAGTGTAAACATGAAATGTAACACGCTACGCTGAAATACATTAATGAATTTTGAAAAATCATCTCTGACATCTTTAAACGATTGTAAAAATGTCAGAAATGACAAAAACATTTTGCGTCACTAATACATTCCGAAAGGTTTACAAGCAATATGATTTTAATATATGGCTTAATCTGCATTAAATACGTGCTGGGTCGCTAAAGACCCGAGGTATGTAGGAATGTTAAACACCCATGTATTTCAGAGTTATGGGAGGGGATTTCCGCTTTTGCACCAAAAAGGGAAGTGGTTAACACAAGCATGGGTAACTTAGATTCATGCAGTATCTGAGCCTAACTCAATAATCTTAGCTGACTATTTATGAGCACAGACAAGAAAGTTGCACACTTGCCTGAAAATTTTTTTAGTAATTCTCGAGACAGAATTGTATTGTATATAAAATACAGTTTTTGTTTGATGCTTTCATTTGATCCTTCAAGTTCAATTTACATTATTTTAGTTGTTATATTGAAGTAACTAACCGTACGCACTTGCTTAATTGTATGTGACACACATTAAATATGAGTGTGCGCTGGGCACACCGGTATCTCAGCAGGTATCGCTCTTCAGGCCTCCACTTCCTCTTCTAAACTTGTGACATCGCTCCGAGGTAACACATGTCATCGGTGGGAGCCAGTTTGACGGGCCCTGACACTCACATCCCCCCTGCTTTGAGGATCAAGATGACAGTTTCCCAACGAGAGCTTTTTACTGGCGCGGGGAGCGAAAACATGAAAAAGGGGGGAAAAAAAGAGCTTCTGGCTGTCAGAGGCTGTAAATGGTGATTTTGTTTCACTTCCCCCAGTTTTTTTTTTTTTTTTTCCCTCCAGAATCAAAGCCTTATTGAAAAACACCGTCCAAAACCAGCATGTTTGGCCCTGCCATGAGGAAAGACAGCCATGTTATTTATTTCTTAGCTAGAGGTTGTACTCAGGGAGGTGTTGATAGTGCTTCACATGGCACATTGTGGCTTTTTTGCAGCGACTGGCTCCACTGTTGTGCACTGCGATCGGCCTCTGTTGCGGGCAGGGTTAATTAATGCAGTTGGAATGTAACGAGTGTTGCTTGTCAGCCAAGTGCATGCCCGCTGGCACTTTATCAGCTTGTCACATTAATGAAATACGGTGCATGTCGAGATTGCTCAATTTCCATTTCAACTTTTAAACTTTGTCTGGCTCCAGCTAATGATGTAAGAGTTAAATTGAGCATCAAAGTCATTGAGAGGTTGCAAGAAAAACCACAAACACTCTCTGATGCTGTTTTGAAGTGTCTTCAGTACATGCACATTTAAGGTTAAGAACCGCTGTTGCTTGCAAGGCAAGGATTAACACTACATTTGTCTTGTAAAATATGTTATTCTGTTGTGAGGGAAGTACTGTACTTTCTGTGTGGATGCTAACTGTTATGAAGTCGTACTCCGTGATTAAATTACATTGAAATCAAAATGAAATTTAGGTTTCCGTCACACTAACACAAAACTTTCTGATTCGACCATAATGTGTCATCCGGGGGGAAGCAGAAATGACCTCACCAACTGGAAGTGTCTGACAAAGAGTGTTTACCTTGGAATTATGTCTCAACTGGAATATTGTTAAATTTGATTTGAGGCGTTTTAGTGTGCAAATAAAAGGGATGTGTGACCAGTAGTCTATAGATATTCATTTTCTAGGGTACATCTTTGGGGTCAATGTTACATTGTCAGGGTAGGGTTACGTTGGATTAGGTTTCAAACAAGGTTTTAGGGTTTAGGCTAAGGTCAAGGGTGTAGTTCCATACAGTTATTTGTGTTGATTTTTGTCCAAACACTGTAGTTCCAGTAACTAAGGAGTCCTGTGAATGAGGCTTATGGACAAAATCATGAAATAAAACTCTATTTTGCATAGTTCTGTTTGCTTTTACAACACTTATAAAGAACTGTGACGCTTAGGCAAACTGGACCAGTACGTTATTAAGATGTGACAACTTGGTTTGAGATGCAAATTTTGCATGTAATGTTTGAATGGGTGTTCCAAAGGAAGTGGAGTTGGAAAACAACAGAAGGATGCCCCTCTGCAGGGCAGTGTTAGTCTGCTATTACATTATTTTTTAGCAAATAAATAGGTTTTGTTTTCTCAGTCACTGTCATTTCAGCCCACTTTTTTTATCCACATAACTTTCTTTAGACATCAATAACACTACAAAAAAAAATCTTAACACAAGCCCTAATATTGGTACTAGTGACAACATGAGCCTTCTTACAGTCTGATGAGTGCTGTACACAATCAGTTTTGAAGGCAGTGTTTGAGAATTGAGGGAAATACATTACTACAGACTCCACACTGATTGGCACACGAACCAAAACTGGAACCAGGTTTCTCTGGTCCAAATACCAATTAAGTTCCTGAGATCCTAAAATGTTTCCCGGGTTCCTAGGAAAGTTTATACACTGGAAAAGGGCCAATGGTGTCTACAGTGTTAATCATTGGCTTCTTACTGAATGATTACCAATTTAAATGCACAAAACTCAACTGATTAAGGAGGACATATTACATTTATACAGGCAAGTGCAATTATTTGTGCAAGAAATGTAGTCCACAAAAGTACTGCCGTACAAGTGATAACTATAATAATAAATGATTATATTTGTGCAGCACTTTTCATAACAGAAGTGTAACAGTGTACAATGTGCTTCTTTATTCTCTAAACTGTGATGTTTGATCCAAACTAAAGCCTGTAGTTATCTGCCTGCATCCTCTCTCTGCTCGGAACATTTACAAGTCACGTCCTGCCACTCATCCCATTATTACTTCTAAATAAAGGAGCCTATCGTGGATTGCCTCTGTGGAGGTGCTTGGTGTTCTGTTTCTAGCTCCGGGCTCTGCAGTTGTCAGAAGCATTTCCTACTGTGCAGAGTCAAACTCATTTTACAGAGAAAACACACAGGGAGTACACTCCTCTCCATAACAACAACAACAACAACAAGAAAAAAAGATTCTCTCCAACATGTCTCATCAGATACTTGTATCTGCTCTTACTGCCATGGAAATGGAAAGTTAAATACACAAACCTCTAAAAAAATATAAAAAGATACACACAGACCCATTTACATTTAGATTTACATTTAGCAGACGCTTTTATCCAAAGCGACTTACATATGAGGAAGACAAATGAACCAATTAGAACAACACAAGGTAACAACAAGCATAAGTGCATCAAAAAGTAGTCTGATTAGAGCCCAGCACAGCATACAAAGCTAAGGATAGGAAGGTTTTTTTTTTTCATTTACACTGTATTGTGACTTTTTGCCCGATAGATTAGCCACAATGCACAGATACAACGCAAGCCATACCCACATATATATTAACAGTCAGTCTGATTAAGAGAATCTCTAAATGTCCACTGAGATTTGTGAATGCGTACAGGAATCTGCAAATGTGTATTCAGATTTGCAAGTGTATTGAGAATTGTAAATGAGTAGTCAAATCTGTATATGCATAGACAAATCTGTAAATGTGCACATATATCTCTAAATCTGTAGGCATTTAGATATTTGTCAACACACTTATAAATCTGATTACGCCCGCAGGGATATTAAAATACACATTCATTTGCAGATTCCTTTACACACCACTGCCAATAATGGCTCCATATTCTGTTGCGAAAATATGAAGAAAAAAGTGAAGAGAAATGTTTGGAAGGGAACACAAAGGAGCTGCTAATTATACACAAAATTAAATGGTTCGCCTATAGAGTGCTTGGGCTACACATGCCATTTTTAAGATGCAGTTTTCACTTGAATATTTGCATTATTTTTCAAGTGTGAGGGTTTTTTTCAAAAGGAACTATTATTATTATTTTTAAAAAACTTAAATAATGAACCAAACTAGACCGTTTGGGCTAAAACCTCTCCCTAAGCATAAAGGTGCCCTGTGGAATTTTTCTTGTAAAAAAAGTTTCTGTTTACAAGAAAACAAACACATTGTGTCCTTGAGGTCTAACAAATGTGTTGAATGTATTTCCTTCCTTTTAAAATCATTTAAAAAGCTGATATTTGGAACATTTTGAAACCTGCATTGTCGACATCCACGCATTCTTGCTAGCAGTCTTCTTTTCCCTGCCTTTGCTGGTGCATTGCTGCTTTTCTTGGCACGTTACCGCCACCTATAGATCAGTATTGAACCATTGGCAGAAATGTGCATTCCGTTGCTCGCATGCTTGTGCATGTGCGTCAGGCACAGGGACACACATGTAAAAACATTCAATTTTAGCGCCGCTAGTGGTCAAAAAGGTTTCCTTTTTAAGCAAATTACATTACTTGACAAAACCAAAAATGCTTTGAGCTGCCACAGTCTGTCCCTCAACTTTAATTAAGGTCTTCCAGGTGCCTATACCATTTTCCAGGCAAAAAACTGCATCATTTCACAAAAGTTTATAACTGTGTTCTACATCACATGCCATTGATATCACCATCAAGAGTAGCATTACATAGTATTGTTACTATTGCATATTGCAGGGTAAATTAGCCAAGATGTGAAACATCAGTGTCTTTATCACAAGATTTTGGAAAGCCAAACGAAGTAATGAATAATAAAAATAACTATTTGAAGTAATGAATGGACCTGAGACAGCTGTAGAATGTGCATAAGCTCAAACTATGAAGAACATGACAGCTTCCTTCTGATTCAGTGGGGGACAAAAATAATCCATCGCAGTAAATTGTTTGGATGCCACTGAAGAACACCTGAACAAAAAAAAAATATGGAAAAATATTTCTGTGTAAACTGTCGCACAACACCAACAGTGGTTGCTATGTAAACCATGTTCAGCATGTTTCCAAAACAGCTGTTTTCAATCCACCATCAGTCAAGTTTCAAATAGCACGGAAAGATGTTTATGCACAGATATCTGTAAAAAACAAAACAAACTGTTAGCACTTTAGCTTTTATTTTACATCTTATGCACTCTGCACTTTGCATTTCTTTTCCAAACAAAAATGTTTGCAAAATAAAACCAATTTCCACTGTCAGATGCAAGACGTGGTCAAGTGACTTGATGGTTGAGAGAGTCTAATTTGGAGCAGACTAATTTTTACTAAATTACATACCAGAAATGACTGTACCAATGCAGGATGATAGTTTGCGTGCTAAGAGCAATAATCTTAAATATCAAAAATATGTAACACCAATGCGCATCTTCACTGTCATGTTCACACATCCATTTTCAGGAAGAAGATGTGATATTTTTTATGATCTCATTATCTTAAACATTATTGTAAATAGTATTGTTGACACAGAATTGCGGCCAGAAGATGCCTGGTAAGCTTCTGGGCACTTTTGGGAGCAGTTCTTGGAACTCTGTGACGTGCTATGAGCTATCCTAACCACAAGTGATGATTTCTACATATTTTCTTTAAACTCTGGAGTCTTACTGTGATCTGGTAAATTTAGATGTATATAACCCAGAAAGTGAAAAAAATCTAATCAATCAGTAAAGTCCATTACTCAAGCAAACATCAGCCCTCTCCTTGTCCCCATTTTATCCATGTGCATGTATTGCTCGTATTGAGAAAAAAAAAAATACATGTTAAAACCCCAAAGTTGCTACTATACTACAGTATGTTGAAAAATTACATTTTATTTTCTTCCTTCCTTAAAAGCTGACTTATCATAACTTTAGCTTTCATTCTTCAGTGGTGATTTATTCAATTTGCAAGAGTTTTGTCAATCACAATGAGTGCCACAAGTGCACTTGCAGCTCCCATGATGCCTCTGGCTTTTCTCTGGCTCCTGTCAACAGCTGAGAGTCATTGGCTGGGTGAAGCCAGGGAGGTTGAAGGCTGAGGACACAATGGGGCTCTGACAGGCTCCTTTTCTGATGGCCTCATGTGCCTTGTCGGTTGTGATAAGTTGCATGAAAATAAAAAAACAGAGGCACAGCTGAGCATGCTAATAGAGTAATTGTGGCGGGGTTTCAGACGGGGGCCGGAAGCCTGCCAGCTCTTTGGGAAAAGCCTTTGTACCCCCACCCCCCCACAGCATACCCACCTCTTCACCCTCTCTCACCATCCAACCTTCCCCTCCACCAACCCCATTAGCTTTGCCAAGGTCTTGCAGAGTTATTTTAACCAGTTGATTTCCCAACAGAAAGGCCAACACCTCCCCTCCAGCTCCCCTTTGCTTAATGACCCCACACCAATATGTAGAAAAAGGGAAAAAAGCCTTTGTATTAACAAGTCCAAAAGTGTAGACAAAACACGTCTGTGAACACAGTGCAGCTTTCACACATTAAGAAATCTGTCCTCGGTCCGGAGGCATTTGATAGTTTCATTTCGGCACGGATCCCAGAGGGGCCCGAATGCAGCTGCTTCCATTCTGCTCTATTTTGGAGAGAGAAAGGCAGGCAGGCAGGCCTGTCACGCCAGCCATATGAAGTCTGTTGCTTAAAAACAAGCAGGGGTCTAAAGGGTACGTCTCCAACAATGACCATGACCACTTTGTGTTGACCTCCATATTTTACCCCGAATGTAACATGAAGACGACGTAGTTTAATCTCACAGTTAATCCATAGTATCATGCTGCCTCTATGCACATCTTGACTGAATGTTTTCTTATAGATACACTTGTAGAATATGTACAGTAACTATCTATACAGTAGATGCTGCCGTCTCATACCATGTGCTGTAATACTTTCTCGGCATTTATTCTGTTGCTAGAGTGCTGCTAGAAAGTTTGGGAACCCTTTCTGAATAAATGTGATCTCAAATGTGATCAGAATTTCATCTAAGTCCTAAAAATACATTAAGAGGACCCAGTTAAACAAAATTTTGTGACCGCCTTCTGCAGCAATAACTTCAAACAAATGCTTTTTGTGACTATTGATCAGTCCCACACATTTGCCTTGGAGGAATTTTAGACCGCTCCTCCTTACAAAACGGCTTCAACTCAGTGATGTTGGTGGGTTTCCTTGCATGAACTTCTCTCTTCAGGATTTTTCACAACATTTCAGTTGGATTAAATATTTTTCTGCCATTCTTTGGTAGAAGGACTTTTGGGTTCGGGGTCATTCTCTTGCTGCATGACCCACTTTTTTTTTGAGTTCCTGTTTACAAACAGATACCCTAACGTTGTCCTGTAGAATTTGCTGGTACAATCCAGAATTCATACTTCCATCAATGATTGCAAGCCACCCTGGTCCCAAGGCAGCCCCAAACCATGATGCTGCCACCAACGTGCTTCTTAGTTAGGATAAGGTTCTTATGCTGGAATGCAGTGTTTGGGTTTCGCCAGCTAATTCGTCCACAGAATCTTAGTCCAATAGCCTTCTGGTTCATCCATGTGACCTTTAGCAAACTTTATACCTGTAGGCCCTTACATGTTACCCTGGTGTTCTTTGTGACCTCTTGGAGTATCATACGCCTTGAACTTGGAGTAGTTTATTTTAGATGACCACTTCTGGGGAGAAAAACAATAGTGGTGAATGTCGTCCATTTTTACACTATCTGCCTGACAGTGGGATGATGAAAGGCAAACTCTTTAGAAATGGTTTTGTAAACTTTTCCAACCTGGTGACCATCAACAACTTTTTGTCTGAGTCAGAAATCTCTTCGAATCGAGGCATAGCACACTTCCACAAACCTGTGTGGTGAACAACAAAACTTTAAACCCAGGTTTATATTATTGCAATAGAACGCGATAATGATTTTTTGTAGGCCAACCTGGAAGTTAGCATCGCTCTGGTTCCCTCGACAAAAGGCCAATAGGATTGCAGAATATAAGCTCTGTGGCAAACAAAAATTTATGAAACTTATACGTTTTGTTCACCAAGATAATCTTGACAAATGAACACAAATTCTATGATTTTTGAAGCGTAAATGTGATTGCCAGAAGTAAAAGGCTAACGTTAGGCTATAAACGTACTACACCGTGATCGCATGACTTCAACATCACCACCACTAAAGTTCCAACTTATAATGTTATTTTGCACGCTTACCTCTTCTACAAAAGCCTTTCCTCTAAGCATGACCTAGAATACTTTCTGAAAGTGTGAGTATAAACCATGGATGTATAATACATCACACAAACTTGACACAACGAGACTGTAAATGCAGACTAGTGAGTAGATGAGTTTGTGTTCATTTTTGAATATGTGTGATGACCAGAAAATGCTCTTAGTTTTACAGCATGGATGTTCAAAGGAGTTTAAATAAACTTAATTCACTGGTTAATGTCATATGTGATATTTGTATATCACAAGTTTAGATCTGATGTAATTATAGTTTTATGTAATTTCAGTTCTGTATAACAGTGATATTGTCTTAATGGAGATTTTTGCTATGAATGTATTATGTACTGTATATATGTAGTATAAGTGTAAGCACATTTTCTCCCAAAAATTGTATTCCTGGAACCTCAGCCACTCACTACAGGCTCACCAAAAAAATGTAGCAGTATCAAAGATTATTATCATCATCAATTATGAAATACCACTAATGTCTTTAACAGTAAGCGGGGCATTTTAGAAAATGCTCCCCTTTCAACAGGGCAAAAAGCATTGGTGCTTCATCCACAAAAACCCCAGGTTGACTGTACATATGGTTTGTGATCAATTTTGGTGCCCTGCACAAACACCTCTAAACAACAAACATCTCTAAAATGTTGATGGTGGGGAGGGGGGGCGGGAAGTCACGTGTGCAGCCTCGGTCCCAAATTGTTGACACAATCTGTGATCTGTGCCACCTAATTCCCGGATGCCGGATCATCCTGTCCTCCAAATCTCCCCAAATCCCACGGACAGTGTTCCCCGAGAGGCCCTGTTTACCCCGGGCCCGCCAGCCACAGCAGCCTCAGACCCCCTCCCCGTTCTCTCCCGCACGACACAGTCACGCACTCATCAGTTAATGCTGAACATCTGGAGGGATTAACAATGTCAGGCCAATCAGAGTTGAGCTGACAGATCCCAATGAAATGCCATTCTGCAGCTGCGCTCGGCATTCAAGGGCTTTCGGAATCCCACTTCTCCTCCTCTCTTTTCCTTTCCTGTCTTTCCTCTTTCCACTCCTCTACCTTACTTGTCCTTTTCTTCCCTCTTCTTATTTCCCCACTGTCCTTCTTTTGTTGTGCTGTTGATCAAATCATCTTGCATAAAGTAGAAATTCATCATAACAGAAAATTGAATTCTTACAGTATTTAAAAAATTAGGATAGTGATCATAGAAATGTTTACAGTAACTCAAGTACAGTGGCATTGTAGAAAATTAAACAAATTGTATATTTATAATTATATATTTTAAGTGATTATGCTCGACGGTTACAAGGATTATTAAATGGGAGGAGAAGTGAAAAAGGGAGACATGCAGAAAAAGAGAGAGGAGGGTATGTGAAGTGGGGTCGAGGCACCACCTGCTCCAAATGTTTGCAGCTATAAATCTTCCGTGCTCTTCTTGCTCCATGCATGCTGCTACAAAGATGGATAAGCACCAAAGCAAAAGTTAAACTTCCTACCGAAATGCTAAATTCAGTAGTTGTTCGTGGAACTACAGGTAGTTTTACAGGAGTTGCTGATTTTATTTGAGGTATTTACATTTTCTCAGTCACAGCTGCTGAAAAAAATGGGTTGGATTTGGTTAAAATTTTGTTGGAAGAACCATCGAACGGAGCTTTTACAAAGTCAGATGAATGAAATGTTTGAATGACAAATAAAAACTATGAAAGCATGAAATTCTTATTTCCCTTTAATAAAAATTGATGATGGCATTTGTGATCTTGAAAGCTCAGAAAGCTAGATAAAAAGCAAGCTAGATTATTGTGACTGGAATCTCAGTAAGGCTTACGAGATAAAATACAAATCCTTGAAAGTTCTGATCATTATTAAGTGTAAAGCATATTTCATATTTCTTGAAATTGGAAAATAGTAGCTTTACAAAAGGTGAACTCTTGGTTACCTCACATTTTTCATGAAGAGATACTGCGCAAACTCTATCATCCAATACAGAAGTTCTAGACATCTGTCCATATAAGCTAATTTTATTAAACAAGGACTTAAGTTACCGACTCTCATAAAGGTTATCTAATTTCTTTTAAATTACTGGTAAAAGATTTGTTTTACTTTATATATGGCTCCAATTGTTACATTACCTAATGCAGTACAGTGAGTCCTTTTAAGGCCTATTCAAGTCTGTCCATTACATCTGCAGTTGGGAAAGTCACTTTCAACAGCACATTATATAAGCTCAAATGTTAAGGCAAAGGCGGATAAACAATTATATTTTTCCAGATGAGACCCCTCTGACGTTGGTCTACCCCCGCTGGTGATGAAATCGCATGAGATCAAGTTTCTGGAATGCACCAGCGGTCTCGGTTCTACTGGGACTAATCGGTGGGGTTTGCTGAGCCTCTCGTGGACATACGGGGCTCGCATCTGATCCCAAACAGCTGCTTAGCAGACTGGGCCTGCAACAGAGAATGCCCAATCCAAGCCCTTTGCTCTAGTCCAGGCAGGCACATTTGAAAAACATTGCTCTGACCCTGCAGTAAAAGTCTTTTGGCGTATTTGGTTGGGTAAAGCACCTGTCACCCTGCGGAGTGTTTTCGGAGTGAGTTATTTTCAGCAAACATGCATTCATTTGTTTTTGCAGCAGACCTTTGCTGGATCTTCTGATAAATGTTAAAGGAAATTATTTATCTTTTTGGACTTTTGCACAACTTAAACACCTTCAAAAGGTAAAGGCGTTTCGTGAGAGTTTGAGGTTGCATTTGTGTCATGTGTTTGAAATTCAGCAGCACTTAAGTCACACAGTATGAAAGAATGATATGAGTAGTATACACACTTAATACAGGCAGTGATGGGCAGTAATTGCGCTACAAGTAGCGGCATTACTAGTTTAACTGCATTTAACTACATTTCTCAGTAGAGTGGTGATAGTGGCTCTTTTCTTCATTCAAATAGCTTTTCAGTAGCTTAGCTTTTTTATTTATCAAGTGCGGTAGAGTCCCCACAAGCTAATGTTACATTTACCCAAGCATTTTGAGTAAACTTGAGTATTTCTGCAGGCATTTCTGCCCTGCCTTGCTAAGGATTCGTAAGTGACACCACCGTCTACATCGACGTATCATAGATTGCATATAGTCTATGGGACGAATATGTAGCCGACAGAAGCACTTCCGTATGATGGTGGCATCATGGTCCAATCCTTGGGCTGATGCCTACGACATCTCTGCTGCAGAAGAATACAGACACGCTAGCTTGAGTTTACATATTCAGGTGATTCCCTAATAAGCTAACCATCACAATTCAGTGCAGTCTGCAAATACCAGCCAGCAACTTGCCAACAGCTAACCACCAGAGCTATACTTGTTTCACTTTCTGTTGGCAGAAAGTGAATACAATTAAGGGTGGTTGGTTTTGGAACAGTGAGAGCAGAGAGCACAGCTTATAGACAGTTTTATTGATCACTGAGACAGCATTGCCTTGGAATGAAGTTGGTTGTTGTAAAAACAAAAAAAGAAAAAAAAAACTTTCAATTTGTTAAGCTACTTTTGCCATGTTGCTGTAGCTTAGCTCACTACACTTTCCAAGTAGCTTGTCCAACACTGAATGCAGTTATGTTTAAGGTCGGAGGCTGTGAAACTGTAAACTACAAAGTGATAATACTGTCGCGAAAGTGTTGACTTCCTGTTGTTGTCATCTGGCTGCCATGTCACATGAAGATAATTAGAGAAATTAGCCACCATGTGGAATGTTTTCTCTTGACAGAGTGAGAGGGAAGCCTTCCAGGAGTGTGCTCTCAGTCCCTGATTTATAGTTCCTGACCAGGCCCTCAACACGCACACATATCACACACACATTTAGCCCTCACTTTTATAAACCACTATCTTTCCCTCTTTTTTCTTTTAGATCACACACCGCGTATGCCCATGCACTTTAACAGACACACAAAACCAGAGCTCCCTCCAAACTTAACCAGATGTTTTGCATTAAAAAGCAGCAAGGCTCTCTTCGGAAAGCCTCCACTAAAGAGTACAGTCAGCTTCATTACTCTTCTGTATTTTTTGTCTATCTTGTTCTCTTTTGTTCAAACTCCCTCTATATTGAACTGGAATTCACTTGCATTCCAGTTACACAGTTACAGTCAACACATATTCCAGTTTTAATATCAACGTTTCTTTTAAGCATTTCCTTTGCCGCTTTTCACCTAAAGCAGCAAAGTGCATTATTAGCCCTGCCCTCCTAGTTTCCGGCCATGACACCTGTCACTCATGACTTTGAAAGTGCATGTAGCCTGAGACCAACATCCATGTAAACCCATCACAGTCCCTGAAATAGCTCAAAACAAACAGTCCATCTGCTGATATGAAAGGTGATAAAGCAATTCTATTGTCACCAGCTTTAGCCCTATAGGTTTCACTTCTTTGTTTTTTTCCCACCACTCACTTGCTGTGGGATCAATAGCGTCATCTGAAATCTAATGTACGGTAAATGGAGGATTTTTGTGCTGTACTCACCCATTTTAGTTGTGTTCTAATATTAGGACTCTACTTTCAAACAAAGCCACAATATGTGACGATTGCGTCGTGATGATTTGCAACAGAGGCGTGTCAATGTTATGATAAACTGGCAACAGGCAACTAGACAGATGGTGCCATTATTGAAAGACATTCATCTTTCTGTTGTTTTGTAGCTGCTAAGTACCATAGGAGTCTCCATTGTTTGGAGTCATGTTTCATTAGGTTCCTGTTTTTACCTTAATCTAACTGATAGTAGCCTTGCTGTTTTCTGATACAATCTCCTTAATCACAATGTTGGCTCTGTAATGAAGTATTTTCCTGTGTTAATGTACCATTAATACAAACTAAACACTTTATCAGTTAATTTTTTTTTCACCCACTTTTCCAGGTGCAAACCATGGGATTTGCACATTTTGTAGAATTTTGAGGCAGATGGTCAGTTTTATATATTTCAAGGGAGAAATAAGGGAAGACGACAAAGTGAACTGGTTAAAATGTGTTTGGATGAACCTCCAACCTATAACCGACAGTAAGGTAAGCAACGCTGCTCACGCTGCTATTCTTTTCATATGTAAACGCAACCTAGTGTCCCAATATGATGGAAATTTTACAAGTTGTTTTGATGTGAAAAGAAATGCATATTGCAACTTTAAGTGGTGTGTCAGTTTTGTAAGATTTGAGCTTACAAATCTTACAACCCCCCCCACGATACAGGAATCTTTCCTGAATTGTGCCATTTCTTCTCAAAACCCTCCTGCAACACCTCCCTCCTGACTCCTACTACTCTCCCCCCAACCCTTTACTCCCGCTTCCTGACGATGACAGCCAGGTTCCTCTCCTGACATTCCAACTCTGCCTTCCACTCACCACCACCACTTCCCGTATCCCATCTCACTCCTCCCAGCATACCTTTCATTTCTGTATTTTGACAGAGCTTTAGTTCAAATGTTAATAGGATTCCTCCTCGCCGGAATCCTGCCGCTTGATGTTCTCTGGCGGGGCTGGAGGAGCATATGCTATGGGGCTCCAAGGTGAAGCACAGTGGTGGGATCCTCATCTCTTTTTTCTTCTGAGTCTAAGCCTCAAGTTGAAAGGATAATAGTTTAATGGTCTGGCTTTTGATGAAGGAAAAAAT
The DNA here is from genome assembly GCA_011952105.1 of Coreoperca whiteheadi. Taxonomy (NCBI): domain Eukaryota; kingdom Metazoa; phylum Chordata; class Actinopteri; order Centrarchiformes; family Sinipercidae; genus Coreoperca; species Coreoperca whiteheadi. Next base: position 25,690,901 of record CM022490.1, on the reverse strand, counting down.
TTGAAATAGATCTATTAATAAAGAATGTGGCACAGTCTGCACCAGTAAGTATTTCCTGTGAAATAAAAACATTAGACATCAAACTAAGGTGTGAGTGGGAGTTCATATAATGTGTTATGAATATGTTGAGCAGTCAGACTTTCTCAAAGCTGGATTTATAGTCGATGCAAGGGATTAAGAGGAGTCTTGCTATATGTAACTATGGGTGCTTTCACACCTGCCTCATTTAGTTGAATCGTACTAGAGTTCTTTTTCCCCTTTGGTGCGCACCAAAAGCGGACCAAACAAGCGTACCGGGACCTCCTTGAAGAGGTGGTCTCGGTACGCTTTCAAACAAACTCTGGAGTGGTTCGTTTGTGGTGAGAACGTGATCCGACCTCGAACAGACCCAACTGCAAAAAGTACTGATCATTTTTGGACTAAATCACCTGCCGTAGTATATTTTGGAATATTTTCGGATGATGAGCATGTCAGAGTTAAGAAGAATTAATGCACTCCTCCGTTTGAAGTGACGAGTGATGCCTGCTCGCCGTTTGCGTTAGAACGTTGTTTTCAAGCCGCATCCGCGCTTCATTATAGAAAAGTATTGTTCGCATTGTGTGGTGTATGCAAACAATGTAACAGATTCTGGCCAGGGACAAAAACCAGCCCGCGCAGTCGTCTCTCCATAATTGTGTTGTCTCCATGTTGTTTGTTGGCTTTTCTTCTTCTGTTGGAATTTTACCGCACGTGAATTCTGACCAATTGAAAAGCAGTTTAGGAAATACGCCACGGCCAATGAGTGATGTGGATGTTGTCATGTGACTGCATTTTGGTTCGTTTCAACTGGTTCGGACCAAAGCAATCAGTGTGGTGTCAAAGAGAACCAAAAAAGCTGAAAAATGCTACAATGTATAATTGTTTGCCCTTGGTTCGGACCAAATGAACTGAACTAGAAATGTGAAAGCACCCTATGGTATAGGTTTTGATTTATAGTTAAGCAATAGGTTTCACCTGTTGATATCCCCAACGCAACGCTAGAGCATGTTTTGTACATGATCAGCCTGTATCTTGCCGTATCTAAGTGAGACTACCAATATGTTACTTTCCCTGAACAGCAGCCACTGTGGCCATATGTATCAATTATGGAATAATTGCACATTGAATTTCCATTGAATTTTTGGTAGCGTAACAGTAGCACAAGTGGAGAAGAGTCAAAGACAGTGAAGTGACTCAGCAACGTCATTTACACAGCAATATCTAAGGTTTACTAACATTAAACGCCTCAAGCTACGGGCCGTACACAAGTACGGCTGTAGCACAAAACCCCTGTTGCTTATGAATTTAACTTTTCGTTCGTAAGAATTGTGTAATTTCTTCTTTCGAAAGTTCCATAGTCTTGTTTTGATTATATACGCTACAGTAACTGTTCATTCACCTTGTGATATAGAGCGACATTGAGCTACACACACATAGAACTGGAATTACATCCAGGTTACTTATTATGTTATTGGATATGGTGTTGCTTAGCGGCTTCTATTAATACAACAATACATGCTGCTGCTGGGTTTTTTATTTTTATTTTTGCTCTGTGGTTGGTATGATAGTCTTTGTGGTTGCTATGGTGCCACTGTTAGCTACGATTGGTTCATGGGCCTCTGGCAGAGTGTGCATTAAACTGGAGCATTAAAGTTCCTCTTCAACAACAAATAAAAACAGTATTCACATCATTGTTATTGCAAAAGGAGAAAGCTGTAAACTATATGTGTGCAATTTTTGCTTTGTTGCTTGCTTTCATTCCTGTATAGAGCTTTCCTGTTATGGCTACAGGATCATTCAAGGGACCCAGAGGGTTTGTTACATGTATTATAACTGTGAAAAGGGAATTAAACTATACAGCTACCACTACCAAAATAATGCTACTACTTCTTACTTGTAATGTTATGGTGATCAAGGAATTGATCCTCTCTCTATTCTTGCACATACTGTAAGTCTTTGTAAATAAAAGTGTTACCTAAATCAGTGAAATGTAAATGATTATAATTGCAGTTCCAACTGAAGGGGTCTTTGGTATTTGGACACGGAGGTGGAGGTTAATGGAAGTCAGGGCATGGTTATGGTTAGAAATAGAAGGAGAGCACTTTATGAGGCTTTCAGCCTCTGAATGTTACGGCAATGTCACTTTAGCTCTAGAGACAAATTGCATTGGCAATATATGGCCCATAAAGTCTGTCAAACCTCGGTGCATGTGTGGCAAAGCATGAAAACGTGCCATAAAAGGAAACCAAAAAAAAAAATAAAAGAACAGAAAATTTGGTTGATGTGTGGTTGTGTGCGCCATGTGTCAGTGAGAAGGAGACAGAGAGGGGGGGGGGGGCTGAACCGTATGTGCATTTACAGTATAATGCATATTAGGTGGTTTAACATCATGGCTACAGTGGCAGCAGTTCACCACCGGCACATAGCAAGTTAAATAGCTTGCTGCTGTTGTAGAAAAACCTTGAAAGCAATTTTTCTTCCATTAATTAAGTCTTTGCTTCATCTTTTTGTGATGTTTTATGACCCATGACACATTGAAACTTCTAACAAAGCAAATTCTTTCAAGCATAGTGTGTCTGCTACCAATAAAATAAGCCTTACTTTTTTCATCATGAAAAATGTAATTTTGTGGATACACTTGGTAACGGAGATATGCTCCGTAGCCTTTTAATAACACTGATGTCTCAGCCTTAGGAGGGCCATTCCCATGCAATATTGCAGGTGTTCTCTTTCCCTTAGTCCATGGAAAGTACAAATGTGAAGCCAACCATGATATGACCTCTCTGTCAAGACCCAATAAGACCGTGTTGTCCTGCAGGTGTAACTATTGCTCCATGCTAAATTCTCATCATCTATGTAAACTAAGATGGTTTTCTGAATTCTAAATTGTACAGTATTGTAATAAACTGTGGTAAGTATTTGGACTATTGTTATAAATGTAAAGTCTCACTTTTCCACTATTAGTGGATTAGTCTATTAATAGGTCTGTTCATGAACCTTCTCATTGCCTCACCTGTTGAGGGCACTAAAACACATCCAGCTCAGTTTTAAACTACCACTTATTCAATAAGATAACCAGCACCTATCTGAGTTCACATGCTTGCTTCAGGTAACATTCTTGTCATCAGTGACCCCTTTATTTTTTTCAGCTATTTCTCAAGGACGCAGACATACTTGACATTGTTTTGGCCTTAATTCCTCTTTGTTTAGGTAGCTTCTTAAGGAAGTGACCTGGGACAATTGGCTTAAAATTAACAAGACTTAACACAGATACTTGGACGTTCTTTGCAAAGAGGCCTGGAGAGAAAAAGCTTTAAGGCATTATTTTGGCCTGATAGCTGAGATCCTTTTTTGGACAACACACTTATCTGAATTTGTCAGACAAAGACAGAAAGGTTAAGAAAATAACATGTATGTCTGACAAAAAACAGATTTGATATAGTTAAAAACAGATGAAAATGCTGTATAGTGGCAGTAAAATCATAAAATATTGTGTGTGATACTGCAGACATTGCATTCAACTCCATTTAACTGAGTTAAATATATTTCTTGTCAACCATAAAATGGATTGCAATGACTCCAATATGACTCTGAAAGTCTTAACGATAGGTGTTTTTGGTGGGTCAGTGGATTACTGAGCACTAAGGGAGGGGGAGAAGGTTATGAAGGGGATGTGAATGTAAAGCATGAAAATGGTATCGAAGGATGCCGGTGTTGGGTTTCCCATCATCCAAGCTGGCTGGAGTAAGCCTCTCCCTATCCAGTTCATGGGTCAGAGTTCATATAACAGGCCTGGGGCCTCCGAAATGAGCTGGCTGGAGAGAGGTGAGGCGGACGGCCTCAGCAAAAAGTGCATGAAAAGGTCACAGTGGAAGTAGATTGTAATAATTTATCCTTTCAAAACTATACATTTGTTTCCAAGTGGTTAATTTGGATGGTTACTCAACCCATCAAATCACTGGATGTTACAACATTAACATGGAAAAATGTCCAAATGCTACACAATTACTGTTTACTACAGAAATGTCCAAGAATCAGTCTCTATATTTTGGTCTAAAAGTGTCACCTAAATCTTATCATCATATTTATCCTTTGAGATTGATTGATTGATCCTTCCACTGTTCCTAATGGATCTTTAGTAGTCTTTCTTTGACTATATTAATTTTACACTGCAAATTGTTGCTGAAAATAAAATGTAGATCACAGAGGGAAAATGGATAACTGTGCTCTGTCCAAGTAAAAAATATTTTTGGTTAGCCTTTCCTTGCTTTGCTGCTCATATTGCTTTCTAAACTGTATAATCTGTGTTTTTCCACTGTTAATAGCAAGTCTCCATTTACTACACCATAAACTCATAATAGCCAGTATTTTTTCTATATTAATCACTTTCCCTGCAACCAACACAATGTCATCAGCATATAACAGAATACTAAAGTTCATATTATCATTTGGTATATCAAGATTGGCCTGCTTGATTTCTTGAGCTAAGTAATTTACATAATGTAGGGGTGAGCACATCTCCCTGCTTAACCCCAAATGGTGTAGGAAACCAAACAGTCCTGAAATTATTTAACCCTAAACATGCAACCATACCATTCTGAAAGCACATTTGACATAGACAATTTAAAATATTCCACAAATTAGAGGGTTTAAGGAACGTATTAGGAATGTCCTCTACACTCACAACTCTTTTTAATTTGGCTTTATCTATTACCCTCTACGCCTCCTCCTCCAGTGTAATCACACTATTCAACATATGAGAAATATTATTATGTACTTTCTAGAGTAGTTATAACCTCTAAATGGTGACCATATTCTTAAAGCTCTTGGGTGTTCTTAGACATTACACAGGAGAGAGTGAGTAATGACATAGTAGAAACTAGATAAGAAACCACTGCCTTCCTGGAACACGACTATTTGGATGACTTAAGGCCAACGCCATCGGGGTATGTAACCTCTGGTGAAGGGGTTAACAAGGCATTATGGTCTTTACTGGTGGAGAAGGAGCAACAGTCCCCCTCCTTGAAAACTACCTTTAAATTATTGAGCTGATGCACATCAATATTCAGGGCTAAACTAAATACCACCTAAAGGCAAGCTAATCTATGGCGCTGACTGACTGAACATGGGTTTAGGGTTCTGGGCGTGTTCGCTTTGAGATAAGGAGAGACATTTTCTGTTCATGATCATGTGACAAGAACAGGGGTCAAAAGTGTCCACTACATACTATGGTAGTGTGGTGTTTTGTCGGAATTTCTGTTATACAGTATGTTGTATGTGGGCAACTACATCTGCCTGGCATGAATTCCACAAAACTGAAATTACAGACACTGATCACCTTAAATGATTTTGAACATTTTAAGTCACACTCTGGGCATGTTCAGTTGTTTCAATGAAAAGCTTTATTTTCTACAGTAAAACTGTTTTCATGTTTTGCTTCCATTTCTTACTCTTCTTCCATCTGTCAATTGTAAGTTCTGCTTTGGTTCGCGCAACATAACTGTGCTCCCTGTTTGGCCAGTGACATGTAAATCTCCTGAGCCTATTCTGGTAACAGTCGAAATGCATTTTGAGGCTAGTGTTTGCATCATACGTGTAAATGCAAAACAGAGTGCACAAAATCTAATTTGACAATCAAGATCTACTTTTTCTAGCAAATAATCCTACAGGTTCAGTCGAGAACAATCCCCTACTGATTTCACTTTCTGCACATATTGAAGGGATGTTGTGGATAAGGAAAAGTAAAAAAACAACTAACGTTTTTGAAAGCTGCCATTCTGCAACTATGTATTTCACATGGCATCAAAGGTAACTAAATCATTTGGAATTCAACACCCTGAAGTCATGTTAACCGTGACTTGTATGCTGATGCTCTTCAAAGGACAATAGATTCAACATAATGTTGGTGAGTCCAGCTTAACCTACTTTTTGTTTAGAGCAATGGTTCTCAGTTTTATTTATTTATTAATTTTTGTTTATGACTGCTTTATACAAAGTTTATGCAATATCTTCTTACGATCCTTCATCAAAAGGTTGAAGGTGTATGAATTGAGGCTAATTCCGTCAACTGAAAGAGTGAGTTTCCCTTCTGAGATGGTTTCCTTTAAATTATTATTTCAAAAGGAAAGAGGAAAAACTATACACTATTTAACAAGCAAAAGGAAATTATTTCAGGAAAGTATTGTAAATGCCTACTTTTCTGTAGCAGAATTTATTTTTTTTGTTTCTGGCTAAACATCTTGTAGCATGACCCCCAGGTTGGGAACCACCCGCTTTGTTTTCCTTTCATGTTTTAGTCATTGAGGTGGGGAAGTGCTCATACCAAAATTGTAAGCAAATTGTATGTTTTTATATAAAAATCTGGCCTAGTGCATGCTAAAGTGAGAATTAGATTTTCAAAATAATAGTGTTTTTGCTTTTTGAGAAAATAAAAAGTAATATCGCTGTTGTTCAAAAGATGTTTTCCAGGCACTTTTATAAGATTTACAGGTTTTCCAGATGTTGGTACTGCATGTGCTTCAGACACGCTAAGTTGGTGGCCTGCTTAACTGCAACCTTTATCACCATTCCTACAAATCAAATCTATAATTTGTACCAGTTTATGGAATTTCATGTTTCCTGATTGTCCATGTTCCACACCAAATGACTCCTCCACACGCTGTACAAATGTACATCTTAACAAGTCCTTTGATCTTTTATTGACTCTTGAAATCTTTTTTACCTTCTTACAGTATTTTCTGCAGTCATGCCAATTTGGCAGGAGGACATACTGTAAAGCAGACAACTGGTAGTGGGATTCAACCAGTAATCCAAATCAGTATATATCCAATATATCATATTGGAAATTATGAATGTTCTGATGTCACCTTAAAAAATAGTCCACATATTACATCTTGAAGGAGTAGCATACATATTCACATCAAATGTTCTGTCCTTTTCTTTTCTTTTTGCCAAAGATCCCTGAATGTCCCCCAAATTTTATCTGAAACACCTCTCATCCGCGGAGTAAGTATGCTGCTCTTCCTCCTTCCACACTCTCCATCCATCCCCTTTCATTCACAACACCCCCGGCTCCTATCAACAAACCCCCTGAGCAATGGGGAATGGGTCATATAAAGGAAACTGGGAGTCTTTTTATATCCGTTTACTGTTAGTGTTAGCAGCAATTTATGACTCCACTGGCTCCAGTGACGTGGGATACGGGGCAAAGGGAGAGAAGGCCGTCTCCTCCAAAGCTATTCAGCGTCTCGTAACCTTGAAGGCTTTTGCTTTTTACTGCCATTAAACTGCGTCTGGGAGTAACCCCCCCGTGTGGGCCCTGGCGGTAATGAGGCTCCTTCTCCACGACTTCAAATGATCCAGGGTGTCAGCGTGCGCTTTTTTTGGAAAAAAGTTCTAACACGCTTCCTGGCTGGTTCATTTCACTGATGGTGAAGCTCTGTTTTGACTGTATCGGTAATTATGCCATTTGAGAGTGAACTGTTTGTACTGTATTTCAGTGCAAATAAACTGTCTGATAGTCTGTCAAATTATTCATCCACCATAAGAGGATTCACAAAATAAACATGCTTTGGGGTAGATGACAGAGAAGTGTTTTTTAAGTGGGTGATATGGATAAAATAGTGTTACATTCCAGTCCATTATGTGGAAATTCAACTATGAAACCGGTTATAAAAACATACCAGATGGGAAGTAGCACTTGCTGAACTCAAATATTATATTACTATAAAAACAACCACCTCAATGTCAATAAAATAACAAGATCATGTGGGAATTAATATTGGCGCTCTCAAAATAATTTCGTATGTCAATACAATGATAAAACAAGTAGAATGATTCACTGTTGATTTAATTGAGCTAAAACACTCAAATGAGAAAATCCAATAATGTAACTTTAATGTTGTCTTAAAGACATGGAAAACATGACATTTAATATGTATGTCTACATTACAGTAACCAACTCCCAGACAATATTGGATATAGATATTATATTGCCCAGCTCTTTTGTGATTGTATGTGCTCTCAACTAATACAATAAATGAAGTCTTTGGAATGATCACCTGAATTAAAAAATTAAATAATGATTATGCCAGTACTGATTTTTTAAAATAAAAAGACCAGCATACCAGGTAGCATCTGATGGTAAGGATGCAAACCATATACTGTGATCATGGCATCCCTAGTTTGATTCCGCCCAGGGACCTTTGTTGCCTCTTATTTTCCCCACACCATTTCGTGTTCGTACCTCTACTGTGACCTATCCAATAAAGGAAAAAAACTGTCAAATATTATATAAAATAAAAGACCACTAGATAAACTTACTTCGCTTCCAAACTAAAAAATTCTATGATGTGAAAAATGTGGTTGTAAAGTAGTTTTTCAGCATGGGCTAATCATCAACAAACAGCCTCCACACCTCGGCTCCTCTTACTCCGTTAGACATGAATTTATGGCGTTCCACACATGCCAGGATGCAGTGTGGTAATTCACTTTTCTGGTGTGTCAGGTTTTTCATACCTGCCCTCCCACCTACTTCTGCATCAATCAGGTATGTCCTAGACGTCCTGTCAGCAGCCCCAAGAGAAAATTAATGTGCTGTTTTAAATCAAAAGGTGGCATTTAAATATAGCTACTGAAGTTGTAGGTAACAAGTTTGTGAGCATAACAGCATCTCCCCCTTGCTCCAACAGCAACATAACTTGTGGCTTCATTACATTCTGGTTTAATGAGCCATGAAATTAGAAGCTGTGCATCTTTCATACAAGACTTCTCCTTGTATGATTGCTGAACACTGGAGTAAAATGGCAGTCTGAGATGGAATTGGATTATACTGTAGTTGCTTCCTTTCAGGATCATTTGCGTAAGTTAAGTACTGGATTGGATACGTGTGAGGGGGTAGATTTAATGTGTTTTTCTTAGAGTAACATTTCTATTGCTGCACCTTTATAGAGGCACATTTTTTGTCCCCTACAGACTGTTGTCCAGTACTGAGTGCGTTTATGGGTGACCAATCAAAGGAAAATACATCATAAGTGTCATAAGTTGTTGGACTAACACGAGCCTCCAGAGCAGCTTCAACGTCACAGATTCTCCAAGTCTGTGGAACTATACTGGAGGGATGGAATACCATTCTTCCGAAGGATATTCCCTTAATTGGTGTTTTAACAAGTCAGTGACAAGTTCTGGTGACTGTGAAGGCCGTATCATACTCCTCAAACTCTTCTGTGACCCCTCGTAACCTGTAAGAAGGAGACTGTCCTCCCAAGAAGAGCAACAGCATCAGTCGTTTCAGCAAGTGCCCCAAAACAACATATGCGTGACAGTTGCAACCATGACGACGAAGGTCCCCTAACCATGGCGAAATAGTCATTTGAACCTAAACCACGATTTTCCCCCTAAAACTAACCAAGTCGTGCCGAAACCTTACCAAACATTAACATTGCCACATCATAAAATGTATTTATTTTTGAATTTGTTACGGTTTTGTAATGACGTGTTTTGGTTTTTTTATTTTTATTTGGAAGACATCAACATATTTTTTTGTTTCTCCACTCATTTATTCAGGTTGTTCCTTTACTTAGTTATCATCTGACAAAGCATGAGAAAGCTCTCTGTGAGACTGGAAAGCTACTCTATCAATTTTATTGGGAGCTATTAGTACAGCGTGTGGGATTTTTTTTTGGTCTGATTTCAGTCAGAATTTGTGACCCAGCATATGTAAAGGTTTACGCGCTACACTGGTACCATGAGAAAGAATCCCCGAAATGTTTTCTGCCATCACACTCTATGTCAGTTGTGCTGGAAAACATCTGGTCACTATAACATAATCTCCTGTATGTGTGGTCAGTTACACACAAACATAAGAAAAAGGAAACATCATATGAAAACGAAGCACATGGATCATTTAAGTGGGGGACAACATCAGCAATAACTTCTAAGGGTCTGTTCCTCTCTGCACTTAAATCAAATGCCCCTCGTCCTCCCACCCTCTTTCCCCTGTCAGTTTGAACCTAGGACCCTCTCATGGTGCCCTCTCAACATCAGCATGACCGCTTCTCCCCCGCCCTGAGATGCAGGATTCCCAGCTAAATCAGGTTTATATCCAGACACTCCCCCCCCCCCCGTTTTACCTCTAGGAATCTTTAGACCGTCACTGCATAATTCAAAGGGAAAGACTCCTGGGAGAAGGAGGATCTCCACTAAATAGAAGAGGATCCACTGTTACCACAATGAGAACACAATTCACAGTGCTGGTGCAATCCATGAAAGGAATTGCAATTTTCCACATGTATCTTCCCCCTTAAGTATCAATTAATATTTTAAAAGGCAGCAGTTTCAGCGAAAAACCAAAACTAATGTTTGACCTCCCCCACTATAAAACAGAAGAAACACTCCAATTTAATACAGTGTACTTTGGAGAACTTGAAAAATGTAAAATCTGTCTCAGAAAGTGAGGTTAAATTAAAGATTTGGACAACTTGAGTGCACTGTTAAAGCATAAGCAAACGATGAAGTACGCTATCCAGCTCAGGGTTTGTCAGCTTCACTGATCACTTTAACACAAACTTTTCCGTAATGCATCTTTTAAATGTTCTCTTATTCAGTTATTGTCTAACTAAGGCCTCATCACTCTGACTGGAGAGTATAAAATGTGTTTCTGTTAAGCAAACACTCCCCTGAATGAAAATAACCCTGACCATGACCAAATGGACCAATGGACCAAAGTACAACGAACATTTTTTTAAGTACCTCGACAGAAATACGGTTTTAGCCGTTAAATGTATTGAACTCAGCATCTTCATTGGGTCACGGTTTGCTTTTACTTCATCCTGGCTGAACTCACGGTCTCCTACCTGAGTTCACAGCACGAACAATATGAGCAGCACTCATTAAGTTCCTGTGTGCCGACTCGCCTGGCAGCTCATGACTACCTTAAAACTGTACTATCACAGGAGTAATGTTTAACCAGCGTGTGGCAATTTTGCACTGACAGAGAGCCAGATAGGGAGTTGTTCATTAAAAGCACCAAATTGATTATTTCCTTCCTGTTGTTTGCTTGTCATACAGGGCTTTCAGGTTTACTTCCGATCCTGAGCTAACGCAATGACCATATCTAGCAAGGGAGCTGATTGTGTAACCACTGCCCTCCAGTTATCGCTGTAGCATGGCCAAAGTTAATAGCCGCTTCCCTTTTTTTTTCTTCCTGGAATTGGCACAGGCTGCGGGGCCTTTGTCAGAGAGTATTGGAGCCAGCGGCTCGTTTTTGAAATGAGATATTGATTCAAAGGAGTAGGTACACCTCTGAGAAAGCTATGGCAGAGGTATCTCTGAATGACTTGTTTGGACATGATTGTAAACTGAGCATGCTAGATGCTAAAGCTAATTCAACATTTGGAACAAGGAAAAGGAGAAAACTTGCGGGAATTCTGTGGTAAAGACAGTTTAAATATCTGCCAAACTGAACTACTGCAGTAAAATGACCTTAAGCTAACTTATTTATTGAACCTGTCTTATATATTTCCTATGAAGGAGGCCTTTGTAGTAGTGGAGACAGGTGTATTGTATAGCTCACCATACATTGCTTCTGAGAGTATCAAAGCAAACAAACCACACCTTTTGTGTGGATCATTTAGCGGTGTTAATCATACATGGAACCCACTCACGAGTAACAGTTTACCGGCCTCGCTGCTCTGGTGATTTGTGTGTGTGTCTGTGTGTTATGCCCTGATCCCTTCCCCTGAATGTATAATGCAGATTAAGGGCTAGTGTGGCAGATCCTCTGAGTGCTGTACAGGTAAAGTGCTGAAGCATTCAGAAGAGCTGAAATCACCCCGGATAGGTATTTCTTATTGTTACAAATGCCAAAGGGGGATTAATATGCGTCACATTCTTTGGTTTCACAGGTAGCCTTGTGAGTGTGTGTCCACATGTGTTTGTGTTAGGGTGGAATTCAATGGTGCAAAAATGAACATCTACATTTGTAAGGACATGGCAAGAAAAATGGGAATTATTTGAAAGTAAGTGGTGGAAGGTAAACGTGTATTACAGTCTGATAAGATGCATTTTAGGCCATTTTGTTTGGCTAATTCTGCACACTGAGATACTACAACAAGCCTTTGACAAATTGCAAGATGCATTTTTTTTTTTTATTTGAAATGAGTTCTGAATGCAAGCAAGACTAAATACATACAATTTTCGAGAGCCAGAGATATTACAGACAGTAGTTTTCATATGACCACTATGAATGGAAAGAGAGGGTTTCAGAGTACAAATATCTTGGTATCTGGCTGGATCAAAAAGCTACGTTTAAATTTCACATTGACACACTTGTCAGCAAGCTACGACAAGAAATTGGATATTTGTACGGAAACAGAGCTAATTAGAGAACCCTAAGAGGCATGCAATGGGTCAGTAGGACAGTGCATTTCAGAAACACCCCCAGGTGGGGTACAAGGCACGGCCTGTTGTGCTTATACAATGTGATTTTTTTATTTAAATCGATCATTACAGACTGAATATTAGGTTTTTTTCCCACGTTTGAACGATTTACAATAAAATGCGTCACCCCAACCCAACTTCATAACACATGCAATTATCAAAGACGTGGCAACATGGTACTTCGGTGTATTTTGGTCTCACACAAAGGACAAAATGTTCTTTGTGGATAAAAAGGAAGGAAGGAGACTCTCCTGCAACTTGATTTGGACATTACTTAGCTTAGCTGCATTAGAATCATAAAAAAATATTTCTCCCTACGTGTAGAGTTTTTAAATAATATTGTTTAACCTCCTATTGATTGTAATATGAAATAACAAAGTGAATGCTCCTAGCACTGTGCCAGATCACGTCAAACTGGTGCAGCAAGTTATGACTTTCACATTGTATTTTATTTGGCAAATCTTTCTTTCATATCTGAGATCCGCCCCGTTTACGCATAAGGAGCTGTCAAGGGCGAGTGTTTGTGTAACTCACACATCCAAAGTGTTCTGCGGTGGTTAGTTCATGACTCATTTGAATTCACTTGACCATGGGATGAAAAAAATAATCACTTTAAAGGCTCTGTAAAAAGCGAAGAAAAAAAAAACTTCACACAAACTTTCAACACTTATTTCCATGAGTTCTGGTGAGTAACCCGGTGCCAAGCAACTCTGAGTCAACTTCCTTGGCAACATACGCAGGTCCTAGAATGAGTGTATGTAAAAGCACTCTGTTGTTTACATGACTCTGTTCTTTTACTCATGAGAAATCCTGACTTCAAGTTACAGTAAATACAAATCTTGTGTGTGACTGAGGCAGGAAATATGCTGCTGTTTCATTTGACGTCAAAAATTTGGAAATAGCTTTTACTAACTATTTTTCTTTTAAGCTGTTTTCTAATTGTTTTTCAACGATTTATTATTATTTTAAAGTTACAGGACTATGTTCCATTTATTGTGGAGGCACGTTGACCCTTAAAATTGCTCTACTTACAATTAATTACTTCTAAAGCTTGTGATGCAACAACTGTTCTTCAACTCGTGTGCACATGCAAAGTCACTTTAGATAAAAAAGTGCTAACTGCCTGTGATGTAAACATTAATGTCGTGAATATGAATATGTACACCATCTGCAGTATGTTCAAAGTAATCATGGCCACGTTCTTGTAGGGAGATTTTGTTTGTGTGCCAAATGATGACTAATTTCGAGTATAATGCATTAGCGGCAAATGAGCGTCTCATTAATATTTGTCACATGTGTCTCAAAGAAATTGTGTCAGCACATCTTGAGTGCAAATGCATGGGGGCTTGTAAACCTCATGCCTTTAGAGACTAATAATAACAAATTTATCTCTGGAGATTGCGTTTCATGGGTCCGTGTGATGTAAACCACACCAAAAGCTGTCATTAATGCTGTTTTTTCGTGGCAGATACAAAGTGGAGAACTTGAAAGTGGCTCATTATTCAATATTTACACATGGCGCTTTGTACTGCACGCCACAGAAGCTTTCCATTTAAACTAAATTCATCAGAAAGTTTCCTGCGCCTCTCATCTTGTGGGAACTGCCGTAATAATGAATCTCGCACTATCGGTAATGGCTTAGTGATTGGTAGTTTCTTTTGAAACTCTGGGCGGGATAGAAACATTCTTGGTCATTAACACATTTCAAGGTCTGCATACCGAATCTACAAACATGTTTTCACTCTGGTTGATATTTTGAGGGAAATTATGCAGAATTCAGACAATTTATTGCAGATTTGGACCTCCAGTGGCATTGACTATGTGGAATTACTCATTGAACATGTGACTTTTTTGGCCACACTAAAAGGTGAGGCTCAATAACTATTGGATAGCCTGCCAATGAAGCCTACTGACTTTGGTGATCTTCTGACTTTTCCATAGCGCCACCATGAGGTGGTTAAATATTGTAGTTAAATGTCTTAACAACTGTTGGATGGCTTGCCCTGACATTTGCTACAGACTTAAATAGTGCCAGAGGATGAATCCTAATAAAATCCTTTGATACCCTGACTTTTCACCATGAAGTTCACATTTGTGATTTTCAGTGAAATGTTATACTAGCTCTTGGGTAGATTGTTATGAAATTTGGTGAACATGTTCATGTTCTTCTCAGTGATAAAGTTTGGTTGTCCTGGGCCATCATCAGGTCAAAATCTGTGCAATACTTTGGTTTATTACAAATACCTGCAAAACTAGTGACATTCCCATCAGACTGCTGTACTGTGTTTAGCGCAGATTAGCGAATGTTAAAATGCTTACACGCTAAACTAATACGGTAAACATAGTATGCAACATACATGTTAAACATCAGCATGTTGGCATTGTCACTGTAAGAATGTTAGCATGCTGGTTTCAGAATGTAGCTAGTACAGCCTTACAGAGCCGCTAGCATGGCTCCGGACTCTCGGTCTCGATAAGCTTTTGTTAGGAACTTTCCCTTAGTGCAAACATACCTCTTTCGGTTTGTAACACAAGAAGACAAGTCAAAGGCCATGCACAAGCTATCATGTACAGAAGATTAAATTCATTTACCAAACACGCGAACACTGACAACACCTAATGGTTGTTTTCCTGTCCATAAAACCGTTTTTCAGCCAGGTCTGTCGCAAACTTTAAAAATAATGAGCACTTTCAATCCTATAAATGCACTCAAGATATTTTGCATGCTGAGTGCACATCCTGTGAAAAAGAATATTATGTCTGGTGGTAAATTTTCATTAGCACAATAGTAACTGGCAGCACAGCACCAATATAATAACACAGTAAGGGGGCAACATAAACCTGTCACACCAGCTAAAATGGATCGGCCCTGGCCAGAGGGGGCTAAACGGGACCTAAGTCAATGTGAGTGAGGAGACTAGAGGAGTGGAGAAGGGCTTGCGGGGGGTTGTACTTGTGTATACCCTCGGACTTGAGGAGGGAGGGGAGGAAGGAGTGTTTGTGTCTGTCTGTTGAGGTTCCCTGTATGAGGGTGTCAGTGAGGCCCAGGGAAGGCTCCAGGCTTAGCCTCCCTCTCCCTCCCGCCCCTCCACGGATCCTCTTCTGGCTCCAGTCAGGCTCTGGCTCTGATTAATAGCCACCGGAGGTGTCCAACGATGGCTGATAAGGGACCCCTATCCCCCCTCCCTCCTCTGGAACAGAAGGGCTCGTAACAAGCTAGCTCTCTCCCTTTCCCCTCCTCGGGCACTCAGGGAAGCCAATTAAGCACGTCTTAAATGTGGTGACAACTGGTCTAGGCCTCTGGCTGAGGGCCTCAATGTGACAGTGGTGTTCACTCATAGGACACTGCAGCACATTTAACCTTGAATCTAAAGCCTAAAGGTTAGCTGCTTATGGGTCTTTCTCGGGAACACAGCACTGCATTTCTAAGCTAATTAGTTAATCAATTTGTTTACCATGAGGACTCCTCATTAATGCAGCCAAAGCATAATAATCCCCCCCCCCCCCCCCCCCCCCGGAGATTTTGTTCCCAGGCTCATCGAGCGAGCAGAGACAAGAAAAAGGAGCTGAAAAGGAGAGGGGGGGTTCCTCAGTTCCAGACAAGAACACAAGCTTATCCCAGCAGCCCGTTTCTCTATTTTTTAACTTGATGGCCAACGATACAGGTGATCAAAGGACTGAACCCTAGGAAGGGGCTTAGGGCACAGCAGTGCAGGCAAAGGGATTGCTTCCTGGTGATTTGTAACCAGGAAAAGACTTTTGACATGAAAGACAGCTTAAACAGCAGAAGAATAACAATAAACCAGCTGTAAAATGCTTCTTGTTGCAGCTGAATTGATGCAGAGGGTGGCTCCCACAACTATTTTTCTCTTGCTTTTTTTGTGGGTGTCTGGCATTTCCTACAGAGCCATTTCTACAGTCACATGCACACAACAAAAGGCTACATCTGAGGGGGTGGGGTTCCTGGGGTCTTAGGGGTAAAGAGATGCTTTGTTCTGGGGATATTGTGAAATCGGACGACTCCCATTTCTTTTCACTCCAGCTATGTTCAAAATTTGGTCATATTCTTTGCTGTGACAAAAGTGCGTTTATTTTTCTATTGAAGGATTAGTCCCGAAACACAATTTTAATGGATCAGTTGATTATAAGTGAAAAAAGAGAGCCCTTTAATGTAACAGATGTCCATGTGGACCCAGTCTATCAAGAGTGGAAATATCAAGGACTGTAGAAATGGCAGAAACATATGAAAGCACAGGTACTTTACTTTAATTACAAAATAAAGCACTTATTTTCCTGTATATGCTGCATTTTGTGCGGTTTAGTGCATACAGGCAGTGTTTTAATCAGTACTGTATCACCACTACAACCATTAAGATTTTTTTATGTCCTTCTAGGATTAAGTAACACAGTCTAAAACAAAGTATAGCAGATCCAACAGGTGTTGTAGATGCCATTTGGACACTTGTTGGTCTGACCAAGAATAGATCAAAAAGTAAGTAAACATTTCAACTTCAATTTTTCAGGTTTTTTATCCAAGATGTGTGTTTCTGTTGAGTTACATTTCATCCGTCTTCTGCCATATTGGCTATCGTTGTTCATCCTTCCTGTATGGAGACTCTTGAGGGACCAGTATGATGTGGGAATCAAGGGTCACTTGGCCAACAAGCATCCAAATGCATCGGTAGGCTACTAGAAATACTTTTTTTTTTGGTATAGAAATGTAATGATGCCATAATGTACTGAATCTTTTAATTTTCTTTTGGTTGGTGGCCCAGTAAAGCTTTCACCAAATCTGTTCAAAATGTCTTCAAAACATGTTAAAATTAGTAGTAAAGTGTATCCAATGAGGCCTCCAAATTAAACCGCAAAATACTCCATTTGTATAATGTTGCCCTTCATCATAGCTACTCAGTTACTCTGTTTATTCTCGTTACTGTTGCCAAAACATAAAGTGAATTACTTCCCGTACACCAAATGACCAGGAAAGTCTCACCTGACACTCGGCTTTTAGCACAGAAGATATTAAATAGTTTATTAACTGTCTGATTAAAATGTTCCATATATGTAATCTAAAGAAAATAAAGTAATCATGGGTCTGATATGTGGTGAAACAGAGCTGGAAAGATTTTAATTTGTGTATGACAGCCATTGAAAATACCCTGTTAGTCCTGGAAAGCTTCACGCCTGGCTGCAGTGACACATGGGACATGTTAGTGTATTTCAAGACAGAGATTTAGGCTGATGCATAAGCTACTGGCCGCGTTCAAAAGCAGGGACAGGGAGAAGATGAAAAAAAAAGAGAAAACGAGTAAGGATAAACTTCCTGTGGGAGGAATGTGGCTGCTACCCATCACAGCTGGAATCTGTGGGGTCACATACCTGGGGAATGGTAAATATTTAACATTTAATTTCCTTGCTGTAAGTTAGTCCGGACACAGAAACAGCACAGCCAGCAAGTCCATATTATTGACGGCCTGAAACATGTAGGTGTGGACTTGTGGGGGAAAGAGGTATAAATTGAAGAGAGGTTATTAAAATATTTAGGCAAAGTTTCCAGCCTGTCTGGACTATAAGCCTACAGTGTCAACACTAATGGTATTTTTAATAATGCATGGCGAGAAAAAGCTAGCTGCTGTGGAAAGCATACTTTTTTTTTTATATTGTGTATGCTAATACAAAAACTGTGGTAATTTTTAATACTGAATTTGTCATTACGCTGCCGGCCCAGCTTACATTGCACAGATTTTAGTGCTTCACCTTGAAATGATTCTTACTGTAAAAGGGATTTAAACAATGACAGAGCTAAGAGAAAAATAAACTGAGCCCTTATCCAGTGCTTCCTCAGAGCTGAATTCCAAGATGGCCGCCACGCATATGTTTTCTGCCACTTTACTACCTGGCCTTGCCTTACTTTATGAAGAGCCTATTGTACTCTAACCTAGTTTCCTAACAGATGATTCATAGTCTGTCAGGGCTAGATCTGAAGTGTACACAGCACAGGGAGACGGTCAAATGACAGACTTATCCGTATAGTCATTCAGACAAAAGGAAAGCTAAGAACCCAGGCCTGAAGGCACAGGGGAGCGAGAGCAACTTGACAAGTTTTTTTTTTTTTCTTTTCAGTCATCTGGCAGGGATCCTTTTAATATCATGTACTGCAGTGATGGGATATCAATATCAGCGAGGGTGGCTTCAAAGCTTGTATTTGGCTTTGTGCATTATTTACATTAACCCGTTCCACTGAGGAATGTCTATGTTTAGTCTATGCGGAGGAATACACAGCTGGACAGGAACTTCTTTGCCTCATGTAAAAGTTTGAATGTTTAGATGTGAATTCCAGTTAGCAGGGTGATGCCAATGGGACTTTCCCTGACAACATGAAAATAATCATTTGTCTTTTAGAAAAATCAATCTCTGTTTTGCAAATTCTCTTTATCAGATTGTTAATTGCTATCAGTTATTTCAACTAATGCTTTCAAATAAAGGTCGTCTTTATGTAAATGTTCCGTTGTCGTATTATTCAGAAAGGAAAGGGCCACAATTCTTGTGCAATATTTTCGCATTTGATGCACGAAAGGGAATTAATATCACAGAAGGAGGAGGAATGTTCTCAGTTAATTGTGCTGAATTTGTGCCTTGTTAAAATTGTTAAAGACATGTTTCTAGGTCCAACCTATACTGCCGTCATGACCTTTACAGAAAATCGGTTTACTAAGACAAGAGGTTGATGTGTAATTGTGAAGGTGCATGTCTGCTCCATTCATTGAACTGGTAGACTTCCACTGGAAAAAAGAATATATAGTGCAAGTTATTAAAGAAATAAAAATAATCAAAACAAGACTACAAGTCCACAGCCATGCCATCTGTGAGGCTGCACCTTGGCACATTGGTGCTTTGAGCTAAATGCTAACATCTGCATGCTAATATCTAGCAGGTACAATGTTTACCATGTCTGCCTTCTTGGTTTTGCATGTTAGCATGCTAACATTTGATAATTAGCATTAAACACAAAGTATAGCTGAAGCTGGTGAGAATGTTGTTAGTTTTGTAGGTAGTCACAAAAGTAAAGCTATATAACACTGCTAGTAAACCAAAGCAGCAGACAAATATAGTACATTTTTGGCAGAAAAAAAGGGGGCTGCCAAAGTTATTACTATTCATCCTGAGTGGGACATGAATCTGTACCAAATTAGATGGCAATCCATAGCTGGTATGACATTTAACTCAAAATCACAAAAGTGAACCTCACGGTGGCACTAAAGGGAAAGTCAGGGTATTACTAAAATCATTAGGCTTCATCCTCTGGGAAGCTTGAATGTCTAATCCAAATCCATCCAACAGTTTGGTTCTGTGAGGACCGAATTGCTGACTGACAGATAGACATTACCATCCCTATAGCCATGCTGCAAGCAAAAATTATTGTATCATTCTAAATCCTTGTGGCCTTGTTAACCAAGTCTTCTTGGCAAAAGAGGGTTTTGATCTCAGAGAGACTGACCTAGATAAATCATCAGTTCCTGTCTTATTCTGCTATACTACTCCTGCTACACTAATCCCTGGAGTTATCCTACAATAGAATACTTAAGCAATAGCTCACGATAGTCCGTGGTATTCACGTCGGGCTGAACAACGCCCTAGGAAAGTTAGACATATTCCAATTGAAACCTTTATTATTAACATGTTCATAAAGCAAGACTTTTTCATTGAGGAGACACCAGGAATAACTGAGTGGTGGGTCATTAATGATGGTTTAGTCCAGCACAGAGACCAACATTTGGCCTTTACCATTTCAGACAGTGGCATAGAAATGTCATTGACCCGCTCCTTTGACACTGTCTGAAATGGTCTAAATCTATACCTTTATCCTTACACCAGTCTTCAAAGCATTTGACGGCCCATTTTGTTTGCTTAACAGCGTTCTGTTCATTTTGGGGGGGGTTTTCCAGTTCGTCGACCTCTTCTTTTCCTCAAAGTTGACCTTAAATGTTTCCATTTGGTGGCAGTTTTGTAGCAGTTTTTTTTCCCTCAAGTTGAGTGATACCGAATTGTGTAAAGGAATTAGACATCATAGTCATAATATACAGTTATTATACCACGGCAGATTGCTCGATTTGAGCTATCCATTTTATAACGTACTAGAACACACTGGAAAGGATAGTATTCTGTTCATGTGACAAATCCAGTAACAAGAGGATGTTCTGTTCATGTGACAAATCCAGTAACGTGCTAAAAAAGAAACTTAATATGTAGTGGTGTACATGCTTTTGGACCTGTGCGGCCAGTTAGGAAATTGAACAGTCATGGAAGTGAGAGGAAGGAGGAACGACTGTGTCTGGACTCTCTCACAGATATCCCTCCAGAACGTTTAGTTGACTCACTGTATGACGCAGGCTCCGGCATAGTTTTGCTTTACTTCCTGGAAGTTGAGCGCTGGGGTTGCCTTGAAGTTACTAAGACGACCATCATCGTACACCCAGTCATGGAAACGGTGAAAACACACGCTGACTCCTCACAGCCGTCTGCATCGTGCACCAAAAACGTAAAACATCTGGACTTTATTTTCATATAGGGCTTATTTAGAAAATGTGGCGAGTTACTTTGGCACCGTGACTTTCTATAAATATTTAGCGGTTATGTGCATTCAGAAAAAGATTTTTTCTAAGAGGGAAGGGTTTTTATATGTGCCAACGTTGCAGGTGCTTTGAAAAAGGCTCCAAATATATACTATAAGAGATCACTGGCTATAGCTAGAACTACTCAAACAGCTGTAGGAAATTGCAGAAATACATTGCCAACATCATACCAAGATAAATATCTTAACTAGAAATGATGCTAAATCAAATAAAATGCCTTTGAGATATTTGAAAATGGCACTAGATATATTTTCTTGTCTTCATCACTTAAGCAATAATATATTTTGTGAGCTCTCCCTCCTACAATATTTGTAAAATTGTTGGAGGGAGGTTTGTTTTAGTGTTTTCCCTCCAATTAACACTTCGCATCTCCTGTCTGATTCCTCATGCCAAACTGTGTCAAAAAGCGTCAGACAAGCAAAGAAAGGTAAATTGAACGCTGCATGAGGACCGAGGGCAGGATAGCCACTGCAGGACTCATTTTGACATTTTGTACAGACAATCGTGGTTCTCAGATGAAGTCCACTGACTTTGGTGATCCCCTGACATGTATCTAGCGCTATCAACAGGTCAAAATTTTTAATCATTTGTATTTCGCATGTGCAGACTCAATTTGAAGCATTTGTATTGTATTGTCTTATTAGCTTGTGAGTCTGTAAAGCACTTTGGACTGCTAACAAGTATGAAAGGTGCTAAACAAAGCATGTTTGACGGATTGATTGTGAGCATGCGGACATTAGCATTTAGCTCAAAGCACCACCTAAGTGCAGCCTCACCGAGTCACTAGCGAAGGCCGTAGACTCTGTAGAGTCTTGTTTAGCTAGAAGCAGTAAACATGCTCAGAGAAAGCTTGCTCGTGGTTTTTGTTGCTGAGTGAAAATTGAAAAGCC
The DNA here is from genome assembly GCA_011952105.1 of Coreoperca whiteheadi. Lineage (NCBI taxonomy): Eukaryota > Metazoa > Chordata > Actinopteri > Centrarchiformes > Sinipercidae > Coreoperca > Coreoperca whiteheadi. The sequence goes on along the minus strand of CM022490.1, from coordinate 25,668,922 downwards.
TGCCAAGTATGGAAATATTTTAAATAGCTCACTCTGAGTCTGCACACACTAAGTACAAAAAGAAGTAACAAATAGAAACTGTGAAGAGATGGATCTGATGGACACGACACCCAACTCTCATTTAAGAAAATAAATGTGAACTGGGATTTGTCTCCCACACTTGTGCATTTGTACATCGGAGGCATCCTGTTTATGTGGCCGCGGTTGCTCCGGGGGGATTGGCTCAGGCCGCATCACAGTGCTGCAGCCCAACAGCTGGGAATGGCCTCTCAGTCTGACAAGACATGCCGTTCCTATGACAAATACCCATAGAGCAACAGTAACATGTGTCTCCCACCCCTGCGAGTCAACCCCCCCCACCCCACC
>CM022490.1:25623664-25664717 GCA_011952105.1 Coreoperca whiteheadi | reverse complement strand
TGTCTGGGCAGCGCCTTTTGGCCAAGGAGAAATACTATCTGCTACCACGACCCCCCCCCCCCCCCCCACCCCCCCCCCCCCCCGGCCTTGCACACCGACGGCCCGGGGGGGGGAGCGGGGGGGGGGGGGGGGGGGGGGGGGGGGGGGGGGGGTCGTGGTAGCAGATAGTATTTCTCCTTGGCCAAAAGGCGCTGCCCAGACAGAGAGCTCTTTGTTGCCCCCCTCTAAGAACGGCTTTCACTTTGCAATTGTGGAGGTAATTCCAAAACTGTGCCCCAGGAGTTTTTTTTTCCCCCTTTCTCCCACCACTGCCAAAATCGTGACCTGCAATCGGAAAGACCTTTCAGCCATGGTCGCCTGGCCGTCAGTTCTCAGTGAGTGCACAGTGCCATGATAGCATTATATTACTAAACAAAGAGAATGAAATTTCAATGCAGGGGGACCGGGGTGGAAAAACTTGTTAAATGCAGGTTCAGTTGCCAGATTAAACACCAGACACCTGTCATTACTCAAGTGGAGATTAGATAAAAAAAACAGACTCACAAATCCAATGTGCAGTCTGAGCAAATTATCACAAACATGCCGAGGCCCCCGCTGCAAGACATGAACATCAAACATGTCAATTTCTCCAGCAGTTTAAAAATGAAATAATCAACACATCGCTATTTCCTGTGATATGGGTACAACATGCCCTCGGGTGATCAGTTGAGTTTCATATAAAGCGGCACTACTCAAGGTAGCTTCCCCACTGCATGAGGAGCCATATGTTCTGTTTACACAAGTAAAACGCTGATTTCTGGTATAGACTGACAATATCCTTGTCGAATTCCAACAAAATATGAAATAGAGTGTAGCACCACAGACCAACAAAGACATCATGTCAGACTGAAGGGTGAGCAGTTTGCTAACGTCATGTTAACATTATTTCTGGGTTTTGACGTCCAAAAAATTCAAAGGTGTCCCTTGCTATCATTTGGGCCAAGTACTGTATGTGTGACACTACCTGCTGCAGCTACAAATGCAAAGTTTGGGTAGTTACCGATTTCAAGAGGTTCAGTCAAACTGACTTTGTACAATGAGACATTGAGATATTAAAGCATAATTTCAAAGAGCAAAGTGGAGAGCCCTGGGAGTTGGAGCACATTTATGTTATTATTGTGGATAGTGTAATGTGTTGAATATATTCTTTCTATTTCACTTCGCTTCTCATTTACATGAGCACACAAACTGAACAAAATGATTTTGACTCAAGGTCTACTTAGTAGCTTTTTCTAGAGCTTTCAACTGCATCTCACAGTCTTCATCCGTGGATGGAGTTTGCTCACTTTGGTAGACTGTAGCCCCTGTCTCTGTTCAAGCATTCTATTTCGCATTGGATGTGAACGTTTATCACATTCTCACATGGTACGTTCCATTCTTGGGTACATGATGACAACTAAGAAAACTGATGAGTGATGAAGGCTTTGAAATGTGGTTGAAAGATCTAAAAAAAAAAAAGAAAAAGGAAGTAAGTGGAGCTTGAGTTAAGATTATTTGGTCAAACAATTTCCAAGGTCACATTAATTTTCACACTCAAAATGAGAAAATCTTTCTTTTTTTTTTTAAACCAGAGGCACAAATTGTTGCATTGTACTATTAAATATTTAAAATATATAGAAAAACGCACCTGGTGGTACAGAAAGTAAGGCCAGAGAACCATATGCCTATACTGCCTCACTGTTCAAAATCCAAAGAAATGCAAATACACATTCAACAGTACAAACACACGAGATAAGAAACTTATCAAGCAATATTCCCTTCCTAACAGTGAATGGGGGTGTACGTGTTTTAAAACCCTACAGGAAAATAGGAATAAAAATCACAGGAGAGGGGAGAAGAGAAAAGGTAGTGGACTGGGAAGAAACGAGACCCACCAAAACTCCCACCGCCCCTCTCTTGCACTTCGCCTCGGTGTGTTCCTCTCCTTCCTATTGAGGATGCATTCCTACCACACCACACCCAAGATCATTGTAATGAAAATTCCTGTTTCTATGCCAAAAGGATCCAGTTGCCGCTAATCCTTTTGCAGAGCATCACCTGATCCCGAGGCCAGCGGAGGTTAGGACTGCGCCCTTGCCAATGGTTGGAGGTGCTTGAAACATGGACAGACTGTGTGTCTGTGGGGATGGGGGGTAAGTGACCGTCAATAATGGCTCAAAACCCATCTGTGGAGCAAATATGTCATGATACCCTCATCCCCTTGATTCACATCCACTTCTGCTTCCTCTAATACAAGATGTGCTTCTCTTCAAGCTCCCATTATCTTCACTGTAATTTCTGTCATACGTGATCGTCGTAGCATCACAGGAATATTTTGTTACTGTTGGCAAGGTGTGGTCGCTATGGTAGTAATGTTAAAATTGAAGCGCTACGCCGCAGTCAGACTTATAGTTAGTCACTGTGAATAAAAGTATCAGCTGGATTCATAAAATATAAGATCTCAAAATGTCAACAACTCCTCAGACACACACTTGAGACTTGAGAAATACGCCTCACTATTTTCCCGAAAGACTAATGATTCGAATAGCTAAAACTAAAACAAACACACCACAAAATACAGTTTAATCACTTCCTCTGGCGAAGCCTGCGTTGTCTGGGAGCATTATATCATCAAACCGCGAAGGAAAGATATGTTCCATATGATTTCATGTCCAACCCACTAAGAGAAAAGAAAACTGGTGTATTTTTGTATCTGCAGCACTAAGCTGCTCCTATTACAAGATTACTTTTGAGCGGTAACTTGGAGGGGGAACCTTATCTGGGTACGCAGAGCCAACATTGAACAGAATCGACTGTACAGGGATCAGTAAAAATAATAATAATGACGATAATATGTATATTATATAATATAATGCTAAAAAGTGCTTTACAGGATGAAATAAAACCAGACAAGGTAGATAAAATGAGAATAAGGCCAAAGAACAGGATCAAAGAGGACGTAAATACAATAAGATCAAATAAATAGGAATACAAACAGTATAAATGAAAACATATCAAACATTTCCAAAAGCTTTCACAAAGAAGACAAGGTGAATTAGAAATTTAATTGCTCTTTTTCAACTGCCCCTTTGATTCACTTTAATTTCCTCGGGACTTCCCACAGCCATGAAAGGTTTTACTTCAGGCCACTAGAACAGTCTGGGGGTTTAATGCCTTGCTAAAGGGCATCTGAGTGATAGTGGTTACGAGAATGGAGATCCTTACTCATCCTGTGTACATGCTTTCGGTTTTCCCCATCTATTATGGAGGCTGGAGCAGACTACAATTTACTAGATGCTTGCTGGATTGTATCAATATGAGGTTTTGATGTAGTTATAAAAAGCATTTTTTTAAAAGGGAGGGGAACAAACAAAATGAACTCAACTGTATTTGGTAATTGTTTCAATATGAGGTAATGTACTTAAGCAGAAGAGTAACCAGAGACTCCACTCAGATTGTTGCTACTTTCTGGCATTTTCAGTGGACCTTTCAAGCTCCCAAACATCCATTTAAATATCACAGTCGCACAGCAGTTTTTTCGTCTCACAATGTGCAAAAATTATGTCTTCGCTCTTGTCTTTTTTGGTGTTATTTGAGTGTAAATATTGGAAACCAAAAACATGAATGTACTGAAGGAACCTTTTGTCCCTGAGTTAGTTCCCTAAGTTTAGTTGCTGACATTTTATAATTCGCTGGTGTACAAGCTGAAAAAAGCACCACATTAATGGTGGGGCCTGTTGTTTCAAGTACCACTGGGAAGATGAAGTATAGTTCAGCAAACTCCAGTTTGAGTAATGCATTCACAAGTTTGAAGGCTTATCAGACGCCAACACCGCACTGCATTTTAAAGACAGGGTTTTACAACTCTGGAAAGTTGTCATGGTGACAATCATGATCATGGTTTCAATGATCAGGAGGCAAACAATAGGTTTATGTCGTAAAGTAATCTACCTGGAATGTGCACTTCCATGTGCTTGATTGGGCATTGTAGTGCACTGCCAGATGACGTTGCATTGTGTTGAGGCAAAAGCTGAGCAAACTTGTTTTGCCAGACGACCCTCGCCTGTCCGAGTTGTTGTTATCATTGGCATTCCTGCTGTGTCGAAGCAGGGGATGCCTTTTTTCCCATGCAGTGCTGTTGTTGGAGTTTCATTTCCAACACTTTTTAGTTGTTTACGTAAAGACAAAGGACACAAGGCACAAGTGAATTGGGGCCAAACGTCTACCCAGCATTTTAAATGGTAAAACTACATAGTTCACGTTACAAAGTGTATTACCTACAGTTGAGGTTGCGCTTACATGTATTTTATTGGCCAATACAGTGTGTTACTGAATGATTGTTTGATTGCAGAAATTGATGACATGAACTAAAAAAAAATAATAATAATGATAAACATCAGCTTTGACAGTGACAAAGAATCAGAAAGGAGAGGCTCCCGACTACACTGGTCATTCAGCGAGACAAGAGGTAGATATACCAATTCGTCCATCCACAGTCGCCTCAACAGACCAGAATGCAATGCAGTCACAACACAGACTGCGGTTAAGCTGAGTAACTTGTATAACCCACAGCTGGATACAACAAGTTCAGGCCTGTTCTCTGGGAGATGTCAAAGCTATTCTGGAAAATGTAGGAGTAGATTATATCAGTGTATACAGTATATGTATAGAAAGGTAAGAGTAAGTGGGTGGACTTTTACTGCCACAGATAATGGTTAGATAAACACACGACCTTCAAAGTTCTTTTTCTTCAAGGCCTGTCTTGCCCATTATGTACCAACACACATTTTTCTCATCTACTTTCTTCCTCTTGTCTGAGAGGGTTAAGTAAAAGATACTTTCATCTCCTTCATCACAGTATGGCAGTGAACGTTCTTGCTTGGAAATACAGCATATCTGATTTCTGCATTCAGATCCTGATGAGCCAAAATGCATGTTCCAAAACTTGATTTAAAACAAGCTCGCTGCATTAAAGCATGGAGGTAATCACTAATGAAAACTTGGCAGAAGCTAACCACCTATATATCACCCTCGCATGGATGTTACATGAGCTTTTAATTTACAGCATTAAAACATGCTACGGCTGCATTACTATTTACCTTTCCATATCCGATAGCCCCGGCCGGTTGCCATGGGGTTTCAGTCATATCCAATCCCGGCCCCTTTGGCACACACTCTTATCTCTGTTTAAATATCCGGTTACTTCCCCCTCTGGTCCAGGCACACAGAGACATGTCATTAAGAGCAGTATCTCTCCCCAGCCCAGGCTTCCTTCCTGTGCACGTGGTGACGGATTGATTTTCTCCGGTAGGGATCCACTGCAAGAAATATTCATCTAAACAGGTTACTTAATCTAGTGTTGAGTCTTAAAATGGCAAAAAAAAAGTATTCTTAGAGGAAGAAAAACAGCTAACAGGAAAGAGAGATGATTTCACTATTCTACAATCGTTTCCAGAAAATCCTTGAGCCAAGTGACATCACCTTGAAATAAGTGGAGTGATCGACGTTGTTATCATGTTTTCCAATAATTTAGTGTTTCTTTATTAAGAGAAGTTGCACTGGAAAAAGAAATTAAATTATGTCACGCTACCAAACTTATTCCTTTAATGAAATAATTTAAAAGTGGAATTAAGTTGTCTATAACTTTTATCAACCTCAAATGGCTGACCATGAAGTTGCAAAACTAATTTAAAGTTGGAATCATTATTGTACTGTTATTTTTTCTTAATTATAGGTTATGATAACCATCTGGAGCGTAGTGAAACACTAAAAAAGGGCACATTCGCTCTCCATACGACATACATACTCCGATATTGACAATTATTGATCAGCTTTGTTGGGTTGCAGCTATTTTGTTAATGACACCAAAGCCATCTAATTGCATCAATACTATAAATAAAATATTTTCTATTAAGTTACATGGTTGTTCAATGAGAGTTTCATAGCATACCAATGAAAGAGGAGGAAACAACTTAACAAACCCAACACTGGATGCTCTGTCATCTTCACTAGTTTGAACACACGTTAAAGTTATGTTGTACAGCCTTAAAACTATATTAAAAAGAGCTGCCAGATGGACAATCACGAGATTGGAAATAGAAGTTCGACAAAACAAACTTTCAATCTCAATTTTCAAACTTTAAAAAAGGTAAGTCCTTAAAAGGTGCTGTATGCGATATTCTTTGCCACTAAATTTCGCACTAGAGCATCCGCATCTTAGACCAAAACAAATGGGTGCTACGGCCCACCAGACTCCATTGACGAAAAACTTAATTTTACCTCACAGATCATCATAACACACAATTAATTTAAACTGGACAGAAAAAAAATAATACTCACCAAAAACGTCATTGCTAGTCTCGCCACTGTTCCAACAATCACCAACTCTGGTTTGGTCGAAATAAACCCTGAATTCACCAAAATATTCCAGCTCTACGCCTCAGCTGGCGGCCGCGAAACGTGATGCAATGGCTGCAACATAATTGTTAGGGACAAATGCACCCGTCAAAGTACGTCCACTAAAAGTGCTTGTTTTTGCCAATGACAGACTCAGTTGTTATTCTAAGTGTCTGACAACATTATGGAGATCTACAGAGATAGACCTTTTTGATGAACAGTAAGATCCTTTCTGTTTAACCAGCAACAGTCGTTATACTGCTCTCACTTACCACCAGACGGCATTGAGAGAAACTATAATTTTACCGTTAACCAATCCTTAATTCAACACGTTAGATGAGGAAAGAAACAGCTGTTGTGTCGCTCTCCTCAAAGCCAACAGTTTCACAGGGAGGGACTCACCTGCAGTCGGCCGGACCGGCTCCAAAAACAAAGAACAGAAGAGCTCGGATGACAACACACACAGAGAGTGTGACATCTTTCTCTGCACAGGACACCATTACGCCACTAAATCTTTACATAGCAAATAGTTGTTTTCTGCTATATTTATGTTCAGCATTTCACACACAGAACATTTAAAATGCTCAGAAAAATGGAAATAATTGCTAATCACCATTGCCAAGTTAATGGTACTGATTAGTAGCATTTTTAACCCCCTGCAGCTTGCATTGTGGTCATGTTATGTTATGAGGTGTAGACGGGTTCAGTACATGAACAAACAAAACCTCAACACGGAATCCTCAAGTAGAACTGTTCTAATTCAAAAGTGTCAAAGACCAATTCAGTAGATTCCCACACACTTCATGCAGGGATTGGCCTGGTGCGGGGAGATAGGAACATAAAAAGGCTTTCATGAAGTCTTTACACAACTATTTCACATTTTCTGTATACATCAACCTGCACAACAATGAATGCCCTGCATAAAAGAAAATTGTATGAAAGTGTGCACACTGTGCAAATTTAAATGATTACCACGTCTCGTCCCTCTTCTCACCCTGCTTTCAAATGTGGCCGTTCAGAACAACTTTGTTCATGTCATATAAACTAGTTATTTTCGAGCATAAACCCGCCCATAACACTGCTAGGAAAGTGGGCATGGATGTTGTTGCTGAGCCCTTAACATTTTAAACTGTGCCTAGATAGGCCTAGTTTTGTACTAAACTGAACAAAAAAAGTTAGTCATTGCCTACAAATCATTGTGCTTAATTTAACTATATGGTTTGAATCAGAGAAGTGAATCAAGATTTCTACAATAATCAGTTGCATGTGAAATTGCATTTTTAGTCATCGCTTTTAGGAGTAAGCAAAATGAGGCGACTTGTTAAAATGGGAATTTTTTACAGTGGAGTCTTGGGTCCGTGGCTTGGCGTCTGCTCTCCGGAGCAGCCCTTGGTACCCACAGGGGTCAGATCTCCCTCCTCTGTTTCTGGGCGAACAGAGGCTGTTAAGAGAGGCCTACACTCCAGTATCTTTTCAAATCAATGGAAGCACTTCCTCTCTCCTTGTCCTCCACATGCACTAAGGACATATCAGTTACAGCAAAATACATTCCCATGTTTCTTGACTGCTTGTAAATACTCAGCTTGATGAGAGATTTTTGGTCTACTGTTAAAGGGTGAGGTTGTGCCTGCGAGGGTCAAAACCTCATTTTAAGAGAGTTAATTTTTCATGCTTTACCAAAACCCCTGGTCATGGCTATGGACCAATCGTATTGGGATATAGGGATAAATGCACAAAGGGTTGCCCTTAAAGCTTTCCACTGTACAGCGGTGGGGAGTGAACACCCCAAAACGACATATTTATCTTGAGGTACAAAATTTTCTTTCAGCACCCCTGCTCTCCCACAAGTTTCGCCATGATCGTGTTACACATCCTAGCCGTAAGAGCGCAGGGAGGGGGGCGATTTTTGCACGTCTTTATCGTAAAAGTGTTTGTCCATTGTACAGATGCCCTGGATTTGAACTCTTCGGGAGAGTAAACGGGGGGGGGGGGGACAGCTACGCAGGCCTTTCCTTCTCTTTCAGCTGCACTAATGATGTTGTGCCGGACCACAGCTGTTTTTTTGTGGCAGGTGTGCAAGTGGGAGCCACAGCAGACTGTACTCGGCCCGGATCGGAGGAATGCCAAAAACAAGACGGAAGGAGAGGAGACGGGGCACATAGCAAGGCGGAGAAACGAATATATCCACACAAGATACAGCTCCCCGAGCTCCCAGAAAGCTGGATACAATATTCAATTGAGAATTTCCCCTCAACACCTGGCCACCGGCATAAGTAGGATATTGATGTGGGTCCTGCGCCAGAGCCCCACAGCTTGACTCATTTGAAATCCTCTGGTGATTTCATGCGGTATTTAGTCAAAATGCTTAGACAAGAACTCGTCTGGAGTTCTTTCCTTAGACGGGGGACATAGCCAGTATGTCTTGAATATGCACTCCGCTAGTCTGGGCCATGAGGATAGAAACAGCCCCCCGAGATCATTTCCTGTTTAGACCTCGGATCAGGAGCAAGGAAAATATGCGCAGAATATTTGCTGTGTGGATTGGGGAGGGTCACTGCGGCGATTACTACAAGGCTATTGTAAGACTGTATGTACTGTACAAAATATCATCATTTGAGATGTAGAGCTGAGTTATTTTTTCCTCTCTTTGAAGTTTGACAAAAAGTTCTCATCAAAATCCGTCATAATTAAGATCAGTTCGAGATCCCTGAAATGTGCATGTGTTGCAGATGATTAACCACTTGTGATGGAGTTTCATGCTTAAAGGACCAGTGTGTAGGACTTAGTGGCATTTAGCAACCGACTGATTACCCCTCGCCTCACCCTCCCTTTCCAAGCGTGTAGGAGAACCTATGGTGGCCGCGAAACTCTCGAAAAACGTGAACGGCCCAGTCTAGAGCCAGTGTTCGGTTTGTCCGTTCTGGGCTACTGTAGAAACATAGCGGTGCAACATGGCGACCTCTGTTAAGGGGACCCGCTCCCTCGGTTGATATAAAGGTGAATTCTAAGATAACGAATACACAACAATTCTTATTTTAAGGTGATTACACACTAATCAAAACATACTTATTAGTATTATATTCCATTTCGGCCACATCCTTTCAATAGAGCCCCCTTATTCTTACACACTGGTCCTTTAAGACATGCATATTATTGGTTCCCACCAACTTTTTCACTCTGAAATTTAAGCAGTTAATAAATAAACTTGAAATACGTCATTTATAGTATTAGAATTTAGGACAAATAGAAACCATAATTGGTACAAAAACCTCAATATGTGCGATGAAACACTTCCCAAATGTCAAAATTTGCCTTGTTGATATGTGGACTGTAGCAGTACAATATGCATAATGCTGTGGGTCAGATTCTGACCTATGACATTTGTTACTCCTCCCTCTTTCTTTTCCAATCCACTCTATCTTGACTAATAAAGCAGGAAGGGTTTAAAAAATAAACGTTTGGATATTGCTTAGGGTAGGAAGTGAGACCAGAGTGAGGCCTCTGTTCTCCCGAGACTAGCGCCTCTAGCTAATATTAAAGCCGAGGCCATACGTGGTAAATATTAGCTTTTCTCTCCTGTGTTGACAGTGTGTGCTTTTCCACGCACGCACACACACACACACACACACACACACACACACACACGGAACAAAGGTCTGCCATATAGTACACCCACCTGGGAACTCAGATGGGACAGAGTGGTTGTAGGTGTTCATTGCTTAACAGTGGTGGCTTTTCATTGTGTGACTTATGATTATGCAGTTAAAAGGTCCCTTCAGACCGGATGTGTAATGTTGATAATGGGCAAAGGAGGCTCATTCTGCTGCTGCTGTGAATACAACAGCCAGATAAATGACTTAAAGTTTCAAATCAGCAAGATTCTCATTTTGTTTATGCTCTCGCCATCTGTCGGCGTGGTGTCTTTGCGCTGCACGAAATCATCTGTCAGTGTGCGTCACTGGAGTGTTTTGTCTATTATTTTCAGCTGATCATTTTAATATCTGCAGGTGTGGCTGTTTTTTTTGTGGGCTTTTTTGTTGACTGATCAGCGATGAGTCTATCACCACTACCTACCAGGTTCTTCTGTTTATCACATTTGTAATATGATTCACTTCCTACGTGACAACTCAAAAGAGCAAATTTAAAAGCTTTCATTATGTGGTTACAGGTTGAAAATACTGTCGTGTTTGAGGGGGCTGCAAATTAGGATTCCCTATACATTCCCTATATCTTTGCATTACTTTTTCCTAATTGATGCTAATGTTCAATGTGTTATTTGGAGGTGAAATCAAAGTGACCAAGCCCAAAATGTTAAGTAATATTCATTCATGGCGTGGGAAAATGTATGCATGTATGCACAACTACGGTAAGTACCATAGGTCAAGTTTGAACCAGGAAGTCAGCATGCAAATCTTACACACTATCTCACCTCTGCACACCTGGTCAAATGCTGCGTGAAGTGGGCATGCGTGTTCGGACTGTCGGTTTCAGAAAGTTACAAAAATTGCCAGACACCGCCCCCAAATTCCCACATCAGAAAGGTTTGGCAGAAAAAATGTCATGATTATCGATAGGAACGATGGCGAAAACTTGTTTAAAAATGTCTTATTCCCCTTAAAAGTAAAAATGTAAAATTTGACAATTTGACCCAGTTTTGAGCCCCTCATCCAACTCTTGCAACACGTACACATGCAATGCATGCCCACAAACACATAAAATAGCCTTCCCTGTCTACTCACGTGTTTTACTTACCTACCTGAAACACTTTGGCTTGGGAAACAGGGGCAGCTCAGTCAGAGCATTTGTTTTTTCCCCAGCTGAAAACGTAAACTCAAATCTAAAAGAGAGACACTTTCCTAACTCAAAGATTTTTTTACATTCAGCGAAACGCACTCAGAATATGCAGGCTGAGCATTCACTGCTCAGGTGTTAGCAAACACACTGTCCCAGCATGCTCCTTGGCTCGGAGCACATGGAAGGTCACAAGTCAGTTCCTAAAAAGAGCCAAATAGCAGAAGCCCTATCGCATTGCCAGTGCCTCCCCCTTCTCCTCTTCCACCAACCACCTTCCCCTACTCCCCTCTCCTCCTCCCACTTCCTCCACACCTCTTTCTCTTCTCTCTTTGGCCTGCCAGTGTGGTTTGCCTTGGCTGACTGATAATAAGAGACACAAAAATCCTCTTATCCCCCCTCCTTTTCTCTCCGCTGAAATGAGTCACTTCCTTGCCAGGGCCTCAGTTGCTGGACCAGCGCCAGGAGATACCCTGCTATTTATTGCCCGTTTCCACCCCAGAAGAGGGGAGTCTGGGATGGCGTTTTCAGAGGAGTCTACACACACAGTGAAACTCTCAGCATGCATCCACACACACACAAATCCACCAACACAACCACACAAAGACACACGCACACAGAGAGGAAAGCCAAGCATGCTCAGGCAGACGCACACACACATTTCCTGGCCTGGTCCGACAGGACCCAGAACACGTTCTCCTTGGATTCCACGATTGATGTTTGGCATTCCTCCTTCCTCCCCCGAGCTGCTAGCCTGCCTGCCTGCCTTTAAGGTCTCCGTTTTCCGTGACGTCCCACCGGGAGCCAGGGAGATTTATGTCCCTCTCCCAGCATTTTTCAGACGGAAACAGCCTTGCTTTTTCTGACCACACATGCGACGCACAAACACAAGCTTGTGAGGAGGCACACAGTCTCTCATGATAAAAACAGATATGGCTACAGCTACAGCAGCTGTAGCACGGCTGTAGCCGGCTGAGCGTATGCATGATTTTTTACACAGATGTTTTTTGTTTGTTTTTTTACACAGAGGCCATCTTTCAGGACCATATCAGATTAAGATTAAGTCAATGATGCCTTGGTGGAAGCAATCTGGAGCTGCGTATAAGATTGCATTTAGTTTTCGTACTGAAATAATTTCGCTAAGTGTTGAATTCCTGCGTATACATTGAACATGCTAACCAGGGGTCATTTCATCTATTCACGCAGAGCTTTACAGCACACCCATGCACTCACACACTTAGACACACACGCGCTTAACCCTCATAGTTACATACAACCACATACACACATAAAGTCTCACACACAGGATCCTTGTGAATCCAAAACATTCCTTTCGGCTCAAGTTCAGGCACATCCCCCTAATAGAGGGGTTTGCACTTTTATTCATGGGCCCTTCTTTGGAATATGGCTGCTTTATAACTATCAGCCTAGTACTTGTTGGGCCTTTTTTTTCCCCACCACACTACATTGTCCTTCCAGTATTGCTTTGGAACGCAGAGGATTGTGATTTAAATGGCTTTTGAGTACTCCTAATCCACCGGAGGCACATAAGTCACACAAAGGTAGCTCCGAAAGGCCGGTTGAACTCCACCGAGCAAAAAGGAAGTCTTAAATCCCAAGCTTCGCTTAAATACCACAGAGGTGACTTATTAATGGAATGATTTTGACTTGTGTGTATAGATGGCCCTTGATCGAGTGTGATGGGCTCAGGTGGGTGGAAATAACACTAATACGGCATGACAAAGGATGTGGACAAATAGAAAGTCTTTGGTTCTCTTTGCTATTGTCCAGGGTGAAAGAGTAGGAAAGGTGTTTCCAGTCTGCAGGCAGAAAAGGCCACTTTGGGAGGACAAAGAAACACAAAAATGTGTGCACACATCCAGGCTTGATGCAAGTAAATATTAATCAAACGATGTCTATCTATTTTAAAGAGATTGCTTACTGAAATGTAACAATTTTTAAAATGTAATGAATCCATCTTCAATGTATTTTATAAGTTACTTACTTAAAATCACGTATATCTTTATGCCAAATTGAGCAAAGCCCGTCATACTTTTGTAGTGAAACACCTTCACAGGCACGTAACATGCATGTGCTGATAATGCTTGTATACACACAGGCACACACAGAGAAACTATTATTATTATTTTTGTTATTGAACGACTGACCACGCTTTAAAAACCATTGAGCGAAATGTGATGTTGCTTCCAAGCACTTGTCTCAATAAGCTCCTTTGTGCTGCACTGCACAGACCTGTTTCAGAAAGCATTTGCAAAAACATTTTTTATACGGCTTTCTTTAGCTTCCTCAGGTAGATGGGTGGGACAATAGCAGGACAATGAACCGACTGTCAGTGAGTTTTTACAATATAACAAAAGCATTTGAATCTTAATGACTAATTCACATGATTGACAGTTTAGTCAATAATATCTGAATGGTCCTCCGGTAGACTCTACCCAAAAAAGAAATGGTTTGATGCCGTACTGTAAACAAGCATCTAAATTTAGCTCACACATCCTTTTCTCTCTGTCCTCAAAAACAGGCATAACATCTCAAAAGCAACAAAACGTGGTATCTGGGGTTGTAGCTTTAAATGAAACAAGCACTCCCAGCTTTTACAATCCATCATCAAAAATTTATCATTTTTACATGATTAAATTGTGACGTTTTGACCCGTTCTGTGGCTGCAGGCTGGTACACTGATCGGAGAGATCATTCTTCAACTGGAAAGCCTGGGTTCATTTCCTAGTGACACTAAGCAGCAACCCAGCTGAAGTTCTTTTAATTAAAAAAGATAGTGAATACAGGGTTGCTCTTCTGTGACTGAATTTGACCTCTTGGACAAGCAAAAATCAGAAATTTCTCATTCAGCAAATCATTCAGAAGCACGAACATGTTTTGATACATAGTCGAGTGTCGGATTTCACCCATTGATATCCCCGCTGCACTGCTAGATGCATGTGTTGCATATGATCAAGCCGTATCTGGCTATATATTCCTCACAGTAACTGTGTTTGCATTCTTTCATTTGCTTTGCAATACCGAGTAACACTGACCTGCACACATAGAATTAGAGAACTGCAATTATATCCAGGTAACTTTCTTAATGTTGCCTTCACTCTGAACAAACTTACCCACTATCAGAAACATGTAGTGCAAAACATCAACAGCCAATCACAGTCCCCACGTGGTAGCTCTGTCGACACCCTAGCCCTAACAAATAGTAAGGAGTTTGAGGAAGCACTGTAGCCTATGCCGTAACCTCGGAGTCTGTAGCTCCCGATTTCAGCAAGGAGTGTGACAAATTACATGTCCATAAAATGTTTTTGACTTAATTTGCCTTGATAATTCACACACCAGACCTGCTTGCTATGTCATCATATCCATTTGCTCTATGCAATGTAATACCTGAGAGCAAAAATATAAGGAGGAAGAGTAAAATACTGTAGATAAAGGAATGGGAAAAACAGGACAGGCGGGGAGCAGGCTGACAGCAGGGAGGGTGGAGGTAGAGGTTAGGGGTTAAAGAGAAAGAAAATGAAATTCATTCTGCACTTTCTTTGAGTTATGGAAGTCATCAAAGCCAACTTCCTTTTCTAGTGAGATAAGATCAGTCAAATAAAAGCTTCTGTGGAGGTTGGAGGGGGTTAATATGTTAGCTGGACTGAGTAACTCAGGCATTAACAGGAGCATGTTTTTTTTTCTTTAACTTGTCCTGAGGCCCAGGGTGATCCACTGCTGAAAAGAGCACAGAACAGCTCCATGGTAACTGAGGGCGGTGTTAGGGAAACTGAGGCCTGAGTCGACTTAGGACTAGTTTGGTAATGCATGAATTAATTACATGATATACACGTGTATATTTGCTTGTTCTCAAAACTTTATATGTTGCATGCATGTGTCTTTTTATAATATTTATGTCTACTTTGCACTTAGTTCTTTAATTATCTGAATACATCCTGCTGCTGATACTTGAAGTATTTTTAAGGGATTTTCTTTTCCTTTATTGGACAGAGGACAGTAAACAACTGACAGGAAATTCATTCAAGCCTTTATTTAAGCTCGAAGAACCCTTGAGGTTGCCCACATTTGCAATGATGTTGAGTTACATACAAGTTCGAATAAATAGGAGAAACACAGATCAGAATAGAGAAAAATCAGTTAAAACAGTTACATACTAAAGCAGGGAGATTTGTGATCATGGTTGACCATAGGTCATAGAGTATTTATTTTTTGCATGTGTTTACCCAAATTCAGTCTGTGTTTGGGGGACCTTAAGCATAAGATAGTCATTGGAGCGAGTTAGATAGGGGCCAAAGTTACAATCCAGCATCAGTGAGATGTAAGTTGGCAGCTTTCCAACAAGGGTTTTATAGATACAACAAATACCAATGTTTATTAAACCTCTCTGCCAGCGAAGATCAACCCACTTTATTGTACAGGATACAACGGTGAGTACTGTAGCTATCACCAACAATAAATCTGAGGGCAGAATGATAGACCATGTCCAGGGGGTAGGAAAACTACCGTCGCAGTGGATGTATGCATACTATTCCATTAGATATCTCTGATCTTGAATTTTGCTTTATTTGCATTAAATACCAGTTTTAGATTAATAAGAGCATCTTTTAGGGTATTACAGGAAAGCTGAAAGTTCTCAATGGCTAGTCGTACAGAATCAGCAATACAGTACATAATAGTGTCATCAGCATAAAGATGGACTTGACATCTGTTCATATAATGGGAAAATATATAAAGAGGACAGGACCCAAACTTGAGCCTTGCGGAACACCTTTTTTCCCCCAGACAAGAACTCAGACTGGACACTCCACAACTTGACACACTGAAATCTCTCAAACAAATAATTCTGGAATCAATCACTAAAATCTAAAAAAGTATATCATGCATTTGGAAATGATAAGCATACGGGGGTGCTAGGTTTGACCAACGATCCAACATTCACAACCATTTCATGCTGTGATTGACTGGTTGTGCACAGGTGAGAAAGGAGATATGGTTTGAACTTCTCCCTACTAGCGCTCTTTTCATTCTTTACACAGCTTTTTCTGCCAATTTTCATGTGAACAACCGAGTGCAACACTATGAATGTCTTCAGGAGAGACTACACCCCCCAGTTATAGCCCTGAGACATAACAGTTTGAAAGTTAATGATTTCAATATCTGGAAACAGTAATCATTTTGTTTTCCTAGCACTTCTTAATACCTAAGTTTAAAGTGATGAGATGAGAACAAAATGCTTAAAGCTCTAATTTCTCTGGACAGAGCACTCACTCACTGTTTTTTAGTACAGATTTGTGGGTTCTTGTTCTTGTGGGAATGATTACCTTTATCCAGAATTTTATAAGGATAAATATAACAAGAGAAATGTATCGAGGGCTTTATCATGTCTGACAGAGGTGATTGGAAACACTCTGTTGCAGCATCATTTTGTCATTTAAAATAATTCCAGAGTAATTTTACATAAAACTCACGCCCCATGCAGATTTAAATGTACAGGTAAACAACATTTAAATCTAAACAACATGTTGTTTGGATACGCAGGTTGCAGTTAAGTAATAAACAGGTCACATATAATAATGTGCTACATCACTGGGTGCAGGATCTGCTAAAGGAGTCAGTCCCCCTGTAGGGACCTCAGAGACAGAACGGAAAGCGTAAACACTCACTGAGCCTCTGTGATGTTTTTCAAGTACTTAACAGCTCAATCTCTCTTAAAATAATTACACCTGAAAGGCAGAGATCCATCACAACTGCCCCGGTCTGGAAATTGCCCTCAGATGGGCACACACACACACAGAGGAGGGGGGCAACATTTGTAAGCTATTTTGACTTGCCTTTCTTCCTCTCCTCTTCTCCTTCCTGCTCTGCCTCTTCTTTTCTTTATAAATGTTTGCTCTGTGGACAATGATGATGCAGGATGCAGTTGGTAGATATAGGAATGACTATTGAACTGAACACTGTGTGAGTATGTTTGTGTGTGTTTCGCACTGTGTGAATGCAAAAATGGAACGTGTGCAAGGATGTCAGTTGAACTTATTATTAGCTTTGTTATCAATATTTAGCTGTAATATTAGCACTGACATTAGTATCTGAATTTGCATCCTTATTAGCATTGGCATTTTAATGGGAGTGTTCCAGAGGTTAAAGTCCTGTTAATTTTCTGCACAGACATTGTTAAATAACTGGCAGTTGGAGCACTTCCAAGGCTTGGATGGACATGAATCTCACCTGATTTAATTTTCATTACCTAACATCAACAATTGCACTTGATAATATGTGGTTCTGTAATATAAAGTCAAGGTACAAGCTTGCATACATAAAAACGTAAGGACAAGAAGTAAACTATATTTCCCAAGGAGCATTTCAATACGCAACAGCCAACCACTCAGTTTAAAATTATGCTGCAGTGAGCCACTAATAGCCATCAGAAGCTAAAGATTACACTTTAGAAATGTAAAGGAAACATATGGTATTCATACAACTTGGGTTTTATTTTTGAACTTCTGGCCATCAGTTTGGACGTAACTGACCAAATTGATGACACTGTTTTGTCACCAGTCATTGCCGAGATCGGTGAATGTGGCGACATTACTAAAAACAGATCTAATTGGACGAAAAACACAAAAAGTCAGACGATCAGACTGGTTGAAAACAACCCAGAAGTCAATCAAATTTAGTTATGTAATGAGGGACTGACAGGGACACTGCAGAAGCTCTAACATTTGATTTTATATACAAATAAAGTTGTAGCTAATTTGGTAAAACTCTCTGGCCCCATTGAACCTATTTTTAACGATGTTGTCATGGTCTAAGATCTCAACACTTGAGTATGATATTATCATAACCAATAGAACGAATGGCAAAACCCAAAGTTGTAATGAACCAAATTTTACATTTAATAATACACTTCAACATTTTGCCATTTGCCTGAGTCTGTAAGGGTCTGCTCGGACCCCTGTGTGGACGTCTGCATGCAGTCCATAATTTGTGACCGCTTGGACTGTATGCACTACAAGCTCACCTACTGCACATGCGCTATAAACGTTAACTGGACGCTTGTTTTATTCTCGTTAAGAGGAACATGGCTGCATGCAAGTCCACAGCTGTCCACATTGGTGTCTGTACTGAAGTATAATCAAAACTTAACGCCATTCAATTTTAGATTCTGGATCAATGATAGAAAAATCAACCACTATGGTGCAGTTTTTTGTTCCCAATGGCAACATCCAAGAGTTCAGAATATGCTACAGCTCTGATTCACACCTCTAGCTGGTGTCTTCACCAAAGCAAGTGCCATTGTGGTCGATGGGTATTGTGGTCTTTAGGAACATTCACCATAAAACACTGACTTCTTAAAAATGAAGTTGGAATATTAATAACCAATGGCCATAACATAAAACTATAATATCGTTAAATCATCCAGGAGACTAGTCTTTCTATGCTGAGGAACAACATTGAAACTATCATTAAAAGAAATCCTTCAAATGCTAATTTACAGTAGGGAAAATGCTTCCAGAACCAGTACAGTATTTTTAGAAGTATTTTAATGCAGTCTTTTAATCCTATGATTTGGAAGGTTTTCTGGGTTAAACCTTAATACTGTCAAAATATCCTCCTTTGGAAACTACCAGCATTTGATGAATAGTTTGCCAAAATAAAGCACACAGTTGTGCTCATCTCCTTTTGTGGTAACTGTTCTAGTAAAAGTGAATCAAACAAGTAAACACTCTAGTGCAAAGTATGTTACAGACCAAGCTGCTGTTGTTGTGAAGCGGATACAAAGCTAGTTAATGTTTACCCAGAAAATATGTAATTGCAGGCTTCCCCCTAATAAACTGTTCCAGAATGCAGACCACAATCCTCCTCCTGTAACATTATTATTATCTACAGGCCTCTGGGACCGACTCCCCCTTTCTCCCGCTCTGCCTCTTACACACACACACACACACACACACACACTTATAAAAACGTCTTTAAATGTAGAGATCATACATACAACCAAACTAAAAACATGTTTAACCAAAATTCGGATAGCCATTACACCATGATGCAGAGCTGGTTTAAAATGAAAAATCTTCAGCATTTTGAACATCCACTGCACACAAAACCACACCTCTAGATTAAGCCATTTTAAGCTCCACAATTTTGATAAGAAGCTAAACCAGCAATAGACTGAGCAAAGTGTTGCACTGGCTAATCAAAAGTAACTTACTGAGAAAAACAGAAGGAAGTTGTGCATTTTAAAAGGTCAAACCTCTTATTGATAAACAATCCTTTGCAGCAACAGGATTTTCATTCAGACCCTCCATTTACTGCACTTGGTCTTTATAGGTGAAAGCTGCCAAATAGCAAATGACTGAAATCTAATCTCAAACTATTCATAAATGAGTTAAACATACAACACATATTAGTTTCTTTGAACTCTGCCTGATGAAACATCACTACAGAAGCAGAGTTTTAAAAGCAAAATGTTTTCGTGCCTAGCTTCTTCTTAAGGTTCCTCTATATAAAATAGAATGTAAAATACATGTCCTGCTCCTAGTGTTTTTTATTGCTTTATGGATCCATCAATCACACTGAATGAAAAGTCCAACAGCCAAAGGTTGCCTAAAAAGCGGCTGACATACCAAAGGAAATCGGTAAGACCACAAAAATTATTAGTCAGTAAAATTTAAAAAGTCGGTAATTGAAAAAAATCTTGTGCAGTATATTCGAGTTTTGTAAATTAATATTATTTGTTGGAATCAGTTGATATTTGTGCATGTTTTGTGATTTTTTCAGGTAATGTTTCCTCATTTGTAATAATCTATTTTAAGCCATGATCATCTGACTTTCCATTAAGGAATAGTTCAGCATTTTTGAAAATACACTTATTCGCTTTCTTTGAATGAGATGATTAGATTGAAACCATTCTCATGTCTGTGGGTTACGTGTGCAGCTGGAGCTGGTTTTGTGTCCAAGAGGTAATTGGTCTAGCTTAGCATGATGCAGGGGGACCATCTTAGCTCTGTTCAGAGTTTAAAAAAAAAAAGAAAAACACCTACGAACACCTCTAAAACTAGCTTTATTGATGGTTTCATTCAGAAATATAAAACTCAACAATTTGTGGTTTTAGGGAGACTTTGTGGTGTAATTATTGCTGGGCGAACAAAAGTCGTGTGCAGTGACTTCCTTGATTCTTATTATAAACCACAAATTGTTGTTTTACCATTTCTGTTAGTGTAATGACTAATCATGTTAATTATACAGTTTTAGATGTGTTGGTAAGTGAAATTTGGACAGAGCAAGGCTAGCTGTTTCCCCATGCTACTCGTCGTCTACACTGTCGGGCTCTGTGCTTAACATCCAGTTATGAGAGTGGTATTCATCTTCTCATGTCACAATTAGTAAGAAAGCAGATATGCGTTTTTCCAAAAATGTTGAGCTTGGTCTCCATTACTGATAGACAAAAATCTGTAAAAATTTTCATTTGAGAGTAAAAAGTCTGATGTTTCTTTTTGAGACCTAATTTCCACGGCAAAGAGAAATTTCATAAAGATCAGCCCAACCACAACAGGTGAGTGTGGTCACCAAGGTCAACAGCAGAGCAGCTTGTGTGCAGAGCAATACATCAGGCTTTTGAAGCTTTAAAACATCAAATTCATGAGGTGAAAACCAAAGCAGTGAAACTTAGTTTTTTACACTTACACTGAAGGCTGACATTGTTTTGTATATATTGAAGAAGGTTTATAACTGTTGTCTTTGTGCTGCCTGTAGAAAATATTAAGCATTCTTTTCTTCATTCCTGAAAAAACTAATTATGGGTTTTTCCATGACAGCCTTGATATTTCTTAAAAACAGCCTTATGGTTTCACCCAGCAGCTCCGGAAGAATGTTAATATTCAGGTCAGATAAAAAAGTAACTCCCCGTTTCCGGCCACGGCTGTAATTTTGACGCCACAACGTAAAGCTGAATGTCCCATTTGAGGCTCAGGCTGGCTGACGTCACTTAAATTCATGATTACTGTGTGTAACATGTCTTTAAAAGACCATTTGGAAAGGGATTATTTTATGCTGGATTGTTTTTACGTTCTACTTGGGCTTTTTATCATGTTGGAGCACTATTTGTAGCTGGCTCCTTCATTTTCCTCTTCTTTTCACAAAGATTTATGGGTTTCTGCTCTGCTTTCACCATAATAAGAGTGGGCATCTGCCCAGTTAATATACAGAGACAAATTGCATTACCTCAATACTGAGAACTGTGTAAACAGCCAAGATGGCCACCATGCCATTACTGGGACTTTCCTTTGTAAAGGTAGTGCTAGTGAAATCCTAAAAAGTCTTTGGATCAAGTGTGGTTTGAAATGTATGACTGCTACTTCACCTTTCAGAAATAAAATCAATAAAACCAATTAGTTTCGTCTTCCCACACAAACATTCCTTTCCATGTTAAATGTTGAGAAGATGTGAAACCACACATGATGTTAGACAACACATCCAGCATCTATGAATGAAAAACAGTCATCCATGTGTATATCCATTGACTTTCGATGCAAAGAAAAAGTTAAAGAAGTAATCTGACTTATCTAGAAATAAATGCCAATTTTGCGGTCCTGTATTACTGATTTCAGGATTGATTCCCAATTAGTGGGAATTATCATTTTTGGATCACAATTTACATTTTCACTGAAAATAAACTATTAAAATCATGATGATGTGACATTTGTTGGGGTCTGTACCAAATAAACATCTGGAGAACAAGATTTGTCAGCCAGGGTATCTCTGCAGCACCACAGTACTTGAGTGTAACGCTGTTTTGTCACACATTTTAAATTTATCAAAGAAATGCAGCTTCTGCCATTTGGATATTGCACTTGGACACATTGCGATTTCGAATAATATTGCGATTAATTGTGCATTGCTAGACCACGCACACACCATTTTCAACACAAACTAGTACAACACATCTCACCACGTGAGTACAGTGTTATTAATCCAATATGAATGACGGCCAAAACTATGTCAGTAAAGCCCAAGCTTTAAAAAAACTGGACTCAACCTTTAATAGAAGAGTGAAAAGACACAATTCAATAATCTATACAAGCCTTGGCACACATCTGTTAAAAAAAAGCCAAACATGAAGCAGAGGAGCGGTGAAGGTGAGGATAATAATAAATAAATCATATAATAATTCCAACCAAATAGCTTCTGATGCCAAAGTCAAATTCAGTCATTGAAGCATGGAGAAGGGAGGTGCGGTCTATGAAGAGGAGTGTTTTTCTTCTTCGCTCCCTGTGGGAAAAAAGGGGCTCAGGACATGCTGGCATCCCACGAAACACTGAAAGGGGCGGATGGTGGTGGAGGTGGTGGCAGTGGGGTGCATTTTCTTTATTTTTTCCCCCCTTCCTCTTACTCCATACAGCCTCGCTGCTCTCAACTCCGCCCCTTCCGTGAGCTGGGAGGTGGTCGAGGAGTGCGTGTGTGTGTGTGGAAAGTGTTGGGGGGGCGCTCTTATTGAACCCGAACAGAGTGGAACCTCTCGCATTGTCTCCCCTCCTGCACCCCACCCCCCAACTGCCTCACCCTATGTCTCCCTCCTCCTTTCTCCTGGGACAAAGAATGCCCTGAATGCCTGGCCTTGCGTCTCCTGCAGTGTCAAATAACTAAAGTATAGGTGGAATGAAGCAAGGGGCTAGGAAGAAGAGGAGAAGAATAAAAAGACAAATAAGATGATTTTATAGTTGATTTGATCATTTGTATATTTGTCTTTATGTAAACTATCTATTCATCTGTCCTTCAGATATCAACAAGTCCTCATACCTAAACGTCATTACCTTCCATGCCAATGCTATAAGAAATAGAGTCCGACCAATTTATCAGTTAGCCGATATTATACTATCGCAGATATATCGGTATTGGCGAATATGTTATAAGAGCGAAATAAAATGGTTCTATTTTCAGTATATTAGGCAGAAGCAAGAAAAAAGAATTTCAAATTGGGGTTCAATTCACTGAAATAATGTTTCAGAATCAGAATAAAGATGTAGCTTGAATCTTGATGGAGTAGAGAATAATGGTTTAGTAGAGAGCAGTGGTGGAATGTAACTATGTACATTTAGTACAATTTAGAAGTACTTGTACTTGAGCATTTCTATGGCATTTTCTGCTACTTCAGCTGTTGACTGATACTGAACAGTACTGATGTTTACTTAGTTATTTATTTTATTTATTCTTTATTTTCTCAGTGTTCATTTCTGGAATTGGTTGACTATATATATATATATATATATCTTAAATAATTTA
The DNA here is from genome assembly GCA_011952105.1 of Coreoperca whiteheadi. Taxonomy (NCBI): domain Eukaryota; kingdom Metazoa; phylum Chordata; class Actinopteri; order Centrarchiformes; family Sinipercidae; genus Coreoperca; species Coreoperca whiteheadi. The sequence goes on along the minus strand of CM022490.1, from coordinate 25,641,212 downwards.
ACACTTTAAAGAATATTTAAATAAAATATTTGTTTAAAATAGAGGCCTACTGAGTACCTTTGCAAAGGCATATTGGCTAGATCAGCTTCCATATCGGTAATCGGTGAATGTCTCCCCATTAAACTCAGTATCGGTCTCAAAAATCCCATATCGGTCAGGTGACAAGATGCAAAAAGTAGTAAAAGCTGTCAAAGTCAGACCCTTTTTACAACCATCCACCCTGACATACTTTCTAGGAGGTTTTGCAGTGGTATAAAAATGCTTCTGAGAGGAAAAAAGTCTTTATTCAGAATCAGCTTTATTGCCAGAAAGATTGGACTGGGATGTGCATAATGTTTACATGGGAATGTGCAAAATTTTACAGTATGAGTATACTAAACTATAAGGGGTGGGTTGGGTGGGTATGAGAGTCAGTGTCAGTGGGGTGGCCCAGGCCTTGTTGACGAGGCCAGCTGCAGATGGAAAGAAACTGTTTTTGTGGCATGAGGTTTTGGTCCTGATGGACCGCTGCCGCCTGCCGGAGGGGAGTGTCTAAAACAGTTTGTGTCCAGGGTGGGAGGTGCCAGCCACAATCTTTCCTGCTTGTCTCAGGGTTCTGGTGGCTAACAGGTCTTGGAGGGAAGATAGATTGCAGCCAATCACCTTCTCTGCAAAGTGAATGATACACTGCAGTCTGCCCTTGTTCTTGGCAGCAGCGTACCAGATGGTGATGGAGGAGGTAGACGGAGGATGGAGGATAGACTCAATGATAGCAGTGTAGAAGTGCACCATAATTGTCTTTGGCAGGTGGAACTTCTTCAGCTGCTGCAGGAAGTACATCCTCTGCTGGGCTTTCTTGGTGAGGGAGCTGATGTTCAGCTCCTACTTGGGGTCCTAGGTGATGATGGTGCCCAGGAAGCAGAAGGACTCCAGTGTCCATAGGGGAGTCACACAGGGTGATGGGGGTGGGTGGGGCAGGGTTCTTCCTGTAATTCGCAACCATCATCTTGAGTGCATTGAGCTCCAGGTTGTTCTGACTGCAACAGGTCACAAGGTGGTCAATCTGCCACCTGTAGGGAGACTCATCCCCATCAGAGATGAGCCCAGTGAGGGTGATGTGTCATCTGCAAACTTCAGGAGCTTGATGGACTGGTGAATTGAGGTGCAGCTGTTGGTGTAAAGGTAGAAGAGCAGAGGGGAAAGAACGCAGCCATGGGGGGCACGGGGGCTGATAGTCTGGGAGTCAGAGACATGTTTTACCAGCCTCAGAGGCTGCCTCCTTTTGGACAGGAAGTCTGTGATCCACCTCCAGGTGGAATCAGGCACACTCAGCTGGGAGAGCTTGTCCTGCAGCAGAGCCAGGATAATAGTGTTGAAGGCGGAGCTGAAATCCACAAACAGGATCCTGATGTAGGTTCCTGAAGAGTCCAGGGGCTGGAGGATGAAGTGAAGGGCCATGTTTACTGCATGTCTACAGACCTGTTAGCGCTGTAGGACCAGGAGTGGGTCTGTGATGGATTTGAGGTGGGACAACACAAGGAGCTCTAAGGTATTAGTTACCACAGAGGTCAGGGTGACAAGTCTGTAGTGGTTATGTCCTGTGGTCGTTGTTTTTTTTGGGGACGGGGATGATGGTGGAGGATTTGAAGCAGGTTGGCACATGGCATGTCTCCAGTGAGGTGTTAAAGAGGTCAGTGAACACTGGAGATGGATAGAGTCGTTGGTGCAGTAGGGGAGGGGGAGCCGCTGGGGTAGTTGTGGAGAGGCCCAGGCCCTTACTTTAACAGTGAGGGAGGTGGAGCAGGTGGGCTGGAGCTCATGACTCCCTAAACCTCTCCCTGTCTACAATCCTGAATGCGTCTTCCTTTTCCAACATTAGCTGTCTGAGTTTAGATGTGAACCAGGGTTTGTCGTTGTAACTCACCCTGGTGCATGATGGTACACAACAGTCCTCACAGAAGCTTATGTATGACGCCAGTCTCTTGGAACTCATCCAGACTGTTGGTAGCAGTCCTGAAAACATCTCAGTCAGTTCAGTCCAAGCATGCCCAAAGGTCTTCCATAGCTTCACTGGTCCACTGCTTTGATATCTACCACAGGTTTACACAGCTTTAATTACAGAATGTCCTAGTGCAGCGCTGGGGACAGCATGATAGGCATTGTTGAATGTTATGTAACAGTGATCCAGAATAATCTCCTCTCTGATCGGATATTTAATAAACTGTATTCATGGAGGTCTTGGCTGAAACTTCCCTTAAAGTCACCTGAGGACAATAACTAAGGAATCCCGTTTCCCTAGGTGAGAGCATCTTTGACCAGAATGTCCAATAATTCCACAGCAAAAAAGACGGAAATACATCCGCCGGTGTCATTCCCCAGATGGTCATGAGCTCTTCTCTGGTGAAAGACCTCTGGGTATCACAGCAGAAAACTGAATTTACAAACAAAACGAACCAACCAGAGGTTGCTTATCAGGAAAAAGTAGTGCTAAATGTTGGGCTACATGTGAACCCTCACTTACATGAGCACTTAACAAAATTTACATCAGTGTTCAATTCAGACTTTCTATGCCCATCCATTTAACTTCCTGCTTTGCTACTGAACGTACGTTTTTTGAAGCTGCTGGAACAACCACTGCGGTTTGCCTGGAGAGGATAGTCTTTATTTGTTTTTTGGGAGGAAGTTAATACATATATGCATTCAAGGTTGGTGTAGTTGGTGCCTCATGATGATCATTTTTCTTTCTCCCACAGTTTAGATTTGAATGAGTCGACCTTCAGTAATCCTCTTTTAGTTTGAATGATTATAGGAGTGGACAGTTAAATTTTTTTTTTATTTCCTACAGCAAAATGAAATCCAATAATTCATGGGATGCTGTTTGTTTCATGCACTGAACAGCTCTGAATCGTTTACTGGCAAAGCTTAAAACACATATTGTACTTGTCACTGCAGACATTAGCCAAAGTAGTCTTGAGAAACTACAAGTATGGTTTTAAAATGATGTCCCATGAGGTTTGACATTCACATCTACAAACACACACAGACTGCATCTCTCTATTTCACATGTACACACCCGCTTAGACAGATTGCAGCCCTATCATACAGTGAATGTAATGGGTGACTGTGCTAATTGCTGCAGCGCTCCAAAGGAACAAGCACACCGCGGCCTCACAACCACATGAAATCATCTTATTCCGCAAGCAGTGTGTACGAGAGCCATCCATCAAGCTGTCATACTAACCTCATTCTCTTCCAAAGGTAGGAAGTGAATGTCTCTCTCACACACTGTGAGAAGTATGACTTCATCCTCACAACACTCTATCCATTAAAGGCCACAGTTCAAGAAGGCACAAAGTCAGGCTGGAATCAAAAAATGTTGTTTGTTTTAATCTGGTCAGTGCACCAGAAGGTCAGTTCTTTTTGCATCAGCATAACTTGAATTGTTCCAAATACGCTGTCAACCACAGAATAGTACAATGATTTGATGTTCAGACTGTCTGAAGTTGCAGGTACTCTGTGTGTTTGCCAATGTGGAAATACTCACTCCATCTGGTGCTGTACATAGATCAAAACAAAAACGCAACAATTATTTGGACATACCACTGGAACCAGCACTGGTTCAAATTCTTTTTTCTTCATGCATGTAATCAGATCCATGAAATGTTCACTGTAATCATTGCTAAACTGATGATAGTTGATGTCTTATGCTTGTATGTATTTTTCAATGATAAGACTTTTCTTGCCGTTTTTCCAAGATGTTAACTCCAGTTTTTATCTAAGTAAACAATTTTAGTTTTGTGTAGATTAACTGTTTAATATAAATCCTGCCCACAGGTTTTATTTATCTTTTGAAATAAAGTTGACTCAAACTTCATTTAGCATGTAGAACTCTTCTGTGGAAAAGAGGTAATCAAATGGATAGTTTTCATCAAAGACATTTTGGTTTGATTTTTCAAACGTTTATGGAGGAATTCAAGAATTGTCTAATGTGATACATGTGCAAAAATGTTCAGATTCTGTTACAATAATGAAAGCAGTTACAAGACTGTTAAGCTTTTGGGTTTTTCATGTGATAAGCACGACAGTTTTGGAGCTCAATGGAACAAAAATGAATAAAGATATGTCCAAAACACTCAAATAAACAAGGGGAATAAAGTTTTTTAAAACATATAACCGAGTGCCATGGATGATTTTTCCCTCAGCAGACATTGCTTTTGAAAAAACATTCATTATTGCTATAAGTGGTGAAGATGGTCAGTCAGTCAGCTTTCAATCAGTCGTGGACCACCAGGTGGCGTCCCCCCTGCTTTTGGTGCAATTTGGCAGAATTCCACCAACAGTGGTTTACCAGCAGAGATAGGAGGAAATTTTGGCTTAGTGCTGATCACTGGCAAGATATGCAACTGCTGAGCAAATGACCCGCTCTACAGGGGAAAACTACAGTAACTATGCCACAGAGTGCAGCTGCAACTTTCTTTTTTTTTTAAGTCAACAAAACTTCTGTCATCTCTTGATCAAAACCATGGTGGGCTTGTGATATGAGAATACTGTGTAAAAAAAAAAAAAAACTTGGTTTGGTTTCAAAGGGTTTTTGTGGATAACGTTGGACTTCTGTGCAAGCTCACGCTCTTACCAAGTGAAATGAGTGGATAGACATACTGTAGATAGCGGAGTTCATAACCATAACAAAATGACATGTCTTTTAAAAATGAACTTGCGTAAAATAATCAGATTGCTGAAACTAAATAAATGTTTGATAAACACACATTATATCGAGTTGTTATCACACAAAAATTTAAATCTCTTTCTTGCCAAAAGATCAGCTACAGTAAGAGGCACAATGACAGACATATGGATGCAGCAGACACATGGTGTTTGTATTGAGAAATAATCATGCTGTGCTTTTTTCTGCTCTTACTGACATGAGATATGATCTGCAGGATGGAGAGGAAAAGCAGAGGGAGGGCTGGAGAGCCAGAAATTAAATGTTCATGTGTGTGTGCACACAAAGCGTCCCACAGTTTACAAGGTTTTGTCCCATTTTCCCTTCAGTCCTAAAAAAAAAAGCCTGAATCAGGGAATATTACTCCAGGTCCTGTACTTCACTGCCGGCCTATCAAATACACATAGTAGTTAAATCAAATGACTGGAAAGTGCACTTTGAACTGAGCCCCAGGCAGAGGTCCCATTCAAGCAGAAATGTAAAAGTTCCTGTCCTTGGTGGGGCCCCCTGTTTGGGGTATCCCCATAAAAAGACTTATAGCTGGTTACAGCAGCTTGGAAAGAAGCCCATAGATGGCCCAACAAGCCTCAACCAGCATTATTTCCTACTGGCCTCTTTGTTTGGTGAAGCCTTTTATTGGCAGGGTTCCTATTGCAGCGCTCGACTTCCCATTGAGAAAACAACCAACCCCCCACCCGGCCTCCTCCTCGCCCCTACCCCAACCACCCAACGCCGCCCCGCAACCACCACAGAGCATGGCACTCGCAATTCTGCTCTGAGCTGCAAACCTTGGCCTCCTTGTTTTCTGTAACAAATTAGTGAAAGCGCGTTTATTCAGGTTGTATTTGTTTCATTTTTTTTAAAGCATCAGATGAACCCTAACTGCATATAAACCGCATAGTTATCATTTATCCTTTTATTATAGGGCTTTCCCCGCTCCAGGAGTTGTTGGTGTAAATGAAATAGCACCTCCTGGTTATTGTTTTCACTGCTTTTTATGAATGGGACATGCAATCAAAGTTCACTCTTGTTTTTCTTATGGGGGTAATTTATCAGTGTTCCAAGAGTTAATAGTTTCCTTGCCTGTCTCAACAGCTTGTAGAGAACTGCAGCTCTTAATGAAGTTTGAGCACAATTTATAGTTAGCTGATAATATAAAGTTACACTCTATTACCATACAAATTATCTTAAAAAAAGGTTCTGTAAACAATTATATTCAATCAGCTTTATTCATCCCCCCTGAACATTTCTGAGCAGAAATTACTCTTGGACGTTGGACTGAGTCATTTGAAGTAAATGAGCCGTGGGGTTAAAACAGGTTGGCATGGTTTGGCATGTCAGTCACAGTCCACAAGCAGAGCACAGTAGCACCTTTCCATGTTGCCCGGATGCCTGTCAGCAGCTACATTAAGCCATTACACAAGTGTGGAAACCGCCCCCGTGGCTGGCCCACACGGCACACATCCGCTCAGGGATACATACCATAATTATCCCCCCACTTCATACTCATCTCCCCTGGCAACTGCAATCATACAGCCCAAATAGCTTGGGCTAATTCATTACTTTGGTGGAGGGAAGTTGGCTGCCTGTAATGACACCAATTGCTCTGACCTAAACGCTGTAATAGGACCTCTCGGTGCACTGGCAAGGAAATGGCTGCAATTGAGGCTCTTCCACTTCCTAGCAACCGAGGCTCGGGCCTACAATTTCAAGGGGGAAATGCTTTGCATTACCTGTGCCCCGCAGCTTGAAATGCAGTCTAATGAAGGCAAACTTGTATGAATTAAGCAGACTTCAGGGGGGGAGGTAACAAACAGAAAAGTGGAAGCATGTGTGTCAAATGGGTTTTCTAGTCAATTCTGTGGCTGTCTAATGGCCAGATTAGAGCCAACCGGAATTTGCCTGGTTGTGCAATCAGGAAAGACCAGAGGGGAAACAAACACAGGTTTGTTTGGTCCCTACTGGACACAGAGGGAGAGAGGAGGAGGAAGGGAAAGGTGGTGGAGGTGGTGAAGGCACGAAAGGGGGGGCTCTCACTACAGTTCGAAAGAGTAGAGTCCAATTTATAACAGCAAACTGCAAGGGTTAGTGTTTCGCAAGGCTGACCTGGGTCAAACAATATTATTTTTATGATGTGTTATATACTGCTAGGTGCCAGATGGAGAGGGTGCACCACGCTGGACAATACAAGGAGTGAAAGAAAGTTCAGACGAGCACAGGAGAGCGAATATTTCTAAAATTGTCAAGATGCCACACTAAATAAACTGCGCCCATCGGAGACTCCAAACAGGCTAAAATTAACATATCTGCAATTAGAGTGAAATATGCCTTTAGCAAAGGATAAGCATGTTTCAAAGGGTTGCTTCACCTGCTATAACAAAAAACATATTTGTGCATGAGATAAATGCCCACTACATTCATCTTTACCAGCTTCAGTACTATGTATAAACTGAGTACTTTGAAATAAGCAGAATACAACCAGCTTCACAAGTGCACAACAACATCTGTCCACACTAAAGGAACAGCCACAGCATTAAAAACAAAACTCAGCTCAGGAGTCTATACGTGCACTGAACACTGACACACAATCCCTATTCAACATTACCTCAACAAACATCACAAAACACAGGTTGGCCTCGTTTTAGCGCTGGATCACATCTCAGCGCTGCCATTGGTTGGCTCTCAATAAAAGCAATGCACTTTGTACCAGCTCGTCTGTTGGAAGGCCTACCTGTGAGATGAGGTATGGATCCAGGCGTCTGATTGGTCCGGAGGTAATGTGATCTGGCTGATCTTCAGGCAGGAAGGACGAGGCCAAGAGCTTGCACTTTCCAAAGGTGGACTGGTGAGCAGATGGAGACCAGACAAGTACATCTCTCTCCCTGTAGTCCAGTTGAACTGTCTCACCCTCCCCAAACCTGCAAAGGAAAGACAGTCAGAACAGACAGACACTAGATTTTATTCTTATTTATGTTGTTAAATGACTGTTTCTTTTGTTTTGTCTGTTTTAAATTGAGACAGCAAGTACATAATTAGATGCTTAGCAAACCATGGTACCTTTACAACAAAGCAGTTACAATGTCAATGTGGATTCTTGTGCTCTGCCCTCATCAGTAAACACATAACCAATAAACAGCTAATCTAGACAAGCATTTAGAAACAATAATCCCACATTAACACTGCCCCATTAATTCTAATGAACAGCGAGACAAACTCCTTAGCATGCACCAAAAAACTAAACATAATCAAAACCATCATGCATATCTACCAAAATTATTAAAATGATTTTAGAGCTTACTTGCAAGTCCACAGGTGAAATCACTCTCCAAACTGTCTCTGGGATGTTGAAAAGAACTTGGAAGCTTTAAATGTCTGGAATCAATTTCTTGTCCATTTCAAAATCATCAACAGGTGTAACTGTTACTCATGAAACTAAAATCCACTGGGAAAAGGCAGCCCCCAAATCAGGTTAGCTGTTGATGGATAAAAAACACTCTTCTCAGTGGTGAAGCTGGTTGGGTTCACAAAATTCTTAATAATGTCCGTTACTACTTGACTCTACAGGAAACAAGTGGACTTGCAGCGACTTTGTATTACCTGCAGGGTGAATGGGGGTTAAAATGTTTGATGGCATTTCAATTTCCAGTTCAGTGCCAGGTTTGGAAGAATCTTACTTCCTGAATGTGATGTATTTCCTGTTTAAACAGGATGTTAGGGGCAGGACATAACACAGGTAAGGACAGGCTGTTTTATTTGGTGGGAGATGCAAAGTCTTACATATTTGTGAAGCTTTATTGGTTGTTTATGTCTATTTGTGCAGGGTGACAGTTTTCCTTGAAGTTGGGAGACTCCATTTCGTGGGGTTTTTAAGGGTAATATTACAACAAAGGAAATGTACTTATTGGTTTATTTAACAGGGAGAAAACACATTAATACTTTTCTTTTTCTCTGTACTCCCATCTGTAAAGTACTTTCAACTCTTTTGAAGTGTTTAAGTAAAGTTCACCTAATACCATAATAAACATTACTGCAAATTTGGCCAGAAGCTATATTTATCTGTAGTCTGCAGTAGTATGTTACATAGCAAGCTGGTCATATATGCATGCTGCTATTTTGCAATGGCAAATTACATTTTATGGGAGTTCTTGGAGGTGATTTTGTTGTAAACTGAATCCAGCAAAATATTATATTTAATAAACAACATAATGATGAAATATGTAATTAATATAGGCTATCTGCAAATTCTTTAGCATTTCGCTTTCCCCCCCTTCAATATCTCATCCTAGCAACTAAAGTAAGATTAACATTTTTATGGTTATGCTTAGGCAACTCAAACCTTGATTAAGGTTTGGGAAACATCAATGGTAAATATATATGATTGCATTTTAGTCATTTAGCAGACGCTCTTATCCAAAGCAACTTAGACACTCACATACCGAAGTATCTTGCTCAAGGATACTTCGACACATGGCTGGGGGAAGCCAGAATCAAACCGCCAACCTTCCGATTGGTGGAAAACCGCACTGCCACCAAGCCACAGCCGCCCTGATTAAGATATCCAAGGTGGGCAAGTTTAAAATATGCACTCATAGTATGGTCAAGGTCAGCAAACTTAAAACCAACCAACATGTCATGCAGCAAGACAGTGTCACCAAAACCCTGATCTTTCTCAAACCTACATGTTTCAGTAGCCAAACTACAACCGAACCTTGAACATGGAACATGAACTCAAAGACAGGCAAAGTTGTTTCAAGGTTAACATTTATTTTAAAAATGTTTTAGAAAACACATGCTTTATATGCACTATGAGTGGAAAAAAAGAAGAAGGATGAACTTTAGTCAGAAGTCAATTGTGAAGAAAAATATTGTCGTTCAATAGTTTGGCTAAACACACTGGGGTGTACAGTGGACTGTAAATATATATGGACCTGTAAAGTTGGAAACAAATTCTGTATTCCTCAATGTTGTGGGTTTACCCAACTCATTATGATCGGAACAAAAGCTTTTATTGCTCTATCTGAAAAAAAAGCGACCGTGCTCGTCTTTTGTATTTTCCATCTGCGGGCCGATTGTCTTGTGCCACTCTGAGAAGTGGGTCAGAGCAGCAGAGGAGCCCACCACCAGTCACTTTTGGCTGCTTCAAGTCACGTCACATAAACAAAGGCACTTCACGGGGAGAGGCTCGTCTTCCTTCCTGCCTGGCTTCCTGTCGATCGTTCTGCCTGACTTGGCAAACTCAATGCGTCTTACCCCCCGCCCCTCCACCCCCTCATCACCCAGTCCTCTCGCAGCAGACCTCCCTCCCTCCTGAATCAGACAGCCAAGTTGGTCAAAACTGAGGACGGGAAGGAAAACGTGCGATGACAAAGAAGAAATGATAAATGACAATAAAGCTATAATAGGCCCTGTGTGGAACATACCAAGTCAACAAGTAGGGTCTTTTTTGACATGTAGATAGTGGTGGCAGGGTGTGATGGTATTGTATGTACTGTTAGGCACCTACAGTGCACTAAACTTTTAACCCCACCCACAACCTCCAGCTCCTTTCTCATGCAGACCCATCTGACCAGATTGATGATAGCGGTGCACTTCCTCTGCAGGGAGCACGACCTCCGCTTGAATAATAGCTGACCGTTGATTAGGCTGTCTCATTAACATTAAAGGCTGGTTTTCTTTTCTTTTTCACTTTTCTTCCAGTCTGGAACATGATAAAGTGCAAAAGTATTAAATTCAGCATGAGGTAAGAATTTACACGTAAGGGAGTTGGAAATCATCCCTCTTTAAAAGAAATGGGTGCACTTCTCTTGCAGTTAATTTTATCAGGTTATTTTAACAATTAAAAACGTGTTTTTTATTTACTTCATTTACTCTCTCTATTTGTTCCTCCAGTTTTATTGTCTTATTTATTTGTTGGTCTTGGTGCTTTTGTCTCGTAATCTTTTTGCTTGTTTAGTACATGATGTGTCCTTTAACGAGGGAGCCATGTATACTCTGATGAAATTTGTGATTTGTGATATTGCGCTATACAAAATTGCTTTGACTTGACTTGAATCCAGGCACTGAAGTGTATGGTTTAAAACAAAAAGCTAAATATGGGCTAGTAAATTATCAAAAATACACAAATGTGTATTGGCACACTTGCCTTCCTCGGGAAGTCATGTTGGACAAAAAAATACTAATAATCACAGATTTGAATGCCAAACTCAACAATGTAGTTCACTCCATGATCTTCATGGGGTTTTCTTCCTGAGGATGCAAGATGCCCTTATGTGCTATAGACCTATTTAAGTCAATACTAGATCAACTTGTCTGGTACAGAGTCAGAGAAGAGCAGCAACCTTTAGCATGATTTGTTACAATTTCACCTAATCAGGATGATTTATTACTGTTTGGCATCCTGACAACATCGTTATCTTCGACTTGGATCGTAGATAGCAGACAGAAAGCCACAAAGTCCAAAGAATACCACAGACATGAGGGGAAGCTGGGAATCACTTGCAGGCGAAGACAGAGGTAATTTGTGTCTCTGTTTAGTGTTTCAGCTCTTCAGAGCCTTCATCTGAAGCTACAGTTCATTCATGAAATGCCTTTAGTGAAGCAAATTGTTCTCTGTCTGCCCTTCTGTCTCTGTCTTTGTCTCTCTCGATGACAGTGGGTCTGTTTATGTGTGAGGGCTGTTATTGACATTTTACATTTACATGTAGTCATTTAGCAGACGCTTTTATCCAAAGCGACTTACACATTCACACACCGAAGGCGCAGCTTCTGGAGCAATTTGGGGTTCAGTATCTTGCTCAAGGATGCTTCGACATGTGGCTGGGGGGAGGAGGGATCGAACCACCGACTGCTCTGCCACCAAGCCACAGCCGCCCCATTTTTAGGCATTTAAATTTTCTCTCTGCAGGGTTAGGTTCATTGCTGAAGCTCAGTCTCCAGGATTTTCTCAAATATTTGATTGCGGATCCAAATTTATTCCTTGATCAATGTTTTTATTGTCTCCTTGTTTAGTGGAATTGGTAATAGCGTTCCAGAGTTTGACTGACGTCTCTTGGTGTCTAAAATAATTTCCTGTTGGTACAAAGAAATACTGTTTACTTTGATCAGTCATTTTTGTTCTGTCTTCACACTCAACCTGCTTTCTATGATTTAAAGAAAACCTGCAACTCCTACAAAGTACACACAGAGAGCTCCTGCATACGGAGAGCTTCATTCCCCAGTCATCGTCATAATATGCATCCGAGTGCAAAAGTCATAGTGGCCTGGCATCAGGGAATTTTCAAGCCCTGACTTCAAAATGATCACATGGAGAAAAAAGTGCCGGGAAAAGACATGGAAAAAAAACCTGAGGGGAGAGACGAAGAAGGGAGTTTTTCTTTTTTTTAACTGCAGGCGTCCAGGCTGCCTTGAATAAGAGCTCCTTTAAAGTTGCACCTGTATCGCATGGTGGGGGTACGTCTGGAGGCATGACGTGGGAGCAGTGTGTTCTCTAACCCCCCGGGAAAGGAAAGAATTAGAGGGGGCCTTTGTTGTCTGCACTAGCTACGCCTCATATATATTTTAGAGGCACAAATGCAAGAGGGCAGACTAACCCCCCCCCACCCCCTAAAAAACATCAACCTTGGCGGAACATCTCTGATATTCCTGTAAACGCAAATTGAGCGTTTGATTGTGGCCAAAGTTAAACACGGTTATGAGCATGCGCGGCTGCACCATTGTAAAGATGAGGCACTTCCAGACAGCTGGTTTCACTTTTTCGTTCACTCGCTCTTCCTCGCTTTCCTTTTGTTCTACCAAAGTGTTCCTCTTTTGATTCATCCTGAGTAATGGTGTGAGATTCGCAGGGCAGCTGAAGTTTCCTTTCAACTTCTCACACGGCCTCCACAGCTGGCCATCTCCTGAGCAGGACCCTGGAACAGATGCAGACGGAAAGCCATAGGCCCCTGCGTGGAGGCTATTTTTTCCATCTGCGTTGCAATGCTGTTGGGCCTGTCTGAGCTGAAACTATGAACTATGAACAACATCATTGTTAATTCAGATATTAACAACAGTTTAAGCATCATCACTGCATCCATTTGTAGCATTCTGTCACCAACAGTCTGATGTCGCCACACACAACGAACCAAATGCTTTCACATAATGTCTGTGGCAAATAAGAATGAATATATTGAAAGATTATAGTTAAAATAAAAAGTGAACCATTAAATATATAATATATAATACATAAGCTAATATATAGTATCTATAAAAAAAGATATACAGTACATCTACAGTATTTTGCAATGTATTGTTATTTATCAAAAATCAATATACATAATAAGGAAACTGGCAGTAGTTTGTATATTTTTCAATACACTACAAACATATTGTTCAACAACACATGTATTTTCATCTCCACATATGGATAATGTACAGTGTTTACATTTCATATTTCAAAAGTTTCTAATTTTGAGAATGCACACAGTGAGGTGTGAGCCTATATACAAGTTCATCAGTATCCAAAAAGTCATCCACTTACCATGCTGTATTCCCCAATCCATTAATATAGACATAATAGAAACTGTAAACAACCTCCTATACCAAAATAAATAAAGCATGGCACATTTCAAAAGTCTTATAGTCCTTTTAGTCCTAAGTATGGGCTGGATCCTAAAGAAATGTTGCAGGAAGATCAATATGTGTTCTGACAATATTATGAATTAAAAGTTTAATATTAAAGGTTTAAATTGCTTCCTTTATGCTGCCACACTTTGGTGAGGTCCTGCTATGTCAGGAAGGCCAAATTAAACTTTTTATCTGCTGCTCATTTAGTCCTCGAAAAGCTGGAAAGATTAGACTGGCCTGCACAGTAGTCTACAACAATTTTGGGTTGCAAGGAAAATTACTTTGGAAATTTGGGTCCACTGAGAGAGTTTGGAAACTACTGAAGCGTTGTATCTGTTCCACAGGATGGTGCGCAGGATTGCGTATCTGCATACTACGACTCTGAATATATAATGGTCATCATCCAGACTCGCTTCTCTACACTGAAACTGCTTTGTGTGGCAAATAGCAGCCTTCAGACCTCAGCAACGTAACACATGCACACACAACACTCTGGCTGGGCAGTGATGTGGAAAATAATTTTTCCTGGTGGTACACCAGCATTTCTGTATACTCAGAGCCTGCACACATCCTACGAGGTGCCAATCATGCCAAAGTTGACCATGTCAGAGCCTTACCAGGAGCTGTGATTGACAGGTCTGTTTCTATGAAGGGGTGTGGTCTCGGAGAGTCAAGCTGGGTTGTATTATGGAGGGACCTACTTAATAAGATCTACAGCAGGGAAAGGGCCTGCCCTTAAGGTCCAATTTCCCCTTTGGCATAATACTGCCATTGAAGGAGATGGAGATAGAATCGTACCTCTCGCAGAGTTCGAAATTGAAATGTTAAAGACCAAGCAGAGTGGGAAGAGAAATGATTGAAATCTACTGGGCTTTTATAGGACCAAGAAAGCAAACTTGTAAAACGCCGTCGGAGAAACGACAGTCCTCGTTGTCAGTTTGGAAACGATTTTTTTATTTCCTCTCCGTCCCCATTTGGTGCCGTTTGTTGTTGTTTTTCCCACCACTGAACACCCTTGTTCTCTCATTTTATTTTTTCATTATATGCTTTTACGTGTTGCTTTCACTTTTAAAGAACCCCTCGAAACTGTACAAGAACACCCCTGGTTTCAAAGATACTGGAAGAACAAACGCATGAAGAAATAAGATGAAAAGGGGGGAGATTCAATGATCTAACCCTGTAATTCCTTGACACATTTCTAGAACCCTGTGCTTGAGTGTAAGCCTAAAATCAACAACAGATAAGCCTTTTTTGTGTCCTTTCTCTTTGATCTGGAGGTCCCCCCCCACCCCTTCCAGCATGGGGGTGGGATAAGGGGAAGGAGGGGGGTACTCCTAAGCTTCCTGTTCAGGACCCCACTGCTTTAGATTTGAGGCTAGAGACCCTGGAGGAAGGAGCGGGAGAAGAGGGAGGAGTGCAGGGTCCCTGCTATGCAGATGCCCTCAAACTTTCCACTGGGCCTGATTTGCTCACTATAATAAGCTGACTGTAAACATCCAGTAACATGATTATTAAAAACATTTTAAAGGAACTTGATACAGGACTGCAGTCGTCAGTTCTGTACAACAGCATTCATGTATTTGAACTGCTGGACAAGACTTGAATCTGTTTTGGTATGGCCATCCTCAGGCAAGTTGAATTGCAGACAAAACACTTACATATAAGGATTTGCAATACGACTTATTGAGGCTTTACTTATGTTGTATTTGTACTCTGCAGTAAATGAAAATATATTTTCAGAGAAGCTCTCATCTTAATTTCGAGTTTTACATGACATCCTCACATAAGTCACATTACTTTCTTTACTAAGAAATCATGCCTTATAGATCTGTGTAAGACTAAATATGGTAAATGTACATTATACTTCTTTCCGTTTTCTATTTTAGCTAAATGGCTCAAGTGTAAAATGCAAATTCTGTTTTGCGAAAGGTAGAGAAGAAGTACAAGAGGGACCGACAGGAGGTCAGCTCCTTAATGGAGGTAATCAGAGTTGTCTTCCTGTCTATTCTTCCCCTATTCACACAGCCTGGCCTTCATTCCCAAAGTGAAACTGGACACCGAGGGTTTTGTTATGGGTTTACAGCTCCAGAGGACATGGAGACAAACAAGATGGTGCAGAAAAACAAGGCTGCTGCTTTTCCCCTGGAGTTCTAACACTGCAGTAAAACTGACACTAAAGTTAGAAAAATTGTTTACGTAAAATGTAAGACGTGACTTTTTCTGAGTGTTGTTTCTTTGATCAAGATAGTAGTTTGATTGCTGAGTCTTGTGTTATAACTAATTAAACTGGCTTGTGAGGTTATACATTTGACGTACACAACCGCAGTGGAAAAAGAGCCAAAGTTGTGGGTAGATGTCATGTCTCCAATTGGGAAACTGAATATGTCGGGGGGGTTCAAACAGTCTGTGCACTTTTAAAGCATGTCAATGAAATAACACCAGTATAATTTAAAGCAAAAATAAAGTTTGACACATTCTTCTGATTGTAAATCACTTATGATCGGGTGGGAATAAAGTATTGCGAATGAGAGCAGATTAACAGCCATGCTCAGAGATGCTAAATAAATCTACTGAATTCTTTCATGTAGCGTTCAACTTTGATATGTGAATTTGCGCCATTAGTTGTGATGCAGCATCCACTTTTATTGAACCTCCTCTACCGTAGCATAGTTTTGAGACAGGCGTCACATGGCACAAACATGTCTCCGTAATGAACTGTGTGAACCTATTCTTCTGTCCCGGCCATGCTAAATAGCTTGCTAACTGACAGTTAGCTAGCACAGGGAGCTATAGTGACTTACTAGAGCATGTTCCGGGCTGGCTAGCCTTTTAACGGTTAGCTCACCAGCCAAATTAGTTTGCCGACTCCCCCTGCAAGTAGTCACTACGTCACTAAACTTCAAGCAACACGTATTCAGTGAAGACCCGCCGATTACATTTGCTGTGCCACTTTCTTGTGTGACTGGACTTTTAGTATCAGTCACTTAGTATTAGTGCGTCAGTCACCAGTAAAACACCTGCAGCCTGTATGAAGGTCTCATACAAATTGCGTTTGAATGACTAATTGATAGAAAAAGTGCCAAACTGATCTAAGGTATATGTGACATGGCTTTGTAAGGATACATGAAACTCCTTTCGAAAAATATTTTAGGAGAGTTGAAGGGTGCAAGAAGCTTAAATCTAAGGACTCTGGTTAAATACGACCTCATGCTCTTCAAGAAAGGTCAACACCAAAACTCTTTCCTGCACGGTGGGCTTCACCTGGAGCTGCACACTTGTCCTTTTGGATCCATCCTCTTCCCTTATGTTTTACAATCTACACTTTTCATCATAATTATATATACTACAATTTCATCATAATTGTATGTACTATGATTTCTGGATCTGTCCTCTACACTTGTGTTTTACAACCTACATTGTAATTGTAGATACTATGATCTTCTGTTGTGAATCTATTCTGTACACACGACATCTATTGCATGTCTGTCCGTCCTGGGGGAGGGATCCCTCCTCTGTTGCTGTTTCTGAGGTTTATTCCATTTTTTTCCCTGTTAAAATCTTTTTTTGGGGTAGTTTTTCCTTATTCAAATCAAGGGTCTAGGGACAGATGGTGTCGTATGTTGTACAGAATGTAAAGCCCTTTGAGGCAAATCGTGATTTGTGATACTGGGCTATATGAATAAAATTGAACTTAATCTTATTAACTGATCCTCAGCAGATTCAAATTCTATTTTCTTAAAATGAGCATCCTTATGTTGGCCCCAAAACTGGTAGAAACCAGGTAGAAAACAAAATATTGGAAAAATTGGAATGTGCACCTCTATCCAACCAGACCTGAATACTTGTAGGGAACATGGTTCTTTAACGGGATGCAAACCAGCCTGATCCGAAATGCCACAAAAGCCAAAATATCAAAATATCTTAGTATCTCTGTGGTCAGTCAACCACACAGACTCAAAGGTCCACTGATAGTGTAGGAGACTAAAGCCTATCTATCTGTGTCTGGGGAGGTTCTTGGGGGGGGGGGGGGGGCTTTAGGGAAGGAAGAAGGGTTTGGAAGGTCGAAGGGTGAGCAAACTGGCAAGTGGAGGTTAACCATCGTACTGGGGATGGTATGGAGGTTTGGGGGGGGTCGTGGAGGGAGGGAGGGTTGCAACTTCCACCCGGTGACTGGCTGACTGCTGTAAAAAAAAAAAAGAAGAAGCAGAAAGGCCCTGATGAGCCCGTCACTTATACTCATCTGGA
>CM022490.1:25613462-25623639 GCA_011952105.1 Coreoperca whiteheadi | reverse complement strand
GGCCGGGGGGGGGGGAGGGGGGGGGGGGGGGGGGGGGGGGGGGGGGGGGGGGGGGGGGGGGGGGGGGGGGGGGGGGGGGGGGGGGGGGGGGGGGGTGGGGGGGGGGGGGGTGGGTGTGGGGGGGGGGGGGGGGGGGGGGGGGGGGGGGGGCGCCTAAACACAATCGTGTGATAGGACTTGGCCCTATCTAATCAAGGGCAGGAGGTCACTTCCGAACAACTGGGCAATAAAAGATTATTTCTAGCCACATAACAGAGGAGCCGTTGGAGGGGGGAGGTAGGAGAAAGAGAGGGAGGGAGGGAGGGAGGGAGCAGAAGGGGGAAGGGTGGCTGTCTGTGAGGAGAGGAAGTGAATTGAAAAAAGCCAGCAGACGGGAACCATCTGTCTGGATGCATAGTCTAATCTAAAAAAAGAGAGAATGAAGGGGGAGGAAAGGGTGGATAAAGAAAGCAAGCATCCTCTTCTTCCTCGCAAACAAACACACACAAATCTATTTCTATCATTTTCGCTATCGATCTAATGTGCATCTGTCATTGTTTTTGTTGTCCGTGGGATATCAAAGGGAAAAAGAGAACAAAAGTGGTTGTAGGGGACCTGGAATGCAGCAAACGCACAAAACTGTCCCCTGGGGTTGTTAAAAGAGGAGCAAAGGCGTGATCTTATCAGGGTTAGGCTACATGTGAAAAAGTAAAAGCAGCTCTGGGTTAATAGAAGACGCAGCAATTTGTATCAGAAATATTTTTCAACGTGAAAGCTGGATATTTGTGGACTGTTCGGACAAGTTTCTTTTCATTTGAGGAGATGGTTTTTATGTAAGGCAGACTCTGTTTTTTTTGTCATTCTCTGATGTTGTTGTCATTTTGAAATATCCCCTACTATAAATTATAGTCTTTTGGTATCTCTTGAGCCATTCTGAGAATATTTGGCTGTCAAATCTAACGACTCTTGACAACTGGCTGTTTCCAGCAACAGTCTCCGACTGGAGCAACAGTGAGACAAACACCCCTCTGATTTAATTAGCAAGCGGAATACAAAATCGCAAGCAAGTCTACTGGGGCCTGTGAGAGCTGGCAAAGGTTTTTGCGCTAACTTGTGAAATGACACTTTGAATACTGATGAGTCAGTCGCGCTGATGAAATTGGAGCCATTGATCAAGAGCAAATCTCCTCTGTTGCCAAAATAACGTCTAGCCATTAATTACAAAAGGAGCCAACTGAATGATTGCCAAGGGCCGAGTATTGTATTGATCCATGGGCCTCCTACTCCTTCTCATCATCATCATCATCATCATCATCATCCCCTCCAACTGGCCTTTGTCCATAAAGACAAAGACAAGAGACAGGAAGTTGGCTTGGGGAAGAATGTGGTATCAGATAGCTAGTAACGCTGCACAGACACATAGCAGGTTGGGGGTGTGTGTGTGAAAGATTTACACTTAACTTCATGTGGGTGGGTGGGTGGGTGGGTGTGGGCCCAGGAGCAAACGCTCAAGAGGCTCACGCCCCAATGAAACACCTCTATCTTGAATAGCCCTCGACACCTGATAAAACCCTGGCTCATCCCTACAGGCTCCTTTGCGGCTCCTGAGGAGGAAAGAGGCCACTAAATGACTGTCTGTCCACTGACTCACCACTCGTTTGACAAACAGGATGCAGCCACTAGCATCTAGATGTCGCTTTCTCCAACATGCATTCATCCAAATTTTTCGCTCTTACCTACATAGCTATATGAATTCCTTTGGTGTTGCGATATCGGTCATTGAGATTTCTGGCTTCATTCAAATGCAAGAAGATTCATTTGAAATGCACTTGCGCTGCTCAAAGCCCTGTAAATTACATTTTTAAACTCAACAACAACATGTCTCGTCTAACGTCCAGATAATCCACAAACTCACTGTCAGCAGTTTTCATGGGGACTATTTCTTCAAGAAATAGACAGTAATTCCACCTGAAAACTGTTGACAGTGAGGTCTGTGGATTACCCCTAGTAACTAGGACATCATTCCTGCAAACGCACTGTTTTGGGGTGACGGGAGAAATCTCAGAGGCAGATATCTCAAAACTTTGTCAAATAAACCAAAAAGTATCAATATGCTAGATACTACTATAAATATGTTGGGTTTTTTTTCTTTAAATGAGAAGAGAGGAGAAGAGAATTTGCCTAGCTACTAAACTGCTGCAGTCAGAGTCATTTTTATTTGTAAGTTATTATCTAAACTTTCAGGACATGCCTCTGTGAGACTTTCTAGATCTACTTGGTGCACAAACCAGTTATGGTACCAGTGTAGAAGTCAAGCAGAGGAACTGCAGTTACAATCATGTTTACCTTCTTCATTCAATGGCTACTTGGACCTCTCTTGGAGCCACACGATCTGTTGGTCTTTTTCTGTTGTCAAGCCAAAAACAGCCTTTGTAATATCATCTCTGTTAGGCGAAAATATCACATCTCCAAGTTGGGGGATTTTCATGTTTTTAGTTGAATTGAAGGATTACATGTTCCTCAGTGGGTTGAGAAAATTCTCCAAACCAAGCCCTTTCAAAACCTGTTATATAAACTCTGAAACGCATGGAGGTCGAGGCAAACACAAGGCTGCTTTTCTTATTTACGACGATGTTTACATTTTGAATATACAAGGTTGCCATCCAACAATAGCAGTATACTGTATTTGTCCGGTATTTTGGACATAGTGAATTGCTTTATCGGGACCTGTACTCAAATGTTTTGTAACTATCACATTCTTTTTTTTTATTATGTCATTTTAATCCTATGGAGGCCGAGTGTCGATGTTGGATTGGTTTCTAAACACGTCTACTCTCACATGTCGCTCCAGCACACAAGAGCTCATCCAAAACCGAATATCTGAGGAGATAACTTCCATAAACTTTGGTCATCATGCTGAAGTCCAAAAAAGCCGCCTTCGTCTCCAAAATCCACCGCCCCCACGTTTCCCCTGATTGCTAATTTCTATTTATATGCCATGAGGGGAAATAATGAAAAGCAGATGAGGAGGCGGAGGAAAGCTGAAGCAGGCCTTTTGGTGATGAACGCTGTGGAGGAGGATGACTGTTTATAGAGTATCCTGCTCCATCGCGGCTGTGCCGGCAGCGGTGCCCTGGCTAAGAAAAGGACTGCCCCGGTAGGATGTGTGGGATGGAGGTTCCACCATGACTCACTTGGTAGTCATGCGTGTGTGCACTTGTACGGCCCCAAAAAACCCAAAGCTGCAGCAAGGGACCCGCCAAGCCTGACAACTCCAAATATCATTACGTAGGTGTTTGGGGCAGCTAAATTTAATCTGAAACAAGTGCAAAGAGGAGGAGGAGGGGCAGGTTGTGACCATTTTTACCATTGAATCACTTAATACTGACTCAGATTTCACCTTTGTCAGTGGAGTGGTAGTCCAGTGATGAGTAACGGGACACAGTTACAGCGCAGTTCACGTGGCAGGGCGACTGAAAAGCGAAAAACTATTCACAGGCCTTAAAATGTTATTCTAGACACCTCCGCCGATTGGATCAGAGATTTAAGAGACATCTTACGGACTTAACAGAGCCACGTTCTGGAAATGGTGGGAGCAGGATCTGGTTCCTTATTTGGCTTAGGTCGGAAAATATCAAGTAAACACTGTCTTCCTGTGCGCTGCCTTCTGAATGCAGTTTAGCTCTCTTCTACCCCCTCTCATCCGTACAAGGGAACTATAGTGAAACCTGAAAAAAGGCCTCCTATTGTTTGCTATCATCCAGGAGCTAGGAGCAAATGGGGCTTGAATTGCAGCTCTGAAAGGTAACAGGAAATTGACAAATCGCTAATCCACTCTGCTCTATTCCTCCTATTCAGGGCAACAAAAGGTGCATTCCACCTAAAAGGGAATGAAATGCACATTAGGTACAGAAGGCCCATTTGGAGGGATGATTCATTTAAGGAAAACTGCTGACAAAGTGGAATAAGACTTCTTGCTAGCCACCCTTAGTGAAAGCCTGGTCAGCTAAATGACAAAAGAAACAAGATACTTCCTTTGTGCTCATGTTTACTATTAGCTTCTTATCTGTGAAGTATTTAAACCACACCTTTTACTCCTCAAAACTGCCGCAGTGGTTCAAGCTCATGTTAAATCAAGAGGTTCATACGCCCGTTTAGCGAAACTCTGAATCCAAAGATCCCAGGCCTGTTGCACAGAGCACCTGCGGGCACCACCATCACACGTAGCTGATTATTGACACGGTTGTGTTGTTTTCTTGCCAACGCTGCCGTTTTCCAAACCTAAGCCACAGTATATTTTTCCTTTGTCCCAGAGAAATTCCTGGTCACAGTTTGTGTTTACCCAACTGTTAGCATTTCTGGCTGACCAACCAACTTTCAAAGTGATGATCTCATCCCCTGGGGGCTCGGAGGTGGAGGGGGGAGTGGGTGTCAGTGGGGGTGGGGGGGTCGTCAACGGACTTCCCAAGTGATAAATTCACTGACAAAAAGAGGCGGCCAAATGGGGGGAGTGTAGGTCGGGGTGGGGGCTGGATTCGCCCCTGTCGTTGCCTTTAGTGCAGGAACTAGCCATAAAGCCCAGCATTGATAGCCCTGGTTTATTATCTTTGAACAGGTGGCCCCGGCTACTCCTAATGGTCGCTCTAATTTCTCAAGGCACACACTGTTGGGCCCTACAATATGGAGACCATTTGGGAGTTTGGGAACATCCCGATCAAGCCGCGTTAAAGCCCAGAGAGTAAACTACAGTGCATAGTTTTGTGGTGACTTGTGGGCGGCTGAGTGGAGTGTTTTTTTTTTTTAAGGAGAGTTACTTCCTGTGAGCCTAACTCATGGAAACGTGGAGGCTCTGTTGATGCTAGTGGCTTCGGGGCTAATCGCGTCAATGACCTGCATTGTTTAGCTTCCAAGGTTGCCGAGGAGAATCGCGGCAAAAAGTCCTCCAAGAATGTAAACAGTCACACTTTGAGCTACAAGCTGTGTCTACTCACTGCTGAACATTTTTACCAGAAATTCCACACCCAGCATGAACACACAAACATGCATACACACCGAAGACAGTAATATGCTGTTCGCCGGTGGACTCAAACTCATGACATTCCCTTAAAATCATCCATCAGTCAGATCTTTCATTCCTCAAACAGGTTACTGTTTCTCAACAGCTCAATCAAGACACCAGACAGTGCTTTTTTGTCATTAATTAATATATTTTCTGCATTAAAGTTAACATAGTTTTCTTTTGTGTCACCCTTTAATTTTTCAGTAAGTATTTGATATTTTGTTATATTCAGACATGAGTAAATTTAAGACTGTCTCTTGCAATAAATATCATAAAATAATAGAGCTTCACATAATAAATATTTTTTACAACAAAAGAAAATGTTTAAACAGACATTTTTTTCTTTTAAAAAATAGCCGGAATTCCTCTTATGGATTTTGAGCAAACAATTTACACAAAAATAAAAGGAAAAACAACAACAACAAAAAAAAAAACCATGGGAGAATGCCACAGAAAAGTGTATGAAGAGTTCAGATGGGTGGAAGGAGAGAAACATGTCCAGGTGGAGAGAGAAAATACTATGAGATGGGTGTGCTTTCGTTAATGCAACACGAGCATAGGAACCACGGTTTTAGTGTGGTAGCAACCAATAAATTCAAACATACCTGCTTGCTATGAATACCAGGTAACAGCTACATAATTGCCCTATAGTAGATCGTCCTTCACAGATTTGGTGAGAGGCAGCTCCCACTGGGCACACAGACCCAGAGGAAGCTGCCTAACTAAAACGGAAGAAAAACTTTTTCATACATATAAAAAAATAAAGTTAATGAGGAGCTGAGGATAGACATAGAAAGAGTTAAGGCAAACACTGGTCTGTAAAAATATGGTCCTGATCCAGAGAAAATAAAAATAATTGAGTGGTTTTCGTTACTCCTTTGCTTAGCTCCTTAGGGTTCCGCAGCAAGGAGGGGAGGCGGTTTGGGAGGTGCTTAGATTGATAAACATTAATTTGTGACTATCATCATCATCATTATCATTGTCATCATAAGATCCACATCAAGAGTCTCCCGCACACACGCAATCACAAACACACAGGGGCAATCAGGAAGGTTTTTCTTGGGTCTGTGGGGCCCAGCTCTCCAGTTTGCAATAGACAGTGTTGGAGTTCTTGCAGCGACAGCCGGGCCTGTTAACCCGGTCGTAGCAGCCCTGGCACGCCTTCAGACACCCCTTGACGGGTGGGTAGCATAGCAGACAGGGGAAGAGTACCGACATTAATCCCATGCACAAGAAACGAGAGCAGCAGTGGGAGCGTGACAGCGAGCAAGGGTGGTCAGCACATGAGTCCCCCTCATCGTCATTGGAGCAGTGGTAGAAGATGCCCTTAACCAGGCACATGCATGTGCCGTGCTCCAGTGCGCTCTCAGCCGAGCAGAGGCACTGGCCATTGCACGCCAGACACGAAGGCAGGCTCCTGGGAGCCGTGCAGTCACTGCACTTGCACTTCCCACAGCACTCGCAGATGAACTGGTGCCCGGCAGCAGCCACCACCCCATTGCCAGAGCCAGAAAAGTCTGATTTCCCTTTGCCCTGGGGCTTGAGTGGAGCCTCTAGTGGAGGCTGGTGGAAGTGAGGTCCCTGCTGGGGCTGTAAAAGGGCCTTGGGCTTGGGCTGAGTCCGAACAGGCCGCTCCGCTCTGTGGTGGTGCTGTAAGCTCATGCCAGGCCTGGTGGGGGGCGAGCGTGCCAAAAGTCCCTGCTCGGAGGAGGCACTGCTGTTGCTCCCTGAACTGGCGGCACTTCCTGTGCTAGTGGAGCGACTGAGCCCCGGTGCCCGGGACCCGCCGTACTGCTGTCCCCCGGCCACGACCACCACGCCGCCCCCGACGTGATGGTGGTGCCCTGGCGGCCGGTGCTCATAATTGTTGTTCACATTGACGAGGATGACCTCGTGAGTCCTCTCCTGCTTGTCCTGGGGCCTGGGGGCCATGCGGGGCGCAGGGGGCCTCCGTACCACCGAGGGCCCCTCTGTATACTCGTTGTTGGAGCGGATGGCCTTGATTTGGTCCAGTGAGAGAATGGCAGCATGCTGGAGCTCCCGCTCGTAATCCGACCTCTGCCGGCTCTCTAGGGAAGGCTGCTGGATCACCACTAATGAACCGCCGGGGCCATGTTGACTTTGGAGCTCCATCTGGGGGGATCACCACTTCCGACATTCACCGTGGACTTGGCATGCATCGGAAAACCTGCCAGAGGGGGGAAGAGAGGCCGGGGAGAGACAAAGGAGAAGCAGGGAGGGAGGGGACATCATCAGAGAGAGCCAAAACATGGCATAACTGGCAAACACACCCTGTCCTGATGGAAGACGGGTTAACATGACTCCCAGGCCATTTCAGATTCAAAAGCGACCAGTATCATATCGTTCAATTACTTTAGCTAGAACTATTCAGCAGCAGCAAAATGGCACGTTTCAACATGCACTATTAATTCAGGTGAAATAAGCAACATTTGTATTTTACTATTTGATGGCGTGTTTGAAGTTAATCCACACTCAGTGTTTTCATCCTGTCAACGTTATGTCACTTTTGATTCCGTTAAGTGAGGCAACCCGGGAAGAAAAGGTGACTACAGCAAGACTTTTTGTACCTTCCTCCCCAAATGCACACGTCCAAACTTCAGCGGGCCCTACAAATGCTTCCCCTCCTCATTTACATTTCTATGACTAGTTCACATTTAAATGCAACCGCGGCGACGCAATGAGGACGCGATCCAAGGGAACTAAATGAGCTGCCTCACTTAGTATTCTATTACTACACCAAAAAGGATTTCGGGGAAATGCGGACAAAAGTAGAGTAAAAAAAAACCAAAAACTAAAGGTCAGACGACGTCCCGACAAAATACAGACTTTGGTTGAAAACCGGCCTGAGCGCTTGGACGTTTTCGAGTTCAAACTGAAGCCCGTCGGAAGCAAATTGATGTGTCAAGATCTACTGTTTACGCCATAAACAGCATCAGGAATTTGGGCTTGAGCCGTCGTGGATGTGAAGCAACGCCGACGTGCACGAGGCCAGAACTTAGGGCTCACTTTGCAAAAACAACCTGGCTGCCCCGTGAAGCGCATGAACCTCGCAGGCACAAACACTGCAGCCAGAGCACAACTGGTCGAGTTTGCGTCTTTTGCGCTTTGCACACAAACACACTCTTATTAGGCAATTTTATTATTATTATTATTTTTTTTTTTTTTTAAATAGTCTACGCGTCAAATGGCGCACTATAAATGGGGCTATCTGCATATGTCTGCATAGAGCCCGTTCAAAGGGGACGACGTCCTGCTCAGGAATAAAAGCGGGGCCCTATAAGACACAGGGCCGAGGGATCGAGAGACACGAGAGGACGCGTCCACAGAGACGGGGAAAACTTATGAATGAAAACAACCGCCGTGGGGGCAGCGTGTTTGTGGCGGCGGAGCCACGGGAGGACACGGGCATGGGAATCCATGGGCTTCATAATCTAATCGCGATGAATTTAACGCTGCGGGTGTGTTTTGTTTGTTTTTTTCTGTGCCAAACGCGTTACACAAAATCACACGGAAAGTCTTAGCCTTTGTGCGCCGGTGTAAAAACAAAACAAAACAACAACCCCATTTCTATCGTATATGTAGCCTACAATGGCGCGTAGCATACCGGGTCGCTACGTGCGCTACGATCTGATAATAAATACCCGAAAAGCAAATGAATACGCGTAAAATAATGGTACGGTTGTAAGGGAGATACGTACCTACATGCAACCATCCATAAGGTCGAATCCATCAACCAAATAGCCTACCAAAACTCCATTCAAAAGGAAGGGGCAATGTCCAAACGCAGACTACAACGTCTCATGCATAACATTAACAGCCTGTTAATCCCAGTGCGAGTGTATCCCTGTGCGTTATTCCCGTTGCTTGGTCAGTTTTACAGAAGTTCAGCGCGGATCACGCATGCATGCGTCCCAGGATGAAACACAAGTAAATCCACAGCGGAGCTCTGGTGGTGGGAGGGAGAGAGAGAGAGAGAGAGAGAAGGCACCCCGGGGAGCTGCCTGCGCACTTGGAGGCCGATCTTTAGGCAAGGCGACCCAGTTCTAGAAGTCCCGCGGGAACGGTTGTAAAATAAAATGGAAGAATAGCGTGAAAAGCGTCTCGGGGAAGTGAACACGCGTGGGTTTACATCCAGGACTGCCCCCCCTTCGGGTGTCCGCGGAGCCGTGAGTTTGCGCTCCCGCTGTTACTTACTGTCGCGGGGGGGGAAATCTGCGCTCGCGCAAAAAAAAAAAAAAAAAAAAAAAAAAGTGTCGTCGGGTCGCGGACAGCGGTGCGCTCTCTCCAGCTCTGCTGGCCTGTTCAGCACTGAATGAATGGGAACGCAGGGCTCAGTGTTTGCTCGACAAGCCAACTCCCATTGGCCATTCACTCCACTGAAAAAGGATACATCGCATCCGCTCCTGATTCATTGGGCAGATGTGGAAGGCCGGGCGACGGAGACGTGTGCGCTAGTTAAGGTGGACCGGGTTTTGCTTTGCGTTGGCTCGATGAGGGGGCCCAGGGAAGAACACACTACTAGTTTCCGCTCTTGCCGGCTATGAATAATGATGTGAATACGGTTGATGTGACTAATAGTGATGTAATAAGCGCGCCATTTATTTATATTCTTGCTGATTTGCCATTTTTGGCACACACGCCTCACACACACAAGTAAAAGCCCCTTTTCATAAATGTATTCTCATTTGGGTCGTATTTTTTGCTCTGCTTCTAAGATATAAAGTGAAACACCAT
This sequence comes from Coreoperca whiteheadi, assembly GCA_011952105.1. NCBI lineage: Eukaryota > Metazoa > Chordata > Actinopteri > Centrarchiformes > Sinipercidae > Coreoperca > Coreoperca whiteheadi. Next base: position 25,613,846 of record CM022490.1, on the reverse strand, counting down.
GTTGGTGCAGCTATCATAAGCATCAAAAGCCTATTACTGCTATTAATACACAAGCCTTATATAGTAATAAAGGCTTTTTGATATTTTGTGTTGGTCACAAAAACTATTATATGTTTTAAGATATAACACAGAAGTAAAATGTATAAACTATCCAATAAACTGAAAAACCTGGTTAATACTGGTGCTTTGGGATGAGAGATGAAGGCTGCTAAACTTAAATGCACTACACATGTTTACATGAGGGGTGCAGAGACTCTGCAGGAACCTGCAGTGACCAGGGGGGTTGGGGGTGGTGGTTGGGGGTTTAGTCCAGGACCACCTTAAGAATAAAGCAGCCCTGCAGCCAGGGGAAAGACTCCCCCCTCACTCCTGCAACCCCCCCCC
>CM022490.1:25580939-25593097 GCA_011952105.1 Coreoperca whiteheadi | reverse complement strand
GTTTTGGGGTGGGGTGGTCTCTTTTACTTTTTTAGATGTGTATATGTGTCGGGGGGGCCCCAAAGCGTTTTTTTTTTTTTTTTTTTTTTACTGAGGCCAGCGTATGTTTTGTATTGTTTGCAAGGGGAGCGCCGCACATGTGCACTGTGCTCCAAACGCCAGCAGCATGACGAGGAGCTGAGCGTCGAATTTTGCGTATTCACGCTCGGCGTTTTTTTTCTGGTCGCCGAGAGTTGAAGGAATGTTCAACTTGGGGTAAAAGGCCGCGCACGTCACCGTCACTTTTTACCCAACCGTCCAAACGCAGCAGAGGAGGTGGCGGGACAAATACCACAAAGACCGACCATCACGTTCTCCATGTAGGCTACAAGTGCTTGAACGACGACAACGATGGGGGAGGAATTGATACTGCTGGTCTCTCGAGTATCCATGTCTGTACCAGATTACAATATGAAAAATGAGGCTTGGAGGAACATTTCTTTCCCCATGGGCTAATCAGGTAAGCAGCAGCCCGCTAGAGTCACTCGTGCGGATATTCCGTATCATAGCAACCAAAGCGTCTCAGCCGAAGAAATGCTGCGCCTCCAAAGCGCTCCCATCTGGGCGTTGTTCGTGTTAAGATATTTTTGTTTGCTGTTAAAGCTTTATACCTACACAGCACATGTGCATGTAGGCCTGTTTTGGTTTCCATTTTTCAAAATCGGAAATGTATCTTCGTCTATTTAAAAAATGGGTAAAAAACTGGATTTTAAAAACACTATTTGCAGTGCAATTTCACTTTTTACTATTATTCTTCAGTCAGAGGAACTGGCATAATAAGCAGCTGACTTCCCTGACTTCTTTTCACTCTCTACTGCAGAAACACTGTCAGAGTGGTAAATATTTTAGGAGGATCTCATTTACTGTAAACTGCGGCGATCGGTGTCTTCCTGCAGCAGGAAACACAAACACTTTGTGGGGGGATAACATGCAGATGAAAAAGTGATGTGATCCTTTAAAAAGAAAAAATCGAAAGAAAATTGGTTAAAAAAAGGAAAGTGATGCGCCTCACCTCGAACACTGTGTTGTTCTTAAATATATTACCCATTACAGTGGCATGGTGCAAATGCAAGTGCCTTGTCATGATAAAACCTCCTGTCTGAAGACCGCGTTTAAGAACAGTCAGTCAATATGTCATCAAAAGTCACTGTCAGTGGGTTTGGACATTTACTTTGTTTATTTACTTGATTTGTTGCATTTGTCCCTTGGTGCTCTTTTCTTGTAAACACAGCATTATCTTTAGTACTGTAATGATCTGTTATCTGTATCCTGTTTTCTCCCAAACTTCCCCTCAGTAGTCACGGGAGTTTAAAGTTTCATCTAATCTAATTTGATCTATAGCGCTGGTATGTCAAATATAATACATACACAGGTGAGTCCAAGCTATTTTCCGCCTATGAACTCTTATCAGCTTGACTGTGGCATGCCTTTGAATTTTTGTGGGGCTTCAAGAACACAGTGGCAAGTGACTGCAAACCTCCATTCCACAGATGAGACACTACACCAGAAACCCCGATGTCAAACACAACACCTGATAGCGGGGGATTGGTTTCTTACTGCATACCTCCACCAGGTGTACGCCTGCTTTAGGCTGCGTTTTTGGGTGGGGGCTGCCGAGTCAGGAATCAAGGAGAGAGCATGCACTTTCAGGGTATGCGGAGGCCCTATAGATAACCTTAGACTGCACTCCAGAGGATCACAATGTCAAAAGAAGAGAAGAGAAACACCTCCCTGTCCTGATCAGACTTGACATATTAACAGTTTTCCAAGCTTTCTGAAAGAAAGGTTTAGAAATGTTTAAAGCATTTGAAAACCTGGTTTTCTTGAGGAATTGCGTATAACATTAAATATTTGTGATCAAATGGGGAATGATCATTGTTAAATTTTGAAAAAAAACTAAAACATCCGTAGTTATACATTAATACAAGTTTAATACTGAACAATTCAAATCATCTACTTCAGAGCTATTTGGGTGTTGTTTGATCATGATTGATTGACAGTAGCATCACCCTGGCAACATAGGCAAACTGGGGCGAGAACAGTACTTTCATGTCTGAATAATAAAATAATTGTTAAGTATATAAAATGTAAAAAATAAATAAATTGTGAAACAGGTTCATTACAGATTGCCAGATCACAATGTGTCATCACAAAAGTTCTTGCCTTGTCAAAAACAAAAATCAAAGACATTCAAGTTACAATGATTACTGGTGATTCTGATTGGTGAATTAGAAATAACTGACATCACTGTTTTTGCGGCCCGGTTGAAACTAAAGAACTTCATGGGTGTTTCTTGTCTTTTCTCTCTCTATTTGGGTCTGTTTGGATCCGGTATAATTAGGGTCTATTTGGACAAGGTTTGACTATCCTTGGGTCTCGTGTTTCTGAACATTACTGCATGCATGTCGGGTTCAGGTAGGGTTCGCATGGGTCTGTTTTGGAGTAGGTTTGACCTCTACTTCAAAACAGTGGAAAACCTAAGAGACAAATATCAAATAAAGAAAGCTCTGATGTGAAAATAACCAATATGGCTCTAACTTTGGTGAATAATGTGATCATGTAGGAGGACCCCATCGCCTGTAATAAAAACCGTAACCGTCAATAAACTTGCCTCCTGCACTATTCCGGCCAATCAAATGAAAAAAAAGAACTCGTCAGAGATTCTCAGTACTCACAAATATCTCACACAGGAAGCATGACTGGGACAATAATAGTTTTAATGGCCTGCCAAGGCATGCTAGTGTCTGAATTATAGTCAAAAAACGGTTGTTTTTTGAGCCTGTCAGAAAACCAGAATAACATTTCTATCATGTCCGTGACCCTTGAAGTCTAAATATACAGCCGGGATTTACTTCCAGGAGAAAAGATATACTGTACATCTTATGGGAATGTTTTGGTTTTTTTGTCGAATGGTGTATAAACTACGAGTCGGTCAAAGACAAACATGATTTCTCTGACAAAGAACAAGACAGAGATAGAGAGAACCAGACCCAGTACAGAAAACTCTCAAAACATTTATGTTCTGCATCCCAATGCCGTAAATAATAAACACGGGCTAAAACCTACCAAACGTAAGGTTGGTAAATGAGTATATTTGGCCAAAAAGGGTGATGCGCTCTTTTCAGAATTGTGCCCTTTATCTTACAGTCTCTTAGATTTTTGTGTCCTGGAGGACGGTAGCGGTTTCTCTGCTCAAGGCAATGTGAATCACGCGGCAGGCGAATGCAGAGAGACAAATCTGTCCCACAAAGAAGTGTTTGTACGATTACTCCCAGGCTGCTGTGAGATCACGAGGGCGCTCTGTGACACAGTACAGACACAGACATCATGGAAAAGCACAGTAACATCTCACAGCAATGCAGGCCATAGTCACAATTTCGTATTTGGAGGTGAGCAGTAGTCAAAAGGTGTAGATGTAGGCCTGTGAATGCAGGGTTGCCAGCTTGAATTCTTCAGCCAAGCACCATTTGCATTGGATAATTAAACTTGATGCTTCGTAAAATATGACAACAATTTTCAGTCTGAGCTGATAACATGTCTGGGAAGTTGACTGCATGATGGTGAAACTAATATCCTAAAATCTGGTGAGAAAAAACTAGATGGCTTTGATTATTTCAACAATCAGGCCAACTTTGGGCAGATTACTGCACAAGAATTAAGAAAAATGATCACTTGACTTCATGAGTTGCGTTTCCTAGTTTATTGGTTGTAGTGGCCTGATTTGTACGAGAGTTTCAATAAATCTTTTGCTTATCCCACTGAATGCTACTGCGGGCGTGATGACAGAACAGGCAGAGCTATTCACTGTCGATTTCAAACAGCTACTGTGAGTGAAAATTGAATGTTGAATGAAGATTAAGATCTCAGCCTGTATTTTCTTATTATTTTGATATAGACTATTTTCATAAATAAGTCACACAGTCGTCTTTAATTCCATAAATCTCCTCACGCTTAATCTTCTGTGGCTTTGGGGAAACAGGAGTATTTGCCTTACATAATGTATGCTTCTGTGGTTAGCCAATACTGGTTGGGTGTTGCTTTTCCTTTTCTGTTGCACTCATTATAAATTAATCAAAGAAAAGATGTGCAACACGCGTGCAAAAGAAAACGCAACTCACCTCTGCTCCAGAATACTTGCTGGTTCGAGTCACCAGGTCATCAAGAGACACATTTTGGGCCACAGGCATGTTGCGGAACTGGAGAGAAAATATCTCACGTCGGGTCGGAGCATCTGGGAGAGGCACATAGACGATTCGGTCAAGGCGACCTGGACGCATCAGAGCCTGTGGGACGGAAAAAAAGACAGTCGGCCTCTGGTTCACCACCACATTTCACAAATTGTCACACACAAGTCTATCAAGCTAAGGCGTCCGCATCAATACTGAGCAATCAGTGAAAACCTCTTTGGCCTGCTGAGGGTAACACATGTTTAAGTCAACTGACATCTAATTCTTTTACTTAAAACTTTTCCAGCACATCCTCTGTTCACGATCACTTTGGCATCACAAAACTACCATCAGGACACTATGGCTCTGACCTTTGACCTCCTTACTGCTTGCTTATGTGGTGGCGATCTAGGAAGTGAAGCTTCCTCTACTGGCGCATTGACTGTACGCCTCTTTAAACAGGACCACGACCCAAATGCCTAAAATGCAAACTGTGAAATGTAAGTTTTCCCACTTCCAGCAGTCAGCGTGGAGACAATGTTGACGTTATCTGATAAACCCTCCACTTCCTGCAGATCACATCTCCGTGACCCCAAAACAGTCCTTGAGTACCCAAAGCCGCCGCTGTCTCGCTTGTCAGACGTTATTAAGTGGCAGGCGCCTCTCAAACACAGACAGGCAGACAAATATGCCCTGTCTCCATTCGCTCTCCTCAGCCAGGCGGTGACAATCCGTGGTATGGTTTTGTTTGGTGCATCCATTTGACCAGCCAGCTAGCCGAAGAACAGCGGGATTTGAAAATGATAAAATGCATTTCACTCGTCATGAATTAGAATGAAGAATCAACAGAAAAACAAACATCAACTGGAACTGACAGTCTCATTGTTGTTCTTCTCCCAAGACTCAGTTGCAGAGCCCCTGGCTTTGGGCCAGACTGGCCACAGCGGGGCTAAACCCCGGCCAGCGGAGACGAGGCAGGAGACACACTGCCATGCAGGAGGTCACGTCAGGAGTGATCAGCGAAGGCTGGAGGGACCGAACCAGCAGCCTTTCAGCTCTTGTTTACGGAGTCATCACACTGCAATTCCTGCTTCTCTGCATGCACCACGTATCTCCCCAAGCCTGACAGCCTCCTTGCGTCTTTTAAATACATAGACTATATCAGTATATCAACCTGTTTTCTTGATGGGTAAAGCCGGACAATCTGTATAGATTAAGATGTATTTTTTTGTGAAGGGTGGCATTAACCCAAGCACAAAACTAAAGCTGAAATGAAAATTTCATCATTGAAGTTTTTTGAAAATGTCAAAGAGTTGCTGGTTCCAGTTTCTCAAATGTGAAGATTTGACCTTATCTATCATACCTTGGTCAACTGAATATCTTTGGGTTTAGGCCTGCTTTTTAAAGATGGCATTTTCTGACATGTTATAGCCCAAATGCTTAATTGGATTAGTCTGAAAAGTAAAAAAAATAATGAAAAAGGTGCCTCCAGTTAAACACTGAACTTAAACCTCAACTTTTAAGCCAACATGGACGAAGAAGTCCTTGCAGTGCCTTGAAAAAATGGAACATCCTCAATTCCATGATAACTGGGCTAAGTCTCTCAAAGATCATATGATATAAGCAAAGCTCCGGAACAGCTACTAGATGAACCTTGAGGGGAAATTGTTTTGTCACCTGCTGCTTCCATGGTTGAGAATTCACTTTGAACCTCAGCAATAATGAAAAACACTGCGAGTTGCAGCCCTATACTGAAGGCACTATGGCACGAACCATCAAATGGTCTTTGCCATGTTACATTTTAAGTCCATCAGCTAGCAAAGTGTCGGACGCAATTTTTTTTTTGTAATGGTTATTTTTAAATTTCCACTCTGGATAACCAATTCCCATTTACTGAGGTGACGGACAGTTTCCCTGCCTTTTATCTGCTGCTTTTTTGTGTTCCTGTGTATGTGTATGGAACCTGAGAGGATGGAAACTAGAGACAAACATTAGTAGCTACCCTTAGGTAACCACAACAGAGCCACGGCTGACAAAGGAGCAATGGATCATGAGAGGAAATGTTCTTGTTTTTCAGGTCTCTGGATTCTTCCACTTGTTTGAGGAGAGTGTCTGGCTGTGGGTGATAAACCATCGGCATAAAACGGATAGAGAGGGATAACGTCACTGTGATTCAAAGTGGGGAAAGGGTGGCTGTTGGGGAGACCTGCTGGGAGATGGATGGATAGCAGGTTTGAGGGCTGCAGCATTCAATTAAAGTCACAAGGGCTTGAGACCTGGGGAACTTAATAAGATGTGTCTGGCAAAACAACTATAAAGCAACACATGTGAGAGTTAGTTCGATGTCACGGTTCTCGCAACAGGTTAGTGGGAATGGTAGGTTCGTGTATGTGCAGGAGCTGAGACGGGTGCCGTGGGGATTGCAGTCTGTGGTTGTTTGTCACAGCAGGTTGAGCCAGTCTCGGCAGTGCGTATTGCACTATGCTGAGGCCATGCCAGGGACACTTCCTGAGTTGCTCTCCCTGGAAGTATCTGGCGGCGGCATGCCAACACAAACCTGCTGACCCCCGTCTAAATAACTCACACAGACAGACACTCCTGTGCACACTGACAAACAAATGCACATGCGCAAGCGTGCACACAAACGCACAATTCTGGTAAACCCTCTTCGGCTTAGTCTTTTTCATTTCAGATCCATTTTTCTAGTGCACGGACGCCACGTGCTACTTTATCACCTGCTAATTCTCCCCGCACACATAATGGAGAAGTGCTCGTGGCTTCCAGGCGCTCAGGCTCCAAGGGTTCCAAGGCGCTCCCAAAAAGCAGAGCCGACCCTCAGCTTTGAGACTGCTAAACTCATCTGACTGCCCTGGAGGGAAAGAAAGGCGTCCCCCCCCCCCTTTCCTCTCAGCAAGAGCAGGGGGCCCATCCATCACTTAACAAGATACACTTCCTGTTCTCAAGGATCCGGGGGTGGGGGGAGGAGAGAAGGAGAAGGAGGGGACGAAAGGGAGGAGGAGGAGGCGGTACGGGGGGGGACCCCGTGAGACAAATACTTGGCTTGGCATGTTGGGCAAGCATTGACGGGCTCTTTTCGTAACGGCATCATTCCACCTGAAGTCTTGGCTCGACTGGCAGAAAGCGAAGAGAAGAAGGAGGGAGGGAAGCAGAAAGGAGAGGACAAAAACAGCCAGACCAAGGGACCCAGACAAGCCACTTGAAAGGACTACAGGACCAAAACCCTACAAACAAACACAGATAAGTGGCGTGGGAGACCGAAAACTGCCATCGACCAAACGCAGTTGTATAAATTCAGTTTTTCTGACATGAGTCTGCATGACGGATAGCATCCACCTCGTTGCACCACTGACATGATAGGCATCATTACACATGGGCCATTAGTAATTAGAAATGCCCCTAGGTAAGAAATACCAACTACCTTTAATTCAACACTGAAGCATTTATACACCACTAAATCTGGCCGAGTGTGCGCTGTGGACTACCCCGCTGAGCAAAAAGTCAAGCACAGTGCGACGGCGACAACCGTTTGAAAAACGAGTGGGGCCTAACCTGGATCAGTCAAGCTGATCAAAACACACAAAGAGAGAAAACAGAGAGACAGAAGAGAAAAAAATAAATAAAACTCATCCGCTCTCTCTGTGCCAAGTTTCTCTGCCGATAACAACAGTAATCATTCCAGGCATTGCAATCCTCCTCAACAAGTGATTACCCCCTAATGACTGATGACTTCCTATCTTCGAAGGCCGGTACCTCTCCCTAACCAGCGGGGAATGCTGGGAATCCTCTCCTTGGAGCGCTGTTGCTGAGCACATTCTTGGCCAGCGTCAATCTGACCTGCTCGGAGCTACATGTACAAACTGTTTACAAACGGATGCCCCCGCAATTCAGGTGTTTTATTCTTAGACGGAAGCTTAGACACGGCTAGGTGTGGCTAAATCAAGATCAGATGTGCTGTGTCGCTCGCACTCCCTTCAGATCAAATGAAAAATGAGAGGAAACACCGGGTCCATGATACTGAACGTGATGATTAAGTTCTTCCCTGCACATCTGGTGAAATCTCTCTTTTCTTTAAAAGCTCTTCTGCTGGTGCTTTTTCCAGCGTGCAGGAATACAACACGCTGTCTGGCTGAATAAGTGGCTTGCCTGAGGAGACATCAGTTGACTTTGTTCCCTGCCTGGAGGCACTTGCTGTATGTGGTTTCCTAACCTGTCAGTCCGCAATCCTCAGAGGCCTTGGTGAGTCATACTGACTCAGAGATGGGCCACCCTGGATTTATGCAGCGCAGCACACACAACACAAAATGCATCGAGCGTGATGAGAACCAAAAGCTCACAGAGAGGTCAGAGTGGTCGACTTCTGGAGTTCAGATTTGGTATATTAACACAGGGTGCTGACTAAATGCCAGCAAATGTTGGCTATCATCATTAAAAACAGTCTTTTAGGTATTTTAGTTATTCTGTTATACTGCAACTACAAAAGCGGTCAACTGTGCTGTTCAGTCAGTGAACGTAGCTGCTTAAATTTGGCAGCCAATGGACAACACGGCTGTGCCTTCATGGATTTCCCCCCCATTCTCTTTAGGTAGAAGCCCAATTTTAAAGACTAAAGTCTTAAGGTGTTCTCAGTCTTGGCCCATGTACTTGAATCTAGAGCCAGGTTTGTTTCTTCCATGGTTTGGGAGGGAGTCTGTTTTCATGGATGAGAATCCTACCGAACCTTACATAGATTGTGCAACACACATCCATGGCAAGACTGTACGGCATCAATGTTACTTCTGTGAAATGCGCTATTTTTGCCTGTTTCTACTTAAATTGCTTTACTTTTGTCTCGCTACCACACAAAAAGCGACAGAATCCAGCCATGCCTGAGTGTGTGGCATGCATTAATGCAGCAGAACCTTCAAATGAGGTGCACTCATAACATTTCACCATACAAGTGATATGTGCCTTCATCTCTGTGAACGTCACACCATGAAGATCTTCATGAATTCTTACAGTACACGGTTTGTAATAAAAAAAACAAAAACAAACTTAAATAAAGACGTCATAATACTGTGAAAGTTATATCTTCATGGGATATACACAACTGGAAACGCAAACGGTAGACTTTTTTGACAAGGCAGCGTAAATCGGGTAAAGTGTAATGTGAAAAAAGTGTGGTGGAAAGCAATGGGTTAGTTTAATTCATAAGGGAAATATTTAAACTCTCACTAATATTCCCTCTCTCTTTTTAGCACACACACACTAGGTGTAGTGCTATTTGTTCAAGCACTGGAGCGGACATGTGACACACGCACATGCATGCACGCGCACGGTAAGTTGTGGCTCGTTTCGAAGGTTATGTAGTAAGTTGTAATTAGCGTGACATTAGGCAGTAAATTAAAGGCGAATGAACACAAGCAGTTTGTGTTTTGAATTATTTCATTGACTCTCTTGTGCCGAGCGAATGAAGCCGCACTGGAAACATCCTTTCCGAGAAGAAGTTGCAGTGTAGGCGGAGGTCATCTAATAGGCTAGGCTATGAAAACGGAGCTACTGGTGAGCAAGCTTTCATTTCCTGCAGGCGTTGAGGACGCATCACAAATAAAGAAACTGTCAGCAGAGTGAATGATGAATGAAAGGATCATTTGCTGTCTTTGCATTAACGTTACCTAGCTACAGAGTGCCCCTCAAAGCCTGCGGGCATCTACCTGCAACTTTTGTGGTGGAATGTTTTCTTGCATGTTACTCAATGGCCTAACCCTAAGCTTAACCAACGTAAACAACTGAAGCAGCAAGTGCTAGGCAATCATAGGGAGTGCTGGCGGAAAGCTGGTGGGGAAAAAGAAATAACGCGGAGAAATGCCACATGTGTCTCCTCGTTAAAGTGTCCGAGTGAAACAAGCCGACTCGCGGTTCAATGCGAGCTGTGGAGTGTCACAAATCTCACTTTTACACTACTTCCGTTCACCCGCCACCGTGGCTGGTAGGTCGAGCAAATTCCCTGCTATCAAACCCGTTCTAGTTCCTTCAAATCCCGCATATCTTGTATTGTAGCTAAAGCAGATTTATACGATCTACTGAGGAGTTCCGCACACCACATCTTTCTAAAAAGATGACGTAATTTTGGACGAGGCCACGCTGTGTTCAGAGGGTCACTGGGCCTGCTTTATGTCAGGCCTGACTTCGATGTGGGAGACGGTCAGAGGAAGAGCAGAGTGGGGAGAAAGAGAGAGTATATCAGAGAGTGAGGGGAGGGGACAGCAGAACACAGAGAGAGGGATGAAAATGACAGGGGGAAAGAGAGAGAGAGAGGGAGAGGGAGAGGGAGAGAGAGAGCAGAGTTGGCAACCAGTCAAAAACATGAGAGGCTTTCACTCTGGATTTTGCCCTTGAGTCAAACTTGCATCCGGCAGGCGAGGCCACCGTGTCCGAGAACCAAATACCTCTGGCGCTGTTAACCCCCTACTGTCCCACATACTCACAGCCAGGAGGAAGTCAAGATTTGTAGTTTCAAAATGAGGTATAAACCATTTGAACAGGTGATTTTTGTTCTTAGAAAATGAGCACTTTGGCATGCTAGAGCAACCCATTTGGGGAAGAAAAAAAAGAAAAGGTTACCAATTAGTTAGTACTAGTAGTAAGTTCTTTCAAACATTTACAAACTGCAGTGCAAAGGAATTGCACAGCGCCACATTTCTCCTAAAGACAAACACATACAGATTTGGATTTACACCTTCAATCTGATTTAAATCTTTTTTAGACTTTTAATTGAACCTTTAACAAAAGGGCACTACAGCAACATGAATGGACACATTTTCACAAGAGGAAAATTCGGGTTTATTACAACTTGGTTTGTTATTTAGGTGATGATTACGTTGTCCTCACCAAAGTAAATGCTGAGATCTGGAAACGCGGTGATTGCACGGCGGAGTCTGACAGGGCAAGAAACACAAATACAGGTTTTTAAACAAACCCCTAGCCAGTTTGATCTAAAATCGCTGTATTTGCATGTAAAACCGAAAGTGAGCGCACCCGAAATATCTGTAGCACTGCCTCGTCGCTCAAACAAGTGGGTAAATTGTCTATAAACTGTGTTGGATATTTTACAAAGAGTTTGGGGATAATCATTTCCTCCGTTTTATCTTCCAAATACGTTTGGCTAATCTGGGGCTTTGTTTAAAACCTGCATGATCTTTTGCCTGCTTGTTTTTCTTGCCCTGGAACACTTCTCTTTAGCAATGTCACTGGGTTCCCAGATCTTAGCAGTTAACTTAGTGAGTAGAGTGTTATTATTACTGATAGGAATGATTACAAAAATAAGGCCTAAGCTGCAATAAACCGGAGGTTTTGGTGTTTGTTTTCTTCGTACAGTGTCATGAATTTACACATTTTAATTTTTAGTATGTGTGGCCCCAGCAGGAGTCAGACTCTAAATCTGGTCAGACCATAGAGGGGTGTGTGTGTGTCAAAGGGTGTGTATGCATGGTATTGCTAAGCATAGGGTCATAGAATTAGATGTCACACCTTTTTAGGTGCGCGTATGTGTGTGTGTTTGAGGGTCACTAATACAGACCAGGTGAGACCAGGCTGAGATGAAGGAAGGGAGGGGGAGATGAAGTAGCAGCAGCTGTGCTGCTCTCTTTTTGGGTGAGGGTTGGGGGGGGGTACTCACACCCCTACAGCTACCCTGGGCTCCACAATAAAGTCCCTGAATCTGTCAAAACAACCCCGACTGGCTGGCCCTCACGCCTCCACGAAAATAAAAATGGGCACTGCCAAAAAAGCTGTCTTATTTTGACAGGAATAGATGGGCAGAGCATGTGTATGTGTGGGAAGGGTCGCCCACCAGTAAAAAAAAAAAAAAAAAGGGGAAGAAAAGCCGAGGAAAAAAACCAGAAGCCAAGTTGAAATGACAAAAAATTATAGTTTGTTTTTAAAAAGGAGTATAGC
>CM022490.1:25563123-25575726 GCA_011952105.1 Coreoperca whiteheadi | reverse complement strand
ACCCTCCCACCCGCCGCCTCCTCCTCCTCCTCCTCCTCCTCCTCCTCCTCCTCCTCCTCTCTCCCCTTTCAGAGAAACTGTAGCTGCGGCTATGTTTTCTATGGGCCCTGGTGGATTCATCCTGTTGACAGCGCCAAGCCTTTTATGCATCAAAAACACAGTATTCCCTTTCAGGCGGAGAGACGATGGAAGGGAGAAGGGGAGCTGGGCTGAGGGTGGTGGCGGCGGGCGGCGGGGGAGAGCCACGGACGGTCCCCGCAACAGACTTCCTTCTTCAAAATCTTGGTACTCATCTCTTTACGAAAAAGAGAAGAGGGAGAGACAGACAGTGAGAAGGGAGGGGATGACGGATCAAGAGAGGTAGAAGGGGAGGCAGGGGAGGAGGAGGGAAGGCAGAAACAAAACAACAACGGCACAAAAGAGTGCGTAATTAAGACAGGAAATGGGAGAAGAGAGGAGGGCTCTGGGGGCTTTCAGAAAGAGGCTGGCCGGGGTTGCTTTTCCAGAGAGCGGAGGAGTGGGGCCGATACCCGAGCCGTCTGAATGGAAATCAGATAATCTGTTAACACAAGGCATGGCCCAGATCCTGCCTGCAGACTGACATGGATAGGCCAGTTCCTGTTCCAATCCGCTGCGGTGGCACAAAGCGTTGCCAAGGCAACCAGCTGTTCCAGCCAAACTTTGCCTCTCTCTCCGAGCCGGCGGCAAAAACGACAGGTGGGGCTGCGAGGCGGGTAGAAGCAGCGCTGAGGCGCCTGCGAAAACACAGAGCTAGCTCAACGCTGAAGCGACACGGGGGCAGGAACTTAACGCCAGCCGCCATTCAAAACAAATGCTGCTGAACCCCGGCAGTGACCAACAAGGCGGTCTCTTCCTTCAGCCGGCTCTTCCAGTAAAAGTTAACGGACATGGCTGTCTCTGACGGGTGAAGCCGGGAGTGATAACGTGATAAGATATACTCACACTCGCGTCTAGTGGTACATACGGTATGCATAGCTTACATTTTTCTTGCCCAGGTTTTGAAATAGTTTTGTTTGTAACGTTGCTGCTGGCAGCCAAAACACATTAGAGGTGAATAAACAAATTAAATAAAAATAATCAACGTGTCCAGAAACAACGTTCTTGTCTCTCTAAATACTTCACAGGTCTGTTGCTGTCAAGCATTTTCACTGGAACTACTTTCTACTAAAGAAAAAGGGCCCTATAGCTGTTTACAATGTGTAGTGTGGATCACTTAATAAAGTAATAATATCATTTATAACAGGGAATGTGTTCTTGCAGAAACATGTTGAGTTTTTAAATGACATTTTTCTCATCTTTGGACACCACAAATAAAAAATAAAAAATAAAAAAAAAGATCCATTTGGCCCTATAATATTTGGGCACTTATTCATTTATTTTGTAATTTGGCTGAACTGACCCTTTCACTAACAATCCAGTATTGGTGCCAATACTGACCCTATTGACCTTATTCTGCCACCAGTTACATTTATTCAGTCACAGCACGCTGCCAACTCCGTTTTTAGTGCCCCAGCAGTACTTGGCCTCATGTTAGCTTACATAAAAATGAATTCAATTATTCAAGTATACAGACTTTAAATGTGGAAAAAGAGAGCACTGGGATCGGGTAGTTACTCAGGATCAGTAAATACCCCGAGTTGAGGTATTAGACTCGGTGTCGGGAGAGGAAAAAGATGGATCGGTACATTTCTGCCCTGATCAATGCAGGCTGCTACTACTGCTAACTAGCCACATTATCACATCTGGCCAAGTGATCACATTTTTAGCATGTCTTCTATGATCTAATTCAAACCCGTTCCACATTTACACAGCCTGAAACACTAAAAACAGCTCCCAGCCAAACCCAACAGTCTCCCTTTTCCACACTTCCATAAATAGTTGATTTTACAACTTTATGCTCATTTACATTGTTGTGTGCTTTGTCACAGTATCATTTGCTGCTGCTCTAAAAAAAAGGGCCAAAACTGACTGATCTACCTGACAGTGGTGTTGGTCCCAATGAGGTGTTAGGCTCAAACTCTCCCCACAGTACCATAAAAGTGTTATTTACAATGGCCTGAACAACTTTATGGGTTCCCCTGGAGGTGAACAGGAGGCCACAGCTCTAAATCAAGGCTGGTTAAAAAGGTACCTATTTCAACCTTTTTCAATTTAAACTGCGTTCATACTTTAAGAGTGGTGACTTAACAAGAAAGAGCAAATCTCCCGCATGAAAGCCCCACCACTTGACCCACATTGCTTCCCATCCTGCTCTTTGATTATCAAATATCTGAGCAGGAGTAGATGAGGGGGAAATAAATAAAAAATGAAATAAATACACCTCCTACAGGACCTCCACCTCTGCTCCCACTTCAAGAGCAAGGCGGTGCGACATGCAGCGGCGTACCGCAGCTCAAACTTCCCCTTCCTCTTGAGGGGAAGCCATTTTATTGTGTTCCACTGAGATAATTGCCAATCCTTTAAATGAAAGGGTTTTCTCAGTGCTCTGGTAATTACTAGATACGCAGCAAGGGTCTGGTGAAGGAGGGGGGAGGTAGAGAAAAGAAGAAGGAAAAAAAAAAAAGAGAAGAAAACATGACAGGCAGGTATTAAAATTCAATGGGTGGGGCAGGAAGGAAGTTGAGAGAGGGATGTGTTGAAACAGAGAGAATGAGAGAGGGCTGGAGGGAGGGAGGGAGGCACACTGTGCTGCTGTATCCTCCGTTTGGGGTTGAGGAAGGACATGTTTATGGTCTGAGGGTTGGGCCTTTTTTTTTTTGGATCCGGTAGAGCAATCCTGTGCCAAGTGCCAAAGACACATCTGCTCCTGGGCAATACTTTGCCGTGGTAACGTGATTTATGTGGTGATCACTGACCTCTTTTCCTAAATCAATGGTCTTTTCTTTTTTTTTTTTTAGGAACTTCCCATCACATTTGGAGCAGCTGAGCTGAGTTGAATAATTCTTTCAGACAGCGCAAATTACACACTGCGCTTCCTACTCTGCGTGTTGAGGAATGTCTCTCAGTGATGATGGAGAGATTGAAAACCAAAGCAAACTGTAACTTCACATACAGTTAAACACCTCAAAGGTTTTTGGATACACTGGCACACTTTCACAGCAAAAGTTATGTGAATCACCTCAGGTAAACACACACACACACACACACACACACACACACACACAGGCCAACGGAATAATTGTGGGGTACAGTTGTTGGGATTACACACTTATTAACTAGTGCTGTTTCGCAGGTTGTTGAAAATAGATAAAGCCAAACTTTAGTGTCCAAGTTGACATGGTAGCACAGATTATCAACAAACAAAGATTCAGAAAAGTGTCTCCATAAGCATTTCTCTTCCTGTTAAGGCCTGTTTTCCGATGTGAAACGCTGCATGTTTTGAAAATATAGTATGACACGTGCCTTCACCTCCGGAACAGATAGAAAACTGTGCAGGGAAATGCAACCGTCTCGGCAGACAATTGGACAATTCTGCAAAGTCCTGGATTACATTCAACGCCAAAGCTTGGGAAATTGTTGCGACATTTCTACAACATCTGCACAGGGGAACTATGGTATGGTTATGGATTGGTAAGGGCTTGTTATAGTTAAGAAGAGGGCTGTGAGGTAACACATTCTTTTCCAAAATGGATTGATTGCACTTCGCAATCCTCCATCCTCCGTCGTTACTCACTCTTCGATGGTGTTTCTTGCTTCGCCCCTGGGAGATTATTTTGAAGGAATTTCTGGTTTACTAAACAGAACAGAGAGGCAAGAAAAGGGTACAGATTGGGAGAAAAACAATAAGTCATGTGAGGTTCTGTATTTGTCGTTGGGTAGAGAGAATGGCACAAACAGCCCTTTTGTATTTCACTTGCAGCGACAAAAAAAATAAAAACTACAAAAATCCTCTTTGATAGGACCAAAGCTGGATTATCAACTGGGAAAAGTGGCCAACAGTCCTGGGGCCCCAGACCATCGGGGGTCCCAAAAGTTAGGGAATTTGCTCCGCTAAAGTACAAGGCAGGTCCTCCATTATAAGATTATGTTGTGGCTGTGTCTCGTAGAGGTAAGTTCTACAAAGTATACATTAGTAAAGTGCACATCAGCTATTGTGCAGTTCCCACAGTTGTCCAAGTTAATTTAGCTACTACCATGTAGTGCAGTTGTCCTGTAGTGTTGACAGGTATCTGTCTATCTAGACCTATCACATGATCTTTTTACATGCCTTCAGGTATCATTTACACACTTTCCCCTGTGGTCTCTGACCCTGGAGAATGGCCCTTCAGATGCCCAAAGAGGCCCTGGGCTTGTCAAAGGATCGCCTGTTGAGGGCCTGCTGGCCTGCTGGAAAAAGGTGTGCTCTTAGCTTGTTATGTGACACAGAGAGGAGACAGGCCAGAGGAAGGTGAGGGGAGGAGCGTGGGGTGGAGGGTCAAGGCGCACAACAATGGCCCCTCTCAAGTCGGGAGGGCCCATCAGTTAAGTGTGTTTTCCTGCAATTTGAGAAAGTGGAATCTGGTCAAATTGGTGTCCTCTTGAGTTCCGATTGCATGAGTTATGTGTGACTGGGGGGGGGGGGTAGATGAGGTGAGGTTGGGGGTGTGTGTACTGCCTTAATTGCTACTTTTCAGCTCTTCCAAAAGAGGAGCGGAACCCTCAGTAGTGCTGAACAGCGGCATTCCAGGTCAGACTGGCTGTCTCCATGGTGACTGCTGGTGTGTGTGTGTGTGTGTGTGGGGGGGGGGGGGGGCGGAGGCGAGCTCCACCATTCGTGGATGAGATTGGATCCTGGAAATGGATATGGAGTGACAGGTCAGCGCCACAGGCCACGTATCTCACTGTAGCCACAAGGCTTAGGCATCCTTCACTCGGGCAAAGAGGTTCGATAAGGGGGTTTGTCCAGAGGGCCAAGAGCCATCACAGGATCACTGCCACAGACATACTGCATACTCAAAGTCAACATGGTGGACAGTTAATCAATGCTGTAGGGCTTGCAGTTGGCTGAGAAAACCAATAGCCCAACTCAATTCAACATTCCCTACAATTATCTCTGAAAAAAAATGGCTTGAGGACTTGTTTGGAAGATCTTTGCGATTCGATGAGATATTTCCAGCTAAAACCAACATTGTTTCCATCCATTGCTTCCATCTCCTCACGCTTTAAACAGATACGTACACTCCAGTCCATTGCAAAAAAATGATGGAGTCACATTTTGTGAAATTCCAGTTGAGAGCACTTGGTCGTACAGCAATGAAAACCACATTTCGTATAGAAAACTCTGTAGTTTGTAAGTGTATGTGAAAAAAAAAAAAAAAAAAAAAAAAAAAACACCAATTCAGTGAAATTTAACTGTGACATATTTGGGAGGAAAATCAATTATTTCATCCAAAAGAATTTAAATACATGAGGGAGACAATGGAAGCAATATAACAACACGAGGTAACAAAAAGCATAAGTGCAGCAGAGTATACAAAGCTAAGGACAGGAAGGAATTTTGTTTTCTGTTTTTTATGAAAAGAGATGGAAAGGAAGAAGTGGTTAGTGATTGTCAGTTAGGGGGTTGACATATTGTTTTGATATTGGTACCAAAACCCAGATACAGTATCACGACTCCATAAAACACTTGCCTTTGTGGTGAGTAATAAGGCCTTAAATGTGAACACAGCCATCGTTTCATGTCCTACAGACTTAATACAGTGAAACAAGATATCACTTGTTCTATCTATACAGCCTGGAAACTACAACAGCGTACTTTGTGTAGTACCAGAGTCTGTTCAGGAATATTGCAACACGATGTATAGATGTTTCGTAGGCTTATGTGGGTTGGGCACCTCGAGCGCACTGGGGTGTCGTCATGAAAATCAATCTATCTAACAGAACTGACCCATCCATAGGAGTCATTTAGAGATCTCCAAGTAATAACTGCATTACACGCAGTCCTATCTATTCAGTCAACTCAGCAACGCCCTGGTTGCAGAGACATATATCCTTCCTTTTGCAAGGGGATATTATTTTACACTCTCCTGACCTTGGGTACACTGAGTGAAACACAACACCGCCCACCAGTCTATTTCTGTATTTGTCTTACAGTAAGCTGCTGGTAATTGAATCATGCTCTCCAGGACTGCTAGACATGAATGGTGCTGCGGACGCATTCAGACTTAGTCACAGTGGTTAAGAACAAAGCATAATCTTGCGGCTACCATGTTTAGGTCGTGTGACTCCAATTATGTTTGTTTTTCTTTTGCTTTGTTTTTATTACTTAAACTGCAAGGCTTTACATGCCGACTTAAGTTCTTCTACACTGGAAATCAGGTGATCCGTATTAAAACTTTGTTTTTGCACCTCATTCAAAAATAAGCTCTTTTGAATTTGGCTCTTTATACTCATAATCTTAAAAGACACACTATATATAGACCTTTTATAGCAGCAGAAGAGCGTTGCATCTTTAAAAATACCACAGCAACAATACGGAGAAGGTCCGTGTTAGCAAGTGTATTTGGCACCAAGGTAAATTTGTCATGACTCACGTCTTCAGCACGCAGTGTCTTTTGACAGATTACACCCAAGAGGTGTGATGTTAATCAGTAGAAGAAGAGACACAACCAAAAGGTGGGCTATCAAATGCCAAGAGCAAAGCTTTTTAGTTCATCTGTGCAACAAACCGATGCAAAAGAGGTTGATGAATAAAGAAAAATGCGTCTACCTCGACTTCTGTCATGTCTGTTCTGTAAGAAATCCACAAATTAACCGCACCTCTGGTTGTGTAACAACTCTGAATCTAGGTGATTCCCTTTGGCAAGAAAACAACAACCTTCAGTTTCTAAAGATAGATAAACTGGTCTATTCGCATGCTGTCAACTGCTTAATCTCAAAACTAACAAACCACAAACTGAAAGACACTGGCTTTCCAACAACAAGCCTCTGCTCCTCCACTTAAGGTCAGGTTTGAAGCTACTAATTCACCAACAGCTGCGTTTCCACCCCAAGTACCCCGGACCTTTTATTCCCAGGAACTACTTCTCAAGGTACTAAAAGGTTCCTTCAGCCCAGTGTTGTCTGTCTTTCCACTGTGGTCTCCGAAATTAGGTAAATTGCACCCATTAGGTTACACCCATCACACAGCTGCATAACGCTGGGGACACAGAATGCAGAAGCGCCCCCCCAGGTGCTGCCCCCTTCGTTTTCGGCGCCCATTTTAACCAGAATCTGAATCAATTGGGCTGTTCAGACAGAGCGCGCCGCAGCGCCGAGCTCCGCGCTCAGCTCGCGCTCAGGAGCAATAGTGTTGGTGTCTGAACTATTTTTTCCGCACACTGATAATCTATTATAAACAATATAAATTGATATTATATATGATATAAATGTTCTGATTCGGATCAATAATATCCCATGCTTGCCAACCCTTTTGATTGCTCTGCCCCTCTCCCTCCTGTTCTCCTGGAGTGACCCCCCCCCCAACAAAATATCAAGATCTGCCCATCCATAGGCCTATTTATTATTAATATTATAAATATAATATTATAAAGAGTACAGTTTAGACCTGATCTACAGGAAAAGTACAATGAGATAACTTCTTTTATGAACTGGTGCTATATAAATAAAAATGTAATTGAATTACTTGAAACAGTATCACTGCTGTTTGTGGCTGTGTACTTTAAATTACGTACTTGTCTCTAAACAGAGAGCTAGCATGACAACAGTTTGCATTATGGCATTTACCAAGCACCACGCGGGCAGTATGTGACTTCCCTTCAACCGACTGGCCACCCGTTTCCGTGTCTTCCGTCATGGCTTCCATCAGTGAAGTAGTTGTGTCTTTTGTGTTGCCGCTGTGCCAGAGAAGGCTGGCCTGTGACCCAGCAACGCATCGATCCAGACGGTCAAATCAACGCCGGTCGGAGGTCAACCAATCAGAAATGTTCAGCGCAGCGAGCCCCACCCCCAAAGCTCCTGTACTTTTGGAAAGTACTACCCCCTGAGCAGCGACCTTTTAGGCGGTGAAATAATGTCCCCGGAAATTAATTTAGACCCTGGTCCAAAGGTTCCTAATCCCTGGGGAAAGTTCCTGTGGTGGAAAGTGTGGCTTACGTGTGTATTCAAACTAAATCAATGAGCAGATCGACTGTACTAAACAGGCATGAGGAAACGGAAGTGTTCGTTCAGTAGAATGATGATAGATTAATGGCAAATAGAATTAGACTTTACTATTACCTAAGGAAGTTATGCTATTAGTCTCAGTTTGTCTGCCTGTCTGTCCGTAGGATTCCTCAAGAACCTATAGACGGGTTTTTAGATTTTGGCTGTGGAAAATCAGGTTGGGCAATCAAGGTGAATATCAAAATGTGGTCAGCAAAAGGCAGAACCTGTCAAGTGAGCTCAAGTTGCCATTTTGGAGGCCCATGGGAACCCCCAATTTGGACAATACAGTTCCCCTATTACTGCAACTACCCAGCATTACTGCTACAAGATTGCACAAACAATTCCTCTTAAGGCTGGGTAGAACAGTGCTGCAGCAGTGCATCAATCACAAAAACGTGGAACCGCCGCCTGACATCTGCTTGCAATTTTGGGTAAAATCTATTCTAAGAGCAAAGGTCTTCTGCGATAAGCATCTTTTGGGCAAACTTTCTCAGATGAGGGTCCCTGGTCCAATTTTCATCCATTATCTATATTTATGTCCTCCGTAGTGTACTTAAGTAGTTTGTGAAAAGCCTGTTTGGTAATAGCATTTACAGTAATACATACATTTTGAGCTGACTTGACTTGGGGGGTCCTCAGGATGTGAAGGACTGAATAGCAGCGCTATCACGTAGTCAGTGTGCGTTCAGGTTTAGCAGGCTGTTGCAGTCTGGGTTGTGATTAGGGCTTTGATAAGGCATTGTTGATGGGCTGTGGAAAAGCGTTTTATCACTGGAGCATAATAGCGTGCATAAAAGCCATGAACCGGCGCTGAATAAATATGAGGCAGCACACACCCACAGAAAGACAAATGCGTGCACGCACGCACATACACACCTTGTGTTCGGGGCACCTTTCCTGCAGATTATCTCTGTGAAAGCATGGCGGGATCTAGGGGCCTTTTTTTCCCCCCCTCCCTGCCTCTCTTTCTCTGCAGGTGTGTGTGTGTTGTATCTTCATGCCTCCCCACACACAGTCTTTTGCTCTCTCTCTCTCTCTCTCTCTCTCTTCTTCCCTATCTCTTTCCACCTTTCTCTTGCTATATTCCTTCCTCTCTGTTTCGCCCTCCATGCCTGAGTGCAAGGTGAGGGTCACAAAAGGAACACCTGGCAAATGCGGATGCGGTCCTCTTCATGTCATTGTCACCGCCCCCCCAACCCCCCCCCCTCCCCCACCACAGCCCTCTAGTCCTCCTCCCCCCTTCCTCCCCCAGTTGACTCCCTTTTCAGAGAGGCACTCGCAAGAATGGAAAACAAGACTTCCAGTGGTAGGAGGATGGAGAAAGGGGAGGGGGAGGAGGAGGAGGAGGAGGAGGTGCCCCCCACCACTACCTCCACCACTCACTCCCTTCATCCCTCCCCTCCCTCCCTCCCTCCTCAGCTCGCCTTTCACACGCCAGGAAGTGCTATTCAGACCAGGAGCTGCATGTACATGTCCCTCTCAACCAGTAACACCTCACTTCTTTCTCTTTCTCTCTCGGAGTGCACATATATAGGCCTGTGTGTGTTTCCGTAGTATGTATGTGTTTGTGCGAGAGTAAGAGTAAGAGAAGAAAGTGCGGAATGGGATCGACCGAAGCAAAAACAGGATAAGTGAGCAGGGAAGGAGTATGTGGTTTATCTTGTTCTAACTGTCCTGATAAAACTTCAAAAACCATGAGCCCCATGATGAACGTTATTGTTCAACCTTTTGGGAAATGTACTACAATACATTGCATGTCCTCTGAGGTCACAACTTGCTCAACACAAAACATTTCTCTTGTGATAAATTCAATTTTTAAAACAACACAACAGTTTGAATTGTGTTTACTTCTATCTCTGCTCCAGCAAGACAGTTTAACGGTTTAACAAACAGAGACACTTTCACCTTGAATTCACTGTGTACAGCCACCAGTCTGGCTGAGCCTCTAGATATATATATATATATATATATATATATATATATCTTATTATGACTGTCGTATATCTGATAAAAGACTTGAAAACCCAGTCTCAAGGCTCCCAAGAATCAACTTTACATTCTTAAATACTGCTCTATGTTTAGGCTGGGTTCCATATAAGCCTGGGAATTAACACATGCTGTGCAGAGAAATGCAAAGTTTGAATTAAATAAAATGAGGAGAAACAGAAAATCTTGGTTTTGGCCTGACAGTGTACATATTTCGAAAGAGGAAAACCTTTGTGGTTTCTGTATTTGGCTGAGAAATCAGTTTAGGCCTGTATCTTGTTATAGCTTTCAGTCATTATAGTGAGAGGCACATTGGCTCAGGTACAGGGTCCTCATTGTTTGAATTTAAAACAAGTCCTGATCAAGAATTTGGGGGCATTCTCATACTTGGGTTTCTGGTCTTTTCAAAATAAATGCTGGTGACTTTTTGCAAAAAATAGTGGTAACTCAACGACAATGTAATAGCTCAACATGACACTTGTCTGGCTGCTGATGATTTCACTGGGGAATCTTTCTTTCTATCACTTAAACATGCAGACATACATTTTGGGAGGGTCGGAAGCATGTTTTTGTTAGCACATCTTAGATCATACATCTTTTAACCAAATGGCTTTTAGAGCAGAGCCATCAACCAGTGGGAGTGGCTGGATGTGACTTTGACTTGACTGCTACAATCAAATAGTGTAGCAATTACAATTAGTAAATCGTCGCCCATAATAAATAGGAAACAAGAGTCTGGAATGTAAAGGAGGTCCGATTTGTACAACTGGCTTTACTTTCGGCAATAAAAATAGATGTGGTGACTATTTTTAAAGCTGTAACACAAGTAAACAGACTGGAGTAGGGGTGGGGGCGATACAGCCCTAAAATAATATCACGATATTTCAGGGTATTTTTACGATAACAATATTCTTGAAGATATGACAAAATCCTAAAAAAAATATATATACTGATGATATTATATGTATAATGTTTGAACAAACACCCTATTTCTAGTAAGTTATTTCACCCTTTACTTCTCTTTTCCCCACACAAACACCTGCAACTGTCTTTTACTGCACAGTGCACACACACCGACTTGTCGTCTTTCTGTTTCTAGGCCTATGTTCGTTGTCTTTCTTCATCTGCACTGTGTGTTATAAAGTCGCCCAAATAAATTTTTTTTTTTCACCCGCAATTCCGTTTTAACAGCAGCAAGTGAGCCGCGTGTGGAGGAGGCTTGTTGTTAATGATGTAGCCTATCAAAATAATCTAAACCAACGTGGTACCGAATGACACCGGCACCAACAGGTGCACTTCCACGCTTTTACTAAAACCACGGCATAAGTAGGAGACTCTCTCTGTTTCTCTGCAGAGCACATTTGTCAATTGTCAGCAGACCGCATGGGAAGGGGTAGAGGGGAGATTGTCCACCAGTTAATCGGTTGCGGGTGGTGCCGTTAATATACCTGGGCTCAGGTAAAGTCTATGTGTGGGAAACACGGCTTGATCTTTTGTAACCTTCTTTTGTTAAAAGCCTATCTTCATAATAAGGGGTGACGCAGGAATTAAACTCATGAAAGGAAATGAATAACTTTATACTATTGTACACTGAATATTTGGGAGATTTGGACAGTTGGTCAGACAACAAAGCTATCTTATTAAGTCACCTTGGTTATCTGAGAAATTGGAATTGGAATTATACAGCATATAACATCTTGTAATCCTCGTACAGTCTAGTAGGTCTACCTTGTGCTGTGAAAACCTATGATGTCATAAGCTGATGTCACTAAGGCAAGTCCACCACATTTACTGTACATGGTCTTTACAAATAATTTATCAGACGCTTGGGTGAAGGTCAAATAAATTGTTCAGCGTCTTCAAATCTGAGTGATGACAAGCTACAGAAAGAGAAACAAACTGAGATTTCCCGCCGGTTTCCGTTCGTGGGAACCTTACCCAGCCACAGTCAGAGAGAGAGATAAAACCCCCAGGAGGGTGGCCCATTGTCGGCACCCTTTCTCCTGTCCTACCACCTTTTTCGTCGAATCATAATAAGAAAAGAAAAGAAGAAGAAAAACCACGACAACACACCGAAGAGACAAGGGCCCTTGTTCCGGAGCTTTCAAAGAGAAAGGAATTGGCCCTGAACATCAGCAGCACAGTGAGCAGCGCTCGACACGATTAAGCTCCTTTCACACTTCAGAGCAGGTACCGGTATGTTATAGGTTTGAAGAGAGGGTTTGGGTCAGGATGTTGTTGTAAGACCACCCCTTCTTTCCAGTGATAGCTATTAAAGCTATCACTGTGAAGCATCAGCAGCAGCCAACCTGCATGGGCTGGCCATGCAGGCTAACTGTGTGTGAGTGTGTCAGGTAAGGGGAGGAGTGATGTGTAGATTATGATTTGTGTGTGTGTGGGGGGGGAATCTTTAAAAATGACAAGGACAGTGATGGCAAAAAAACTTTCCTTCTTGTTGCATTCAGATTTAGT
>CM022490.1:25519938-25563080 GCA_011952105.1 Coreoperca whiteheadi | reverse complement strand
GTGGGTGTGGGGGGGGAGGGTGGGGGGGGGGGCGGTGCGGGGGGGGGGGGGGGGGGGGGGGGGGGGGGGGTTGGGAATCATATGCTATGGCATTCACAATCACCAGATTTTAACCCAACTGAACACCTATAGGAGCATATGGAGCGCCGTGTTAGACAGTGATCTCCACCACCATCATCATCTACAAAATACCAAATGAGGAAATATCTTTAAATGGTGGAAATATCTTCATCCCTCAAGTAAAGTTCCAGAGACTTAGAGAATCTATGCTCCACAAATCTTTGTCACCCATATGTAGCCATGTTCCCGTCATTCTTATACTTGGTACTTTGTTCATTTATTCAGTTGCATTAAGTGCAACAAGGGTGCAGCCAGTTACTTCTTTGCACATCCTTAGATGTTTGAGGTCTATGTTTAAAGGATTCCCTTATTTGTGTGTGACTATTTGACCCCAATGAAGAAAGAGCATCTGCTTTTTGTATTACTGTCAGATCCTCTACTGTTCCTGAAATTATATTTGTACATTTGATCCCGAAGAGGAATTAAGTATGAATTTCTACTGTGCTGTTTGTTTTCACTCACAATTTGTTAATAATATCACAAGTGCATTGGATTCTAAGCCTGTAACGTGCGTCATGCCAAAGCCTGGATCTTATTCTCATAGTTGTGTCCATTCTAACTATTGGTAATGCTTACTAGAGATTTGGGAAAGATTCGGGCTGAGTGAGATTTAAAACTTAGAAGCTTTATGAGGCTCGCCCCGATTGTCGCAATATCTCCACAATGGAGGTGACAAGTTAGCACTGATAGTCAAAATGGCCAAAGCTATGAGATTAATGAAGAAAATAATATAGTGAAATACCTGAAATGTTCCTTTAGACCACTAATTCCTCTTGTAACTCTTGCGTTAATGTTCATTAGAGAGACCTAAGTCAATTCTATGTTTTCCAAAAGAGGCTATTAAATGTCACAATTTAACTTAATGGCATTTCAACGGCAAACATCTGATTCCAGTGTAAAATGAATGTCATTCCATAGCATGCACACACCCAGAGCAAATACAATGCTATACAGTGTGACAGAGAGCTGCCCACATGTCCTCTCTGCCATCCACTGCTTGGAAAGTAGGCAAATAGGGAGGGATATGAAGAGGAGGAGGCTGGGCCTGAGGATGGGTTGTGTGTGTGTTCATATTAGAGTGCATGCTTGCTTCAGGAAGACTGTGACAGCTTTACTGCGCTGTCAAGTATTTATAACCTCCAACCTTTTTAGAGCCCCTAACCCAGGACCCAGCCTGCCTCTCTCTGTCTGAGCCCCACACCACAGCGGGCCCCCACTGTACTGTAACTCCGCAGCACAGGCACAGGCCCTGTAAATCTCTCAGTGAAGGGACTACAGCGTGTGTGTATGGGCGCGCGTGTGCTTCCAACTCCTGCTATGACAACAGACAAGCCATCACAGTCTTAAGAGCAGCTATTTGCCTGTCAAACTTAATCTTGGCTCACAGTTCGAGTGGAGGTGGCTTTTACTGTCTGTCAAGAAAGAGAGAAAGAAAAAGAAAAAAATAGGAGCGGAGCGGATATTCAGGGGTGGAAAGTGGTGCATACCATAAATAGCTTGACTTTCACAGCTAGGAATCCCATTTTCAGTAGGAGGCACGTTTTTTTTTTTTTCTTTTTTGGTCTGTGTGCGGAAATGACTATTTATGTACCAAACACTGGGATGTGTAATTTGGGAGATCTTGTTTCAAGCCTTGCATTCTTGCAATTTAGATAATATAACACTTACTGTCTTATATCCTGTGGGCTGTTTGGTTTCATTGACACCCTCAAACACACCATCTCTCTCTTGTTAACCCTCCCTCCTCCTTTCCTCGAAGGCCACGAGTTGCCATAAGTGCCTCAGAAATCTTCATCTGGCAAATCACAAGCGTTCATGACAGCATTTCCACTCTGTAGAGTCAGCATAGTGAGCAGATTTCATGCAATACCCAAAGTGGCCTGTTTGATTTTAATATCTCAATTTACACTGACTGTGCACTTTCAAATCTCCCAGTTCATGACAGACACCATATTTCCTCAGCAGAAAATCCTGAGTAAGAATATTTCATTAAAATGACTACTATGTGCTGTTTAAGACATTTCCCCCTGTATCTATGTACCAGATTTAAAGCTGACCCTTTCCCTGTATCGCCTCTGTCCACACACAGATCCCAGAGAAAAATAATTCATTACTTCTTTTTTTTTTTTCCATTCTACGGCCAAAATGTCATCAGTCAGAGGCGTGCACTGTGTAAAGAGGAGCACGCAAGCTGCTTTTCCAGTTATCTTCTGCATCTCAGTACTTCTCCGAGGGAATGCTCACAGTAATTCATCCAACCTGACAGCCATATGGTATACTGCTCTGCTCCACAAACACTCTTACAACGCAGAGCCACCAAACAAGGAGAAACAAAGAAAACACATATCCTGACAGGGCCTCTTTCCTGCTATCGCTCTTCCTGCTACCTAGATATTATCTCAATAATAATGCAACCACTTTCAGACATGCTGGCAATGGCACACATCGATATTTAAACCGTGATTGAAACACGGCGAATTCGCAAATGTTCACCCCCAAAAACTGAAAAGTAGTCCATGTATCTATAATTTGACCATACAACTATAATTTGTACCTATCGGGTAACATTTGTTTATCTAACCATCGGTTCCAACTGTGTTTGGGCATACAGGGATGGTAATTGCACTGTTGGTTAAGTGCCTGTTTCAGGGAAATGGAGCGGCATGTGCCAGCCGCTGACGGAGGTGGAATGCAGAGTTCATATTTGCCAGCTGAAATAACTGTAATATGACAAAGGGGGCAGCTCAGTCAATAAAATTACTAACTTTAGTCAGAGAGAGAGGAGAGACGAGAGAAGTACTGCTGTAATTCTATTTGGATGGCATGCTCTCTCAGTGGGTTGTAAGGCAAAAAATTATACTATATGATTCTGGACGGCTTGTGTAGAGATGACCACATTTCACAGTGGAACGATCAAATGTACAGAGCTGCAGCCTTAATTTAAATCTTCTATAACCAGCAACACTGCCCTGCCAAGGATCCATCCACACCAATGGTGATTTCATTCTCCAAAAAGGCATTTTTCTTTTGTGTATGCTGCACAAACTCCCCTTATCAAGTCATTATTGTCTATAACTGAGTCCTAAAAGCCTTGTTTTCTTAAAAACATCTGCCAGTGCAGTAAAAAACTTGCACCTATTTTCAATAGAAATCTACTTATTTCAAAAATTTCCTATAAGCGACCATCTGTATCATAAAACAAGATAAGAATAAGGCACTGTACTAGAGTCAAGAACGCAAGGAATATACATTGCCAAAAAAACTCATGACGTCATTTTTTTCTGTAATTGAGTCCATAAAATCATCTGGAAAAACGCCAGGGCAGCATGACTATTAATATCTAATGCAAATCAACTTGTTTCAAGTATTTTTTTAAACCAAGTTTACTTCTTTTTTAATGTAGTGCAGCCACCTGCCTTAATTGTATCTTGTTTTACAATACACCTATTCAAACAGAAGATTCAAATGTTGATTTTTATTGAAAACAGGCTGAAAACGTCTCACTGTTCTGGCTTTTTTTAAACAAAATAATGTATTCATAATTAAATTATATGAAAAAAAAAAAGACTTAATGAGACGTTTAGCACTGTAGAATCTGGAATGTATGCTGCGCATACCACAGATTGATTTGCACTCTTATTTCATCTAAGGTTTTATTGGCCTGTGTCTACTGCACTGAATGTTAATGTGTGCTACACAGGTCGGTTAGCTGCCAGAATGTCTCCGCTCCAATGTCACCAAGCGACTCCTTACTTTACCTGGAAGTCCGAGTGATTGCGAGTCTTTGTGTCACAAAAGCCTGCTACTTGTTGAGTATACACATGCTAAGCAGATTCAATGGTTTCTACCTTGGGGTCATGGGAGTGTCACGTGTCAAGCTAAGTGCTTCGTGAGGTTAGCCATGTGCACGCACCAAGTCAGTGTCCCCTGTAAATCGCACTTAACTAAATGCCAAAAAGCATTCCACTGCAATCTGAGGGGAGCAGTGAATATAACTATGACATTATATTACTGCACGTTTGAGTACTTTAGATGGGTTTCTAACCCCGTAACGTATTGCACTCTGAAACCATACAATCGCAAACATGAGAAACAACCACGAGATTTGGTTTCGCAGAAATCGAATCTCCATGGTGATCATGATACAGAGGTGCCAAAGAGAAAAAGTTTGACAAAAAGGTTGAAACTCCAAGATTATCCAAACTCAGGGAACCTCTTGTTAAGAGTTAACTACAACAATGACAGGACCTGACAGGAAATTTGCTATATAATATGTGGTTTGAGTCGATCGTGCCTAATTAGGAGTGCTTTTTGCAGATCATGATTTCCTGCCCTGAGGCTACGATGTCGACAGTCTGATAGTTTGAATTGCAAACACTTGTACCATGCCACTTAAAGTAAACCCATCCAATAATGGCATGATCAAAACGGAAAGGCTAATTCCATCGTGGAAATCCACTTTGGCAAAGAAAGGATGTGTCATTTTCATTTTTCATTGTCACTTTTCCAGCAGATCATATTTTGGCAGCAACTTGTGGTGACACAATGTAGGACACTAATACTTATTGTCACCCTAAAATAAGAGGGATATGTTTAAAATGCAAAAACGTCAGATGTTTTTAGTGATAACCTTTTTTTATTTCTTACATTTACAGTTTAAAGCCCTGAACGTACTGCACGGTCTAAAACTTGCAGCTACGAATGCTGTTAAAAACCACCCCCAAAAGTTTTGATAGTTTGCCCCTGTTACAAAAAATGTTTTAATAAACCAAAAAAAGGACATAAATGCATCAAAGGCTAATTAGTTTTACATTCATGTAAACAATCCTTAGAGATACTCAACCCCCCAAAAACTGCTCAGTGCTAGGGTTTTCTTTAGTAATAAATAGGAAAAGATAAAAAAAAAAAATCTCAAATCAAGAGATGGAATTTTTGAGTAACAGTTTAACCAAATGCCTAAATGCCATGAACTTAAAAATAACACACAAAAAAAAAAAAAATTGGCCATGCAAAAAACAAACAAAAAAACGTCCAATCTTGCCTAATTTTCTTAGAAGTATCAAACCAAGCATCCTGACCGACTTGTTTGTAGAAACAAACTGGAGTGACTTTCACACAGCGGAGCGTGGCGTGCATCATCACTATCATCGTGCCTGGAAAGTTTAATCATTCATTTATTCTCTGGTCCTCTGCTTGCAACCCCCACCTCTAGTCTCCTCTTCCCCCCATCAGAGATCCCCGGCTCCTCTCCATCTTTTTGCCGGCAGACTACTGGCATAGATGCAGGGGGCGGCAGTTGCCCAACCCCTCCTCCCCTCCATGGTGTTTATCCACTAATTGGGCCACTTCCTGAGACAGAGGCCAAACAGGGAAGGGAGGAATGCATGGCAAAAGGCCACTCAGACAAGCTAGCGTCAGGGTTAGAGAGGGGGTGGTGATGGGAAAGGGGAGGTGGGTGGGAGAGGTGTATAGAGATAGAAGGGGGCAAAAGATAGAGAATAAAACAGATAGACAGATGTTTTCTTTATCTTTTTGGGGAGGGGGCAAGCCCCTGTTCGTGACATAACATTTCATATTCTGCATGAGCAGTTCCTGGCACAGCAGTTCAGCAGCTCATGCAGCGTGTGACGTGTGCCGCCGGCGCTCACTCTTAAGTGTAACGCACGCAAGCCTTTGCGTTTTGACCGCCACCCCTGCGCTCTCATGACAAAATGCCGGTTTTAGTGGGGAGAAAATGCGTATTAAGTCATTGGACTGACAAATGGGAGGGTTTGTGCTCGTTTTTATCCCGGTTGACCATCTATGCGCTCGGTTTCGTTTGATGTGCTGGCCCTTTGAAGTTGGCCTACAGGGTCTATTGGTGTTTTCCTGGGGTTAGAAGTTGAGCCCCCGCAGCATTCAGGACTTTTCAGGGCAGTTAAGGGATGCCAGATGAGTATCCCCCCGTCAAATGACACCACTGTGTTTGTTTGCGTACTATATGTGCCAGAGCCACCACTTCATTTTCCCACAAAAAGAAAAAGAAAAAAACATTGTGTAGGCTGATCTGAGCTCTGAGGTCTACGTTCATCTAAACAAGCAAAAACATTAAAGATATGATTTTTTTTTTTTTTAGAAAATATGCCATTATACAGACTTGATGAATACATCAATTTACATTAACTCAAGTATAACCTGAGTTAGAATCCTGATGGGTCCTGCCTCTTGCTCCCAATGAACATCTTTCATAAAACCTTCCAGACAGAGTTCTAAGAAGAGGTAAGAAACTGGGTATATTGCATGTATTGTCCACATCAAAACTGCTATCATCATCTTGCGGGGAATGACTGTGATCACACTGTTCTGAAGACTCTGACCAGACTCAAGAAAAGGCCCTGCTGATAGCGCGTTGGCCCGGAAAGAGGTCACATGGTGGCCATTTGGACAGGGAAGACCACTGCAAATCTGCAGCTGTACTGGTGAGAATGACTCTGAATAAACAGACCAGGCCAATCAAGGAAGCGGGGGTGGGGTGGGGGGTGGGGGGGGGGGTTGGTCGAGACAGACACAAACGCTTTCCTGTTGTCCTAAATAGCAACAACCAAGGGCTATCTCCACCAAACTTCCTGCCCTATCAGCTCCAGGCTGGTCAGAGAGAGAACACTGTGTTACGATTCTAAATAGTGATAGAAGGATGCGCATTTTGGATACATGATTATGAGACATGGGTTGTGACATTTTCTTTTGGGGCATACTATCTCTAAATTCCAAGCAGTATTTTAAAAATGATTGCAATACCATGTATAAAATAAATGTGAGCATGGAAGACAAATAAATAAAACCGTTTTTACCAACCAGTGACTGCACAGAAATGTATTGTGAACTACAGTATGTGTTGCTCAAGGAAGAGCAGGGTAAAACTGCGCGACGTCTCTAGGACAAACCAATCAAGTTTTCACTCAAACTCGAAAGTGAATCACATGCACTGAATTTCTCGCAGCATAAAATATGTAACATGTAATGGCAGATATTTCACCTCTCAGTCCTCTCTCATACACACTGTTTTTAAGGACTGATTCCTCGATCAATTTCAAAGACACATTCCTTTCCAAAACCAATTTACTAAATGGGGTTGTATGTTTGCAAAAATTCAATTTACATGTGGTAGTATGAAGAACTTGAAAAGAAATCAGAGTGGGAGGTAGATAGTGAGACAAAGAGAAGCCATTATGAGCCAAACTGCTGGAGGTGTGTGACGTTCGCATGCTGTCCCCAGTCTATTGGCAGATGTGATCCTACAGTCTGCAGGTGGCGTGCAACAGGCCCGGTCCTGGCCAATGGCACTCCAAAACAGGATGTCTGAAACTCCCCAGGCATGGGACTTCCTCTCCCGGAGCGCCACGGCCCAGAGTTCAGCCAGCTCCCAGCCCGGAGGAACGCATTACAGATCTGGCACGTGATTCAGTCTGCTGCTCCGAACTGAACACCAGCCCCCCTCCCTTTCTCAGCCCAATCCCCTCTTTAACAATTTAAAACTACAGAAATAGTCCCCCTGGTGCTTTTCCAGAGGAAAGAGCTCTTTTTCTACTTGCTTGGTTTTGCGTCAGCGAGGGCATTGAGAGTGCACCCTTTGCACTGTTAATGAAACTGGCCCTCGGCAGCCAATGTGCCAAATTAAATCCAATGTGCCTTTCCAAAATAGCAAAGAAAGCGAGATGCAACCTTGACATGAACCACAAACGACTGTAAAGTTCACAAAGAGGATGTGCGTATCTTTTATGACAGAACAGCACAGACAGAACTCCCCAAACACAAAGCTGTTGATGATTCAAGTTAACTGCATCAGCAAGTGTTCTGGGTCACAAAAAGATACAGTGCATGGGGTTTTACGACCTTACCATGCGGTCAAAACTTCCTGTTTGTTAAAAGATAATCGGTACCTTGCAATATCGCTGGGCTTGTAAACTGCAAATATTTGGCATAGGTTTGAAAGACATACTGTAAATAGCCCTCTGTGTTCCTACACAGGAAGGTTCTGCTAGCACTCCTTCTCTGAAGCTGTCTTAAGGCCTTGCAGCTGTGGAGGCTGTGTTCACAAGCATGAGCTGCGTTAATACCATTAGTAAAGATAGATGAAAGATAGATTTGCCTTTGAAGGAGAGGATGAAGCGGGGAGGAGGGGGATTCAAGAATAAAAGTAGCCACATTAGAGAGAAACAGCAGTCTGCTGGGGGCTAAAGGGCAGGCTGGGAGTGTTAGCAGTATCCCCTGGCCCTTTACAGGCAGGCCCAGCTTCTCCAATTATCCCCCTCCGTACCACCCACCCATTTGGATCACAGTGACTTCATTAAGATGGCACGCTGTTTGGCCAATGTGGTTCCAATCGGGCCCAAACTGTACATAAACCCCGCAGGAAATGCAGCTGGGTGACAGACTGTCCAAAAATAAAGAGAGAGGCTGGGGAACACGGAGTAAGGGTGTGTATGTGGGGTGAGGGCTGAGGAAAATACAACACGTGAGGCGACGCAGAAGGGGTGGGGGCATGATAAACGATGCCGACACTTTGAAGACAGGAAAGACACCTGGCGACCATCTTGTCTCTCTGTAGGCCCTGGACAGACGGTAATGCTTTAGTGTGTAGGAATTAGGCCCTACGCATCTCCCAGCTTTAGCACGGAACAATCGGCCAGATGGGGACTAAGCCGGGGGGATTGCAGAGGACTCAAGGAATGAGACACGACTGGCGGCTCGACCAACTGCAGCCGGAGTCTCCGTTGACATGGCAGCATGCTTAGAGAATGATTGATAGTACGCTAGTCTGTGAGCTAGTTCACTTCCCTTATTGACTATGATTGTGTTAAATCCCTCCCATACGGCTGCACTTGGGAAGACTAATGAAGTGACTGGGCTATGTGTATTTTCCAGAAAGGATACTGTACACTTCCTGCCTTTGCCAATCCACAAACAGTCATTGTTCTATAGTGCCTTGCAAACAAACATCAGGCGCCTAAATAGTCTCCTGTCTGCATGACCTTAAATACAAGTGTAAAACCCAGACAAGTGCATAACATACTGACAGCTAATATGAGTTTTGTGGTAAACATTCTTGTTTAACAGCCCTATCGTTTCAGGAAAACAATAAATAGGATGTTTAAGTATCATTAACGGAACCATTTCCCATCTGTGAACTACTGCCTTCCCTTGAGCTTATGAGTTCAAACTTTACAGGATACATACAATGATTTCCTCCCTCTTTTTTTCCCATGAAACAGAAAACAAGACCCTGAAAACTATATTTGTCAAATCCCCCCACCAATAAACACATTGTAAAATATCAGCGTCCCAAGCCAAAGATGGCAATAACAAAGTCTTGACAGGAAAAGTGGCGACACAAAGCTAGATTTGGAGCTGAGAATGGCCTGAGGGCTTCAGCCAACAGTGGATCAGAGTTTAGGGTAGAGCTATTAGAGCAAACGGGCGGGTGGACGTGGGGAGCTGGGATTGCTCCTGTGGCAGCAGCATCGAGTGTCTCTTCCTAAGGTCGCCTTTGTAAGTAATTGGTCTGGTAGTTAGCCACAGTTAAGCATCTCCACAGCGAACCTTGAGGGCTAACCGCTAGCAACGTTGTCATTACCAGGCTCCCTTTGAAGATGCCAAAGACTGAGTCTGACCATTCGTTACGCTCTTCATGCCATTTCTAGAGAAGCCCAGTATTGCTGCTGTTAACATTCCTAATAATGAATACTTTCCCTGGCCTGATTGAAACACAATGATCACATTCCACTTGAAACCCACCCTGTATGTAAAATACCAAAACTGTGTTCAGATAACAGATATTTTCTATTCTATCTATCTATTCATAAAATCCCACAAGAGAGATAAAACCCTGTTGTTGTTTTTTTTAAAACAGGCGAGGCAACGGATGGTTTGGTATGTAAAGTAAAAATGCAACTAAGGAAGGCTAAAGCAAATGTCCTTATTAAGTAAACAGCCCATAGGGAACACTACAAGATTACCAGCATCAGAATCAGCTTTATTGCCAAGTAGCTTATACATATAGGGAATTTGCTTTGGTATTTTGGTGCAAAAACAATAAACATAGTATAAATATAAAGAAAGATAAAACAAGTACTGCAGGTCAAGAATCATAAATATAAAATTGACAATAAGATATTAAAGAATATTAAAAATATTTTAAGAAAATAATAAAGAATGTGTATACCCTGAGAAACATTGATAAACCAAGAATCAAAAAAACATCCTAAGTGTGAACCTATAGAGCTTAATTTACAGTTTAGCTGTTACAAATAGTTCTATTATAGTTCTAATGATTATTTCTATTCATTTGTTCTGGAATTGAGTGGCAATTATACAGTGTTCCAGTTGCCCATGGCCTAAATAATGATACACTTGCATTAAATGTCATGCATTTATAGTTAAAAAGGTATAGAGTTGATGGGAATGAGATAACAGGATTTGTTATACATTGCTTTAAGTATCTACTATGTTATACAAGTATGTATATGTATGTGTCTACCTGTCCAGGGTAGTGGCCAAATCTGTGACAAAGAACCTCTTCTCATTGGCCCTGTACAAACAGGATTTTTGTACAGGATTCCTGACTAATTGAATTTAAACAAATGAAGGTTCCACAACCTGAAAATGAATTATGCTATAAATAAAATGTCTACACTCTCACTTACAAAAACATTGAGCACTGGTAAGTGACTGCCTCATGTCCTTAAGAAAGAACAAGTAGTCCATGTACATGTGTCATGACCCGGTCTCTATAAATATACATATGGTGCGCCAATACCCACAAAACATGCCACAAGAAAGAATGGTCCTTTGCAACGAGCGTAGTGGAGAAGGCAGCAGCCCCAGGGCTCCGCTTCAAGCAGGTCTCAAATCAGCGCTTGGGGAGAGCAAAA
The DNA here is from genome assembly GCA_011952105.1 of Coreoperca whiteheadi. Taxonomy (NCBI): domain Eukaryota; kingdom Metazoa; phylum Chordata; class Actinopteri; order Centrarchiformes; family Sinipercidae; genus Coreoperca; species Coreoperca whiteheadi. The sequence continues at coordinate 25,552,050 of CM022490.1, read as the reverse complement.
CATATGTTAGCTATGTTATGGTTAGAATTAGCATCCCTGGTTTTCAACGGATGCGGTTTTGATCCCTTTGGCCTACAGGCTCAATCAAGTCAATCTAAAATTAGTGGGCTGCCACTTTTTTCCCGGAAGACAGATAATTCCCCCTTGATTGTGGAAAGGGAAAAATACTGGGAAAAGCAAACATGTAAGGAACGTGGCGAGTGGGCGGGGCCAGAGGATGGACGCAACACAGTGTTGCCGAAAATAGTGACAGGTGCAGTGACCGGCAGTTGACAATAAACACATTCATACTAAAAATACACTGAGGGCAGGAATGGAAAAGCTTTGTGTCAGCTTTTATAGCTGTAAGTGTTTATCACTGCTGGACATACGCTTTGTAATGCCAGGGAACTGAATGCTAAAACTAGATTATATGACTGAGTGGCTTTGTCCTTTGTTAGACAAAGTCAAGCTAATAAAATTCTGGGGGGCGGGTGGCTGTTCAAACCACTAGAACACTTTTTAAAAAGCTTTTAGAATTAAGAATCCATAATTCAAGAACATGGCACGAATGGAGGGATTTTAAGAATTTAAGAGAATTGACTGCAAGCAATGTTGGTGCAATTACTATTAGGGTGGGTGGAAATGGCCAAAAATCGATCTAGAACTGGCCAAGTCGTCTAAGGGCTACTGTGACTATGACCAAGGGAAAAGGACAAAGTTTCCTATCTCTCTATAGCTTTCATGCTTGCTTTGGATTGGTTTGTACCCTTGCTTTTCGGGAAACTGGACAAAGCTCGGCACTCAACAATCATAAACAAATCAATAAAACAAATGAAAACCATAAACACTGATTTTGTGATTTGCGGGTTAAAATATTTGGTGGACAGGGTGACGTTTTTTCGATTTCTATTTTTGCATATAACTGTTACTATTTTAACATGTAGTTGAAATATAGTTATTGATTAGGGTCCGGGTATCGCTGAACAATCACATTATGAAGAGATTGACTAAGATCTGAATACCACGCGTCTGCATAAGACTACAGAAGAGAACAGAAAAGGAAAAACACTGCAGCCTTGGCTGCTGATGTCACTGGATTCTCAAGTGTTTGTCTCTCTCTCTCAAAAAAAACAAGAAAACTAACACAAGAAATATGTTGTGCTGTGCTATCCTGTTTTGTACATTTCCTGCAATCCAAGGTGTAGGGTACAGGAAAAATCCAGTTCAAGAGGGGAGGTCAGCCTTCAGCGTTTGAGGTCTGGAAAAACCATTAGGTGGAATGGAAGGGAAGAGACAAGGTCTAAGTTATTTCCTCTCTTTTTTTTCTTTTCTCTCCATCATTTGAGAGAAAGGGGTTGGGGTTGCGGGGGCGTTATCCTCCTTGGAGTGTCGCAGCGGTCACTGCTGGGAAGGCAGCAATGACAAAAGGACTCAGGACGCACTTGTGTATTGTGACAGCTCATGCATCTGGTGCCCCAGGGTCACAGGGTCTTGCAAAAAAAAAAAAAATGAGTGTCTGCCGGTTGATGTGTTTGTGTATTTCCTTCCTTTGACTTCTTGTGCATAACAACAACGACATATTTTAAACATTGGAATATATCCCCAACAGCTACGAAAATTAATACAACTAGAGGAAATTCAATTAATTCCCAAAATAGATCTTATCAAGTGTGTGTGTGTGTGTGTGTGTGTGTGTGAGTGTGTGTGGTTATCGTGAGGGTTCATGTTCACTGGTTACACAACAGCTTGAGATGAAAAGTTGCCAAGAGGTGTTAGGTAATTACCTGTAAAACAATGAGCGGGAAATAGAATCAGGAAGTTGAGCTTTATATAAAACAAGCATAGGCTCTATTTTTTTTTCCCCAAAGTCTACCCTGATAAGATTTTAAGTCAGACTGACTTTATTTTTTGACTCGGGAAGAAATAATGAAACCTTTCAGGTTCTTCATGTGGGAATCAATGTCCACAGTGTTGCTTTAATCACATAGCAACATTGCCAGGGGAATATTTGAATAGTTTTGTGATTCTTTGGCTCACTATGTTGCCTATTTCTGGGAGTGCTGCCCGTCGCTTTGACCGCAAAAAAAAAAAAAAAAACAAAACACCAAATGCCTTGTGTGTCCTCATTTTATAATAAGAGCACAAAGACAAGTGCCCTGGGTCACTCTGCCAAATGAACACCATTACTCTGGAAGCGTTTTGCGAATACAGGCCCCCGGTCTTTTGTGAGTCCAGTGTTCAGAGCAACCCTGTGGCTTTCCTCAGGTGCTCAACGTTTCCCTGCAGCTTTCCAAAGCAAGCGTATTGGTTAACCACCCAAACCACTCGAGCATAATGCAATCTCCGATTCACAACACACAAAATGTATTGGCAGCAATCCACGGAACCTAATCCAGGAAGGGGAAACATTTCTGCAAACAGACTCTTGTTGAAAACGTTCAATGAATGGTTTCTCGTCTATTCTGAATGATGTGGAGTATCCAGGATTTTTTCCAAATTTCCCCAGTTGGTGCTTTTTTGTTTTCCTCATTCCAAACTACCAACAAGGGAGAGGGGTAGACAGACAGTGCTGCCTCTGTGCACAAGGACTTTCCAAACACAGAATGCAGCTGTCCTGGAATGTGCACTGGTGTACAAGCAAGCTCTGAAATTATGGCCCTGGCCATTGCTAAAGAAAATAAAATTGATGCAATCTGTAGAGCATGCAGCTTTTAATTAGTGGCTTCCGTCTCCTAATTGGTTCCTCTCTGCTTCCCTCCGCCTTTATTGGACCAATTGGCCGTGCTGCATTTAGTGTGCTTTGTTTGTCTCGAGAGAAACCGTACACCGCAATCAAGGCACAAAATTAACATGTTCAAGGGCAGCGCAGGCAAATCAGCGCTGAGAACAGTCAACCTCATTCTTTTTTAAGTTTTCCGCCAGAAAAAAAGAAAAAGGAAATAAGTCTGTACGAATTGTGGGACCAACCAGAGGAAAAGCCTTGTGCTGTAAACATACGTTGTTCTGAGAATGTAGAAGGATGAGGAAATAGTTTGGGTTCAGGCCATACAGACTGTCACTAAGCATATCATTTTTCAAAGAGTGTGACAGTACGGCAAGCTTAAAGTCCTTGATTACCAACTTCACTAGCAACCGGTGAAGTGAGGTCAAAGGTCAGACCCACAGATATATTTATATATTAAAAAAAAAAAAAGGAGACAGACACTTCTTTGGTTTTATAGTGATCATACAGAAACATGCAAGAGATACTGCTTCTTGAAAGAGAAGCATTAAAAACAACTCATTACTTCAGTACTTATACTCCGTGTCCTTAGACAAGCGCTCTTCATAATGGCTTGTGGAAAGTGCATTATCTGAACGCAAATGTTTACCCATGACCTAACAACTGAGTCATGTTTATTGCACGCAACAAAAGCTACCTGTGAGTGAAAACACACAGGAGATAAAGGTAAGCTTGCTGTGGTATATATGTTTATAGCCGGGGTATGTGGTCTTTTAGTGGTTTTGTGTCAGAGTGCAGATGGGTAAACACTCCCATGTAGCTTTCCATTCAAGGTGTGTGAGCATGGTACGGGACACAGGTAAGCCAATGCTGGTCATCTCTCAGTTGTTATGTGTGTCGACTTGGCTTTGAATGGGAAAAAGCAGAAGCAAAACAGCTGCAAAGCCGCTCCAAAATTGTCGAAGCGGACAAGGAGGGATGCACTGCTGGTTGCAAAGCATGCTTGGTTTGATAACACCAATGCAATCTTTTCCCAAACAACTACTGCTGGACTTTGGGTATGCTGGGGAGATAAGTGTGGGAAAGGAAAATAAAAAAATAAAAAAAATAGAGAATCTGAAAACGAGGACAGAGGACAAGGAGATAAAAAGCGGGGGAAAGAGAGAAAGAAGCAACTGTTTGGCTCCCGACGACTTACAGCAGAGGCTTTAAAAAAGAGCAATCATTTGAGGTCAGGGACAGGTCTGGTTGCCCGGCACTACTAGATTCTCACTTCTATCTCTCACACACACACACACACACACACTCCCTGTGTCCTCCTCTCTGATGTTTACTGTTTCCACTAGCCAACAAACACATTTCATTGTAACTGGGGAATCCTGAAGAAATTTACTCCTTCTTAGAAATCACATTCACCACACGGCAGTGACGAGGCCAGGCCTGGACCGCAAGTAGTGTCAAAACTTTTTTTATTACTTAAAGCAGATCTTTACAGACCTACTCAATGCATATATGAATATTTCCCCCTTTATTGTTAAGAGTTCTGTAGCTTGATTCTGTATCCTTAAATAATATAGGTTAGGTTGCTGGAAACATCAACCTGTTCCGATGTTGCAGATGAATTCTAAGTTGCCCTGGACTGTTGTCTAGAAAGACTTCAAATGTTAGCTGATTGCATAAAGTGCAATTTGTCTAAATGCTCTGAAAGCCAACATTGCTTAACGTTTCCACACGCAGTGAATAGCGTTATGTTTGCAAGCGTTATTTCACGTACTGACTTAATACTTACTCATTACCTAATTCTAACAGCAAGATTATTGGCAATTTCTCTGGGTAGCACATACATTGGGTGCATAAAACCTTGATAAGAGTCTGACAAGGTTTGCTAAAAATACTGTTATGACAATATTCATTTATGCAAAACGCAAAAAACAACAACATGTGACTCCATCTCTGGAACGCAAAACTACATAGCAAGAGCGTAGCTGGGCTCTATTAAGGATTTGAGGGCGGAACATTATTCCATGCAACATTTAGCGGTGAAACAAGACACAGATCGCCCATGGATGCAAGTAGTGCTTGAATTATGGGGGTCAGAAAATGAGGGAGGCGGAGAAGGAGGAAAAGATTGGGGGAAGGGGGTGGGGGGGTTGGAGGTGCAACCGGATAAGTAATAAAGATGATGGAGATATGGGAGAGAGAGGAAAAGGAGGAGGGAGACGGTGAAGACGGAGTTCAAGAAGAAGACAGAGTTGAGAGTTCCTCCATTCCGCTTTCTGTCTGTGACCAGTAGGTTTAATGCTCGAGCGTCCCTCTCTCGCTCTCTCTGTCTGTTTACAATTACCGTGCCGCGAATGAATCTTCCACGAATGACTGCTCAACTGGCAGCCCTGACTAGTCAGGAACAAGGGAGCTATTAGTGGAGGAACTGAGGAAGGAAGGAAGAGGGGAAAGCCAAAGGGAAGGCAGTCCAGCTCAGAGGCCCAGGGAGGGAGGGGAGAGGAGGGGAGGGGAGGGGAAGGGAAGGGAAGGGAGCAAGGGGGAAGGCTTAGCAGATGGAGAGCGCGAGGGAGGTGCAGAGGGATCAGTGGAGTTATACAGCAAAGAGGGAAGGGCGATAGAGAAGGAGGGCTCGGCCACATCTCCCTGAGGCAATCTGCTCGACACAAGCAGCGAGCCCAGAGGAGGAGGAAGAGACTGTAGCATCCCCTCATCCCAGACCCGCCCCTCCCCCTGCCAGCAAGAAGAGGAGATGAAAGAGATTAGTTCTGGGGTCTGGCCCGGAGGACAGTGGACCAGGCAACCTATGAAATTCTTTCATTTCTCAGGCAACAGGATTTAGGATGGTACCTCCCAGTGGCCCTTTGACACAAGAAATACATGAGAGCATTTCGTGGGTGTGACACACCCCCCCGGTCAAGGTTTTTTTGGGCATGAGAGCGCTTCTGGGGACTTCCTGACAGCCATAAATTACTTTGACTTCAGAGATGACATGGGGGGGGGGGAAGATAAGCGCTGCTCCCCTTTCTGCAACACCAACGCACACACACACACACACACACACACACACACACACACACACACACACTGAGGTGCCATCCCAAACCTATGAAACAGCCACCTTTCACACGGTCATTCATCAAGCAGAGCCTGTGAAAGAGGAAACGAAGCGACACTGCGCCGTCATTCTCTTTCCAATGCATCTGCCAAGTCCTTGCAGCAGGGCCTCAAAGACCGCAGACACGTTTCTGTCTCACTTTATTGTTGTATCGGGAACTGACCTCAGGGGTCGTGCTGTAACTATCATAAAAAAGGTTCTCCGTAAAATCATCAACTCATCCATATTCCATATTCAGTCAAAAACGATAGGGTAGCAGAGACACAAGCCAGAAGGACTTAGCAGGAATGAATCCTGTGCCAGCAAGTGTTAGAATGCATTTCCAGACTCCAATTTATCAACCTAAATCAAAGTAAAGCATTGTAGTCAAAGATTCTCTCTACTTACTAGCCTTCGCAGTGACATTATGATGTCCTGAATGGTCACTGACACTGTCCTCATATAGTTCGGTGGTCCCAACTTCCCAAACCAACAATGGCTAAACATATTTGCAATCGTCCCGTTGCCACGTTGCTTACATTTTGAGCAACCAATGTGCAAAAGTTGCCAGCGGAAGCTTTATCGGCACATATGGAAATTTATGAGGGGGCTATTTTTATTGCACTATTTTGGGACTTTTTAAAGACTAAAGAATTAAGTGGAGAAATAATCAGGACATTAGTGAATAATCATTAGTTGCAGCCCTATTCATAAGGTTCATTATTTCTCTTCAACACACACAAAAAGCAGCTGAAGGCCTCATAGTATCCAAAGGAATCTACTTAACCATATGCTTAACCAACACTGATGAGTACATACAGCTCTGCTACATGGAAACACAACTCCTACTCCGACAGCCAAATGTCCCCCACCCCCACAGAAGGGTCTGGTGGGATTGATTTCATTTCGGCTACAATGGGTAACTTAAATCTTGATGAAGACAACTGAAGCCGGCAGAGGATATACATTGGGATAGCGTTACTCCCCCAGCCTGTCCAGTGCGACTCTGAAATGACTGCCGCAAATAATGGCCCATTTGTTTAGCCCATTCACCAAACATGGCACTGGACCTTGTTGAAGTGAACAAAACAAAACAAAAAAAAGGAGCACAAACCTGATTATTATCACAGGGGGAAAAAAGCAGGTTTGTAGCCACAGTGTGCCTCCCTTTTGCGACATTACCGTACCCCCTCCTCCTCCTCCAACTACTATTTCAAATCCCCCCCAAAACTTACATCTTATCCACTTGTAAGCAGCTCTTAATGTGGTGCTGGGATCCCCGGAGCAGAGATCCTGGCTCAGGGAGCTTCAGCAGGGGACACTTGGAACATACAAAGGGGGTATTATTTGTTGCACCCCACCAGTCGGCCCCCTACCAGCCTCTATTCTGTGTGTGGGTCTGACTGTATCCTGATGGTGGCGAATGATGACTCCTTCCTACTGCCTGGTTGTTACACTGACTAGAGAAAGACCAAGCAGGCTGTCTAATGTCCCTTCAGGTGGCACATGCAGTATTTTTACCTATTAAAGAGATGATTCAAAGATTATATCATACTGATGTCAGCATATTCTATAACAACAGTAAGGCAATTGAGTTGCTGAAGCATTTTCTGTTGGTCAAAAATTTGGACAGAATTTCCATAAACACTGCTGTCATGGTGAATGCAATTTTATGTTACACTATTTTTGCTCATTGATTAGTAACATTGCCAACAACCATGTATTATAACATGTTAAAACGCACAGCCACCGTGGTATAACGAGTATAGAAGAATATTTGTCATTTGACGAACACAGAAACATAGAAAGAGGACAAAGGAAATCCAGAGAAAGATACAGCAATAAACAGACCCTCTGAGACGTAAAAAGAGTAAAATATACTAGCTCTCCAGCAGTATTGCAGGAGGGGGGTTAGGGGTAGCATTTATGAGAATAAACGAGATTTCCTGAACTGAGAGCATTCCAAGGGCGCCGGTGGTCTCGGCTTGCCAAGAGGCAAGACGACACATGCTGGAGATGTCTGCCAGGTAGCAGAGCACAAAGAGCCCTCATTTCCTCCCTATCCCTCCCTCCCTCGCTCGCTCGCTCGCTCCCTCCTCCTCGCCACCCTCGCTCCCTCCTCCTCGCCACCCTCACACCTCCCTCCACCATCCTCACGTCTTTCTCTCTCTCGCTCGCCAAAACAGAGGTGTAGCTGACGGAAATGCAGAGTAGCTTTTGATTCAGAAACGGCAAGTCTTGTGCTTCTTCTGGTCACCTCAACATAGAGAGCGCCTTGTCAAGAAATGGAAAAGAATTTTTATTTTTTTTTTATAACATATCTACGTTGATCACCAGCTACAGTCACACAAAAAACTTCTTCCCAGATGTGAAAATGTCCTCCTACTTTCATTTTTTAAGAAGCTATTTATGTGCACGTTATAGTATTTCTGAGAGTTTTCAGACAGCTTGGTCTACTGTGCACAGTATGTATTGCATACTGATGTATTACATCAGAATAGGGATTCCTATAATATTGTAACTTCACCAAGTTTATTTGTACATGCCATCTCACTTTCTTCCACTGAGTTGAATCTTTTTGTGGCTAGATAACCAGAGTTAGTCTGGTCTTGCAGGTTTTTGTCGGTGTTTGGTCGGATCGGAGGCTTTTTCTGTGGTGGTATTCTTGGATGCACACATGTGTAAGCTGATACTAATACAGCCCTTGAAGTTTGATACTTGCCTGGGGATCCTGCTCCCCCAATGCTCACAAACACACACACACACACACACACATGCACACAGCTTCCCAGAGCTCATCCATCCCTAGGTGGGATCCCATTACTTGCTTGCAAAGACACACACACACACACACACACACACTTTTTGTATTCTTTCGCCACCGTAGCTTAAGCCGCAAGCCAAAACTCTCCCTCTGCCTTCTCATTACTGCATCTTAGAAACACAACAAGGGCAGGAAATACTTTGAATTCTCTCAAAACATGACGGCGAGAGAACAGTCTTTAAGCAAAGACAATAATACCAAAACTGCAGCTAGTGGTTAATGTTGAGAGCTCAACTCTGGGTGAAAATAGTTAAAAAGAATTCAGCATTTAAGCTGAGACACACTAACCGCTACAGTGTGGATAATATCGACAGCTCAACTCAGCTCAGCTTCAGCAGGACACCCTGTCCTGTGGCAGCGGGGCCCTATTCAGAACTGTGCAGTCAGGAAAAAACAGTGAATAAGCTCTAATCCTTTAAGACAGCACCAATGGAGATTCCATCATGCTTGGCTCGTCACGAGAGGAGCGCAAAGCTTGGGAGATGATAACGTCAGTCCAACACAAAATAAAATATGGCCTGTTTTGACTGGCTTACTTATAGTCGCTCTTTTAGCTAAGGGTTGTTTCCTGTTGAGTGGAGGCACGGCTCAGGTGGCGGTTTCTGCCAAAGAAAAGGCAAAACAAAAGGTATTCAGAGTGGAACTCGGAGAATCCTCCGATGCCCTCTTGTGAGGCCCGAATAACAAAGACGGAAAATGTTCTGAGTGTTCACGGGAGGCTTTCTTCACTTAAGTCATAATGGACCATCTTTATGGAGGTAGGAATTAAGAGGCATTCGTATGGGCCAACACACACAAACGAAAGCACAACACACATTAGATACACACATTTCTTATGATTTGCTTTGGGTTATTTTACTTTGTATTAGATAGGGTGAGCACTAGTGCTAAAAATGATAAGTCAAATGACAAAATTAATCCACAACAATTTAAAGGAGTTTCTCAAGTAAAAATGCAAAACATTTGCTGGTCCCAGTTTTTCTTAAAAGGTGAGGATTTGCTGCTTTTCTCCATTTTACATCTTTGAAAACTGAAAATCTCTGGGTTACGGGTGGTTGTGTTTGACATTTTTCACCACTAATAGAACAAATGATTCGTCAATACACAGTTTAATCAACATGGAATTGTTAGTAGTTGCAGCCCTTGTTATCACGTTACAAACAAGGAGTTCCAATCCCAACACAGTGTAAGAGAGTCAATGTCATTTTCTTTCATAGGATTTATAATCTATTTGACACTTTCTCATGGGGGCGGGAAGCCCCCCAGTTCTGGTTTAACAGTCAGGTGATCAAAAAAGAAAAAGAAATAAAAGAAGCATAAATCATTTGAAAATCACCACTGATTAAGATCTGGGACACCAGCATGCAAACATACATGACTGGGAAGCCACACACACACCAACACAGTGGCACTGATCTGAGCTCTACATTCAAGAGAGAAAAAAAAAAAGAAAATTCAAAGCTACACTTAGCTAATGCCTGAATATTTATAAAGTGGCCCACTAATTACAGTCTGGTGGAATTCGACTGTGATTACAATTAGCATCGTCCAGACTGCCCCGGAAAACACTGGCAGATGTTCGGGCTGCTGAAACTGGCCCCCGATGTTGGGCATTCACTTTGTACGACTCCAGCTGTAGCCCAGCAGGCCACAGAAGGACTTTGTAAAATGATCGCCTCTGTATCGACACGGACCTACTTGGTAGGTAGAAGACATAAGGCCAGACGCACCGCAGTCAAATGCGTGAATTTACACAATACTGTAGGAGAGGTCTGGTGAATACATGTACTGTCCATAGTGAATCTTGTAGGTCTTAGTTAAAAAAGGACCACTAACTCTGAACACCGGCACGACGTACAATTATAAATAGCGACCATGAAATAGTCACATGTTTCACACTTTAAATGCTAGCTTGTATTAATGGAAGTATGTTTTAGGACACAAGACCACAAGACCATAAAATATCTCACAGGGCCTCGTGTGTCAGTGCCCCACATCATTCTGTAGCGCTGCAGTTCAGCGAATGACCAAAAACATAAATAGATGGGTTGAACAATCATTGTACTGCTAAATAAGAGCGACAACATAAAACGTCGAGCCACTACACAGGACAAGCTGTAATATCACACACTACAGAATATGAAATGATAAGACACAGTTTAGTGTGACATTCTGCCTGCTGTTTCCAGCCACAAAAAAAGTTGGCTACATCTTACATTTAGCCATCACTTGTATCTAAATTCCTTATATCACTTTGAATACATACTTTGCCCTCAGTGGGAATTGAACCCCTAACCGCAGAGGGTTTCTTGCTTTATCCATTGAGCAACATAGGGGGAAGGTTTGGACTTTTCCCCCCCCCCCATAACATTTTGTATGTATTCTGGCAAGGTTTTAATCTGCAGGAATTGTCAGTATTGAACTTAATTGTCAAGAGAACTGACCCATGTCAAGTTTGGCACCATCTCCTGTTCAGAAGCCAAATTACAGTACAGGGGGCTGATTTTTCAGAGGGTGGAGCCTGTGAACATGGAGTGTGTGTGTGTGTGTGTGTGTGTGTGTGTGTTGGGGGGGCTAAAACAGAATATGAGTGGATAGAAAAGATAAGAGACTCTGAACCGGTGGTTAACAAGCTTCACGGTTGGAAGATTGAACAACAAAACAAAAAAAAACAAAAAAACTTAATGACAAATAAATCCTGTTGAATGCTTTGAATTCTATAAAATGATCTTTTTACATTCTTAAAACCATGTTGAGACACATTACAGACCAGCAAAGCCTTGGCTTGAGTTTTGTGTCACTCATTTGCATGTGTCATTTGCAGTCAGAAATAATCTTCATTTAAAGCTTATTACTGCACCACAATTCACCTGACAGGGCTTCATGTTCTGATACACCCAATTTTGCATTTTGAACATCATGTCATTATAGCAAAGCTAACTTTAGTGTTTTATGGCTAAATCTGGCAAACGGTATACTCAGGAAGGAAGGTATCACAACCATTTATTTGTTGTCATTGTTCCACCATAGTAACACACCTGTGACTCAAACAGCATTCTGGCACAAGTTCACCCACAACACAGTGAGCTAAACGGGTAGGTAACACACCGGGGGAAAGCGGAAATTTGTAATGCGGGTGTGTGACTGTGCTCATACCTGTCGGGACCTGATTTGTCAGTTTAATTATAGTTTAATAAAGTTTATATTTATTAAATGTAAATATTGATAGCAATTCACCAGTAGCTAAAAGGAATGTGATGTTGTGTCCTCAAGAGGATATTTGTGGATCCCATGTGAATTTATTCAGTTTACATCCCACACTTTTCAACATAATTATATGTATATACAACAATTTTGCCATTGCCATCATAATTGTATACGTTATGATTCTTATGCTATGAATCTATTCTGTACTTACGACATCTATTTCCTGTCTGTCCGTCCTGGGAGAGGGATCCCTCCTCTGTTGCTCTTCCTGAGGTTTCTATCATTTTTTTTCCCTGTTAAAATGGGTTTTTTTGGGTAGTTTTTCCTTATTCGAATCGAGGGTCTAAGGACAGAGGGTGGTGTATGTTACAGATTGTAAAGCCCTTTGAGGCAAATGTGATTTGTGATATTTATAAATAAAATTGAATTGAATCGAACTGAATTGAACAATGACAATACTCAGTAACAGTTAAGTTATCTGACATCCTGATGGATGAGAAAGGGTTTGCTAAGTTAAAGCTAACCAACAAACTGCTGGTTGAAAACAAGGCCGTTGCAGCTGTTGTTAGCAGCAGGCGCGGGTGGAGGGGGAGGAGGGGTTCTTTGTGCCTTTTTTTTGCCCCCCAGAGGGTAGCCCATGTTTTGCCCGTGGAACTGATTTTTAGGGGCAGTTAACAAAACTCTGAAGTATTGTATAATTATTTCATTATTACGTCAAATAAATACCCAATTTGCATCGCAAACATTTGTGTTATTTAAAAATATCAAATGCCCAAAAAAAAAATAATTCTAAATTCAAGGGCACTTTTGCTCCAAGCTCTGTTTATTTCTGACTGGGTCTCTGTCATGCTGCTGCCACACTTTGTCTTTCCCCTGTCTGCTGTGAAGAATATTGATAAATTACTGAGAATTGTAAAATTTGGACCCGAGCGTTTCTATCTTAAGCAGCACGGCTTCTCGAGGCCTTTATGGCACTGGTTTAGCACCCTAGGAAACTCACAGAGCAACCACATGCGTTTGCAAACCATCTCACGTGATGCTACTCAGCCAATCACATCTGTGCATTTCGTCAAGCCTTGCGACTCGAGTCAGTTAGTGAGACGCACACACATGCGTTCTGTGCCAAAACGATCAGTCGATTAATCACCAGCGAGGCAGATGCGAAACGCGGCTTAAAGGTCCAGAAAGTGGAGCTAGCAAGTGGACTTGAGTTTTTTTCGTCAACATTTACTAACAACACGTGTTTAAGGCATTTATTCAGCAACATGTCTACAGCCACGCTAGCAGCTCTGTAAGGCTGTACTCAGAAACAGCAGTGCATTGAGCTAAATGCTAATGTCAGCATGCTAACATGTTCACAATGACAGGGCTAACATGCTGACGTTCAGCAGGTATAATGTTAACTGTGTTAACCGTTTTCGTTTAGCGTGTTGGCATGCTAATGTTTGGACATCTGCTAATGCGAGACACTGCCATTGCTAGAGTCATGCCACTAGCATGGCTAAAAAGGCAAAGATTTGTATATCATAGTAAGCTGAATATATTTGGACTGTCTGTCAAAACAAGCAATGTCAAGATGTCACCACACCACCCGGGGCGGCTGCGGGTCGTCCACCAATCAAAAGGTTGGTGGTTCGATCCCGGCTTCCCCCAGCCCACATGTCGAAGTGTCCTTTACCCCTTTTCCACCGAGGTGGAGCTGGTGCTGGTTCGGAGCCAGAGCCAAGTTTCAAATCGGTTCTTTGTGTTTCCAGTGCTCGTGAGTAGAACCAACTCCGAAGTGGCTCTAGCACTGGCTCTGAACCAGCACCTGGTTCATTTTGTTGGAAAAGGAGTACTTGAGCAAGATACTGGACCCCAAATTGCTCCCGAGGGCTGTGCCTTCGGTGTGTAAAAAGCTTGATTACTTTGTACTGATGGGCAGTTAGCTCCTGCCATCAGGGTATGAATGGGGTGAATGTGATATGTAGCGTGAAAGCGTTTTCAGTAGTCGGAAGACTAGAAAGGTGCTATACAAGTACAGTCCATTTACCATTACCGCTTATATGTATTAGTAAACATTATATACTGAATGATCTCAGAATTATTAAGGTGACAGACTGAAGAGAAGGTCCTTGACAACTGTGAAATGCAGCAATGTTAATTGTTCCTATTGAGGATCAGGAAAGATATACTGTCCTTCCAACTCTAATTCTAATGTGTCGGCTTTGTTGTCGCCCCTTGATCTGATAAGAGCCCAGCTGGGAACTTCTGGTCCCAAACAAAGACCCATCTGCGAGTAATCTTCTCCACTGTAAGCACTCCCGCCTCCTAATAGCGTGGACGAAGCCCCGGCGCACATTAGGGTAAACAAATAGGCTATTCAGTGAAACAACAAACCAACACTATCTTTTCTGAGGATTTAGCCACCAAGGGATTCACAACACCAACAAACTGGAGGAGAAAAAATAATGTCAAAATGGTGTTTTAGACAAATGGTAACAGGGGCATCTAGTTTGAGTGTGTGTGTGTGTGTGTGTGTGTGTGTGTGTGTGTTTTCGTATACAATCTAGATGGACAGCTGCCCGACAAACAGAGTGACAGGGGGTTCTTCCTACCGAACAGGCTGGATAAATATTCCTTGTGGCGCTAATCAATCACCACAGCCCCGTCGTGGTGGGTCAGAGGTGGGCTTGGGTGATTGCGACAATACAAAGGAAAGAGGAAGTGTAAGAATTTTTTTTTAAGGTGTGTGTGTGGGGGGGGGTTTAGCTTGGGGACATGTTATCATACAGAGGCATGGACTTACCTACTTACATTGTCCAATGCACCTTCTACACTCGCTACATTACTTTATGCAATTAGATATATTAGTAGCAGATGATGCTGTGGAAAAGAATGAGGGCAATGTGTGAATGTGTTTGGCACAAGAACAGAGTCACCTGGTCTGTAAGGAGTTGTAAATAATGCGCAATACATTGATCACTGCTGTGATACAAAGGTGAGATTCAGCTGCATTGGTCACATTATGTCTGTATGGTGTCACATACTCGGTCATGTCACTGATGTAATAAGGTAACGCCAGAGGAAGTTGGAAGAATTTGTGAATGTGCAAAAGTACCCGATGTCCTGGTTGTGAAATTTATCAGAATCAGAATCAGAATTACTTTATTAATCACCGAGGGGAAACTCTTTAGGCTTCGGTTTGTGTTTAAAAAGTACTGCAGAGTTTAAATCAGACGAGGTTTACATAGAGCCAATGCAAAGAAGCTAACGGCTTGCCACTGAAATAAAACCTGAACGAGAAGTCCTCAAAGTGCATCGAAAAATATGAAAATAGAAATATTAACATCTAAAACTGGCAAACTCCATCTGCTGAGGGAGACTGTGTTATATGGTCACAAGTTCTAGTAAACATTGTTTATCCATAAATAAAATTTGAAAAATTTAGAAAATCTGAGTGTATGTTCACGGTTACAAAAATAATAAGCAGAAGTAGAAGTTCTGGTGTGGAGAAAAATGACTTTTGTTTAGAATTTGAGGCCTGATAATTAGAGCTGGCTGATATAGGTGAAATCCATATCATGATATCAACAGGAATATTTTTTGATACTGATATATGTATAAATAATGATATCAACATAACGGCCTGGCTGATTAATCGGCCGTGCCGATTTATTGGTGTCCAGTATAAAAGTCGGCTGGCAAACAACAGGAAATTTTAGTACAGAAAATATTTACATTCTTACTAAAATGCTTCCTAAATCATCATGAACGACCTGAATACATGCTATAGGTCTATCACTCATTAATTATAAAATCTATGATTTATAGAGTTCAACTTCATTGAGAATATCAAATAAAAAAGTTTTGTGACATTGGGACCAACTCAAAACAACCTTGTTCAAACTTGATAAGAAGCAGAAATCCACACTGTCCTGTAGCAATGGTTGAAAGATGGACATCAGGCCTGCTCCTTTCAAACTAAAGTGAACGCCACTTTCTCCCCCTCTCTCCATCCCTCCCACTCTGTCCGTCAAACAGCTGAGGCCCCTAGGAGCCTCCTCTGCTCCGCCAAGAGTCGACAATGACTTCATTGACACCAGAGCGTCCCATTAATCTTCATTTGTCCCATCATATCCTGCCATTGGTATGGAAATGCCCGCCCATCTCCGGTGTGAACTGACAGTCAGCGTCGGTGGTGGCAAAGGGTGGGGTGCTAAAACCGAAGGGGGTGGCGGGTGGTGCGGGGACGCGGGGTGCCTGTCTGTCCTTTTGGCAGTTTCCTTTCCCAATGCATGACACGGGTTCCTCATTCAAATGACTTGAACTTTGCTCAACACACACACACACAGACACACACACACACACACACACACACACACTAGGGGGTGCGGGAAGGAGGAGGTAATCTGATTTCTCAGCTGCCCGGGAGACCACTTCCTGAGCAGTAGGCCAGTTTGTGGAAGGACGCCTGGGGTTTCCCCATCTGTCCACCCGGGGGCTTGAGCCCCTACCGACTGTGTGTAGAGAGTTTCTTTCTAGCTCTCTTTTCCTCTTTATGCATCTTCTTCCGCCTCAGATACACACACATTATGCAAACACACTCTCAGGCTGTTTCTTAGCCGCCATATCGCTAATGGAGTTTGAAGTGAGATGGCAACCATTTGCAGAGGTGGAGGAAGTTGCTGTCATTCCCCCACCACAGCGATGGATCAATTCTCCACAAGTCGGCTAGAAATGGGGCAGGGGTGGTGTTTGGGGAGGGGGTTACCCACAATTTGTATGCGGAGGATTTCTCCAAGGAGTATCTCCAAAGTAAAGATAGATTTGCAGTGAGCGGTTACCAGTTTAAATAAAACAGCTGCAGATGTGCCGACTCTTGACACTATGTTCTTAGTTGAGATATGGGATTATTATGTATAAAAATAAGGGTTGAAACATTATGATTGCATAGAATAGCTAAAAGAGTAAGGGCGAGTGTATAGAAATGACTAGATAAGGCAAATATGTAATGATTTTAATAGCAAAGACCAATTTCAAGTAAAATTGGAATTGAAAATTGTTCAGCAATGGCTCAATACATACGATGAGTCTATCTTCAAAGTGGAGGTGTATGGTGTGTAAATGCACAGTGCATTTGCATGCTCTTAACTAAGTGGATTACAATCGGCTTTCTGGAGTAATCTGATGTCTCAAACATCATGTAAATGAAAAACGTGGTTTTTGTAAACGGCTACAAGTGAAATTTGGACTTAGCTGAAGTTTTCACTTCACTTTTTTTCACTTTTAGCAGTTTCACTTTAAAAGAAAAAAATCCCTCACTTTTACTTAAGAATAAAAGATGACTTACTTATTAAATGTCTTTAAATGCTTAGCAATTGGGACAAGGAGCTGAAAGTCTCTTAAAAACTTGAATTTAATTGAATCATGCCAAACACTTGTGTTTGAGTCTGACCAAAAGTTAAACAGACAGTAGTCCCCTGGAAAGGCAACTTTGTTCTTGCCAGAGATCGTGTTTCCCAAATCTCTCTTATAGTAAAATGCTTTTATGACCGATAGTCATGATGGACAAAAATAACACCAAGAAAAAAAAGGCAAAGGTTGACGAATTCCCAGCATTGCCCTTAAGTAAAATAGTTAGGAACATTACTTAAAAAGCAATCGCTCCATAAGTTTAGGTGCTGTTATTTTAATTATGGATATGCTATTTTGGAATACAACACTTCTTTACAGCACATATGAAAGACCCAAAGACAAAAAAATGGAAGAAAGACAGAGACAGACGGCAGCTCGAGCAGGGGCTTAAGAAGC
This sequence comes from Coreoperca whiteheadi, assembly GCA_011952105.1. Classification (NCBI taxonomy): domain Eukaryota; kingdom Metazoa; phylum Chordata; class Actinopteri; order Centrarchiformes; family Sinipercidae; genus Coreoperca; species Coreoperca whiteheadi. Next base: position 25,534,425 of record CM022490.1, on the reverse strand, counting down.
GCACCGACATTCTCCTTTCCTGTGTCCTTTTTGACAAGCCACAGACTCCGTCTTTGATCAGCACTCAGGAAATCTCATTAGGACGGAGATGGGTGGATAGGGGACCAAAGAAAGCTTTTGTGGATGGGAAGAGGAAAGAGAAGGAGATAAAAGGGTAGACAAATAGAAAATTGACGGGGGGGGTTAGAGGAATAAAAAGCCTGACAGAAGCATCTTCATTTTCTCAAATTGTCATGGAGGGGAAGAAGAAAGAAAGAAAGAAAGAAAAAAAAGAGATAAACGTTCCACTCCCACCTGTAGTGCGCTGTAAATTGAGTGCATCAGAAGTGAAATGGTTACTCTTCTGTTGTTGTTTATTGGCTTGGCTCGAGCCATTTAATCAAGCAAACTAAACTAAATGAGCAAAAGCTCGAGGTAGACTCAATCACTCCAAACATGTTTAATATGAACGCACCTGAAACCAAACAAGGTGTGAAAATGCTCGGGCCTCATATTCAGCTGCACCAAAACAACGCAGTGGCCGCATCCGCAGAGCGAGTCGAGGAAGACAGACAGGAGCAGGTGACCTTTAACCTTATCAATCATGTGCAACAGAGGAAGGGAGGGAAAGGAGGAGACAAGAGGGACAAACACACAACATCCCCTCAACCTTATCAATCAGGGACCAAAGAGGAGGAAGGAGGGATAAAGACGGAGAGCCGGCGTCTGTTTACCTTATCGATCATGTCGGGCCGGTTGGTGGCGGCCAGCACGGTGACGTCGCGGAGCTGCTCGATGCCGTCCATCTCTGTCAGGAGCTGCGCCAGGACCCGGTCGCCTACACCGCCGGAGCCCGAGGAGCTGAAAGGGGTGGACGAGAACATAAGATAGATGAGTGGACGGGATCGAAAAAGACGTGGATGCGTGGATGGACGAAAGGATGGATGGTGGAGAGGGAAAGGGACGCATAGAAGTTTGTCCGAAACAAATTATTGATGGTGTAAAGTGATGAATTACAGACAGATGATGGGTGGATGGATTGGTGGGAGGAAGGACAGCACGTACTGTAAAGAGAGGACGGGAACAAGGGTGGAAAGAAGAAATATGTATAGAAAAGAGACAAATGGAATAATGCGGGGAAAGAGAGAGAATGGAAATCAATGCATGATGGATGAATGAGTGCATGGATGATACAAGTATCATCAAATCATCACTCACTCCTGCTCTCAGGAGTTCAATACAACACATGCCTCAAACCTCTCTCATTCATCACTAATATTTGCTGTATTACGTAGTGATGAAAATCCGCTAGTTCTTGAATGCTTCTAGGGGACTTTTGAATAGTTGCGCCGACACTCTGACAGCAGGTTCTTTCATTAGCACAATTCGTCTTCCAAAAAACTAAAAACATAAAATGCTTTGGCTGCAAAAAGCGCGCTTTCCTGCCAATGACGTCCAACCGAACTGCAACTCACAACAAGTCACCAGAAAAAACACGTCACCCCTCTCAAACAAAGCAACCCTTCCTTTAGACAAAGTTAACAAATACGTCCCCTTGTTTGGACTTGTGAATGTAAGCCCAGGTTTCCATGAACGCAACCCTCCCAAACATTGTAGAACTGCCGCTGTGCCGTTCAGTCGCAGTGCTTCCGCTTGCCTCACTTAAGAAGCTAACAGGTAACATCAGATTTGTTGTCATTACAGTGCCACTCCAGTGTCATTGCTGGAGTACAAGGCATTGACTGGTGGCGTATACAATGTCAATTTTGTATTCAGTCCAATCATTACAGATTGGACAATTTATTTTTGTGATGAATGGTACGTGACAGTCCTGGCAGTCTTTTCATGTATTTTCATTCTGACGTTGCCTCTCTATACAGTAACTGTCAGAAGCCGGTGCATGCACACATTATCCTTAATACAGCGGACAACAAAATGCAAAAGAGTCACCATCCCCCTATTTTTTTTTTAAGAAATGATCAAACAAATGGGTTTTATGGTTAATTAAAAAAACAAAGGCTAAATAAATAATAAAATGGCCAGGAACTGTGGTTTTTAGCAAATGTTCCTCCAAGTGGAGTAAATAGTGCATTTGATGGGGACTATTTTCAGCAGTGGATTAATATACTCTGCTCTAGAGAGTATTTGGGGCAGCAGGACGGTGACTGTGGAATCGCCTCCACATAAGCTACAGTGTGCGCGTTCATGGTAATGAAGGAACATGTCACCCAGCGCAACAGTGTGGCTCACTGATGGGGTCTTTTTAATAGTTTTTGGACAGCAATGGAGCTCTATTGCAGAGAGGAATAAGATTCATCAGGCTACACCAGCGATGCTTTTAGTAGGATTTGTTGACAATAAGAAAAATAAAATATAGAATATCACCAGCCTTATGCTTTAAACTCATAGTTAGTTAGTACAAGGTGGTTATTTTCCATAGCGCAGTGCAGACAGCCACCCTTCTCAGCTCAAACACACACACACACACACACACTGTCTCTGTTGACAGGGCCAGCGGAAGTGCCAGACGTCATTAGCAGGGACAAGGCTGCAGAGGAACAAAAAGGCGCTCTGTCACTGAGATATGCAGGGAGAGAAAGAGGGGGGAACTTTTGGGTGAGGGGAGAGAGTGGGGAGAGAAGGTAGGAGGGAAATGGGTTAGGGAAAGGAGTACAGAGCGATGGAGTGGAGAGAGAAGGGGTATGAGAGAGAGATTATGAGGTGAAAAAAATATGGGAGAGAGAAAGAATAAAGGTGGTGAGAGAGAGTGAGCTCTCTTTTATTCATTGTTCTTTTCAAAGCCAACGATTCAGTTCTCATAATTATCTTCCATTTTCCTTTCTAGGTTCTCTGTCAGGGATGCAGTCCGTTTATTTTCAATTCAGTCAATCCCGAAAATGTTTTTGTCTTTTCTCATCTGTCGATCTCTGCCTCTATCAAGCATTCATTGCCTGTTTTTGTCTCCCCTGGTCTGCCTCTCTTCCTGTCATTTCGTTGCACCCGTTTGGACTCGTGGCAGATAGGTTGACAGATTTACAGGTGCTTCTCATCTCCTGCCTCAAGGGGGTGGGGGGGGGGGGACATGCACACATCCACTATACAGCAAAGGCTGTCTGGTTCCGTCAACGGTTTTGAATTCTTGCGGCGTGCGTGAGCCACTTCATTGATTAAACATGGCAGGAAGTGAAGACCAATAAATAACCTTTATAGATCAGCGCTAAGTGCATTTTTAAAATGGCGAGTGGTCTCGCGGCGCAGGTCCAGCGGCGCAGGTCCAGCCCCACGTCCATCGCAGCCAGCTGACAAACTCTCACGCTGTGCTACATTATTGGTGACAGCTGGCTGCAGCTGGGTGGACAATCGGAGTGCATTCGCAGAAGTGCACATCAAGATAAGGAGAGGGGAAACGCAATCATACTGGAAAAAAAGCACAACTCGTCCGCCCCAGTGGCAAAAAAAAAACAAAAAACTGACTGATGAAGACAAGTTGCAATAGAGTCGTATCGTGTACACTGGGATTGAGTCATGACCGCACTAAACATCAGAGTACAAAAACTGTGTTCCAAGTTCCTTTGGAAAATGCATATTCCAAAGCACTGTCTGCGGAAGGGCCTGTCTTACCCAGTTATGTAGTTTGGAAGAGTTAAGTAAAAGGTAGAAAAATAGTGTCAAAAATAAAGACGGTGGAAAAGAGGACTAGCGGCCCAATTACAGAACATCCTGTCAATCGTGGAAAAACCCAGACAAGGCACTGAAACTGAGCTCAAGTATTGAAAAGTTGGTACTGGCTGCACAAATCCCTGACCTACCAGCCGTTCAAGTCATTCTTAAAATCGGCGATTCATTTCAAGAGAAATTGCTGTTTTTCTCTCTCAATTTGATTCGATTCGGGAAACATGATTTTATAAGCATTAGCCGGCGTGGCACGCTCCTTGAAGAAGCATGTATGTGAAACGTGAAGCTAGCCTTAACTACCCTTGGATTCATGTCTCGAAAGACTACTCTAAAAAGAAGACAAGGTATTTCGGTGACGAAAACCTGGACTGAGAAAATGCAATGCATGGTGGTGATTCTCGCGAGAAAAGATGAGCTGGAATAGTTTGGGGGTTTGTTTAACACCGTTAAGATAGAGTTCCACATTTCACGACCAGAGGGACTTTAACAGAAACTAAGACGTCAGAATATGATACGTCTTAGCCGCTGTATAGCATTTGAAGCATCTGACCGAGGGCCCACATGGAAAAGTTGCAGGGACGGCCTGTTGGCCTTTCTGCGCTGCATCCCACAACGTTTAGTTTCATCGACTGGTTCACCAGGAAGCATGCTGCATATTTGGCCTTCCCCATCTGCCGTGGACGGGCACAATGAAGTATTTGTGCGCCTCCGGCCCGTGTCCTCTGTCCGCCCCCCATCCTCTTTCCTTTAAGCCACAGATGTTCCCAGTGCCATCCCACTAAAGCGCCTGAGGACAAGACTGTGTTCTGTGTTCACCGGCGGAGAAAAGCCGCAAAAGTCTAAGAGGACACCATGTGAACCGAGTAGTAGCTGGCTTTGATAGGGCAGTCATGCAGACTTTTTGGGATGTTTGCTCCATCCATTTATAAGTGAATCTTTGTGAGACAAGCTGGGACACAGGCGAGGGATGGTAAATGAAAGCAGACCGCAGCGATGACTGTCCATTTGTCATCGCTGGACAATGAATGACCACAGTGCTGAAAATAGCACACAGTTGACAGTAGCAGTGAACGATCACCCGAGGGACTTTCAGAGAGGTAGTGAATGTATCAAGCGGGCAGGAACTGTGTTTTTGCCATTCATTTCTTTCAGGCATAGGCCTTTCTCTGTAGTGTTAAGAAGTAAGTAACACACTGTACCTTCCTCTCTCACTGGCGAGAGCGTCAATTTCATCAAAGAAGACGATAGAGGGAGCGACGGCCCTTGCCTTCCGAAACACCTGCAAGCAGCGTTGGCAACAATGGGAGACAGGAAAACGGTAGAACTCTTTAACAGGACCACTGAATCCTTCTCAAAACAAACACAAACAGGAAATATAGCACTCATTGTCGTCAGAAATTACATCTCAGGTCATCCGCTCGTTGCAACAGCAACAACTAAACATATTTACAAAGGCACCACAGTTTTAACACTTAACTTTGGATCGGTAAAGTACTCGCCTCTCTCACGGCTCTTTCAGACTCTCCAACATACTTGCTCAGTAACTCTGGACCCTAAAAAAAAAAAAACAAACAAGTTTAAATGATACTGAAGTGGTCAGGTTTGGTCTATAATTTGACATGCTGACAACAAGAAATGTTGAGGCACTGCATTATATTAATTAAAGTCAAACGCTGACGAAAAGAAAAAAGTATGCTGAACTAACGGATCCCTAGAGGCCATGTCTGAGGTTTGGGTTCGAGCAGCGGTAAACACGCCATGATCTTCAGGACCCTCGTGACTCATCATGACTAATCGTGGTCATGTTTTGGGGAGTATCACCTGGTGGTATCGCCAGTGTTTTTAGATGGTACGAACGGAGAGCCAACATTCTGGAAAGGCCAGAGAAGCCGCTGCTGTTGTGTGGCGTCTTTTGGAGGCTGTGTACTGGTTTATGTTTGTGTGCCACGTCTTTCATTCAGCTGGCAACACAACAGAGCCATGTCTCCCCGCCATTGCTAGTACAATATTACTACCAGGACTGCCACTACCACTGCTGTTATTACTATTTTTTCTATTGCTACGAATATAGTCTTTGGCATGTTCTCACGGGCTAAATGTCAGGTTTGTGACCAAAGCGAAGCACCACGTTTAGTTTAGATCAACAATGTGTGCCGGATGGAGAGCCACATTTGTTCATGTTTTTGCATAGCCTCGATCAACGCCACTCAAACGGTCACATGAGTAATTTATTTAGAGTCTCGGCATTTGTTCCCACTGAAAGACACAAACTCCTCCAGCTCAAACGGAGCTCAACAATTTGACAGCAGTCAGAACATGCGGCTTTTACTCTTACTACTATCTCTGCTACTAAAGACCACGTCCACACTGAGCTGGCTGAAAATGAAAACACCCCCCCCCCCGTCCACACTAAAACGAGGTCTTTTTACCCCCCCACAAAGGGAACTCTTTGACTATGATCGCCAGAGTGGATACTGTGCAGACAGTAAAAAGGGAGTTTTTTTTAAAAATATGAAGAATACTGCACAGACATTTCTGTTGATCACTTATGTTAAACATCGGTATATATAATTTGTCAGATGCATTCTTGAGCATAAAAGGAGGAACTACTGTTTTGTTGGTTAAGAGGAAGAATTGATGAGCCTTGATGAAACCCTTTTCTACGCGTTTAGTTATCTGACAACAGAAATGGAAAAATATGTCACTGAAAACGACGAAATGGTGAATTCAGATGTATTGAAACACAATATAAGTGATGATGGCTCGCAGGAGAGAGAGAGAGAGCCTTAACCAGCCAGGACTCATCGTAATGACCAGTCTGGCTGTCCTACCACATTATTGCTGTAAAGCATGATTTTGCCGTTTGCTGACAAACAGCCCTTTTCCAATTGTTTGGGCATTTCAGTTGGACGGGAAAACCTGTCAGAAGCTTCATGAAGACATTTGTGCTGCATGCTGTTGCCGTACGCTAACTGCGTTTCTCCGATTACTGCCACAAAAACCTCTGCCTCTACTATTCCACCCAGCACTGCTTGCACTACCACCACCACTAATTTTACTCATTACAAACTCTACTACTCACTGAACCTGCTATACCCTACCACTGTCTTCTCTTTTTCCTCCAGTCCTTTCCCTCCCTCTTCGCTCCCTCGCTAACAAGCAGATAAACATCCACTCAGCCCTCACAAGAACTTCCTCCCCTGCAATCCACCCTTTCAACACCTCTGGGCCGGCGGAGGAGACGACACTTAACTCCCAGCCCTTTTGTCTCCTGCAGCAAGCGTGGAGGTTGACTCATTAATCCCAGGTTCCTCTCTCTGAGGCAGAGCCAAGGGCTGGACATGGCGAGTTTAAAACCACTGACGCTGTAGAGACACGAGCGGTGTGCGAGTGTGCGTTTGTGTGCACGTATGCATCCGCGGATGCGAGTGTTTGAGTGGCTGCAGTGGGAGGAAACTGAAATTGACAAGATGATAATAGGGCTTTTTCACGCAGAGGAAACAGGCTGAGCCGTAAAGTATCCACATTTAAATCTGGATAACGTATCTATGTCAAAGCAACCGCTGCACTGGAAAAACTTGATACTGTTATTGCAGATGCTGTAGAGCGGCTTTCAGCAGGAGGGACAGGATGTTGGGTTTTTTTTTTTTTTATTTGTTCAAAATGTGTTCTATTGAGAAATGATGTGCTCCTCTTTCATTTCTTTCACCAATGTTTGGAATTTGAGCTCCACCAAGCATGATTAAGAAAGCAGCATTTAACTGAAGTGCAATGACTTCAAGTGAATTCACAATTAGACGACATTGTGGAAAATTACAAGTGCACACTCAATTTGTTTTCCTATAGCGGTAAGGTCCGTCTCAAGTTGTAAGCTGGATAGGAGTAAAGTGTAGATGTAACTGGAGGACAAATGAAGAAAAACTTCATCAAACATCAGCATATATTTTTATGCAGATGCACTCTTGAGCGTAAAGGAGGAATGAAGAAAAACATCATTTGTCGGAGGTTCAAGAAAACCTTTGTGACTTCGTCTCGGTGCGTTCCACAACATCACACTGCGAAATGAACCAAAAACAAACAAGCTTGCGCATCACACCCGCATTTGCAGAGGGCTTAATGACCCTGGTTGAGAGATTCTGTTGAAGCGGTCTGTCTTGCATGGCGACAGCTTTTGGAAGTATTCACTGATCAAAAATTCAACGAGCTGATCAATCAATCTCTGTCAACCAGGTCTGGGCGGGCTGAGGATAGGGTGACACAGGGAGGATGGGGTGATGAATGAGAGGGGACAAACACGGGGTCAAAGGACAGACAGGGGAAGCTTTCTGCAGAGGAAGCTGGGCAGCCAGATGGCCTCCAGGTCCTCAGGGAAACGTCTCCATCACTACTTTTGACATATTCGATATACTGTGTATGTAATAGGGGTGCTCGATTATAAGCCAAAATCATAATTACGATTATTTTGGTCAATATTGAGCGCATGATAATTTACCACAATTACTCACTGACTTAGGAAACATCACGCATATATTGAACTAAAAAAAAAAAAAAAAACCTTTACAAATGCTTGATTTTTTTTATTGAATTATTATTTTATATCCCAAAAGTAGCCCATGAAATAAGAAATAGTAATCCAACATTATGAACCTTAAATTCCACCTAATAGAGCACAAGAGGATGACAGCAACGCATTGTTTCCCCTAGTGGGCTGGGGGGAGTACTCGAGTTGCACGTTACGTTACATAAAGCTGAAATTCAACCGTGGTGATCTGTCGCGAGATTCGGTTACTTAAACCAACGGTGAGCAAGAAAAGTATAAATAAGTTTAAATAATATGGAATTTGTTAAGCTATGAGTAGAGGAGAAGTCCGCTAGCCACTAGGCTAATTTATGCAGTGTAAAATGCCATAGGCTTAAGCTAATGATGGTGACTAGCCAGTTATAACCCCATCGGCTCGAGCTGAACTAAACAAGCCACAGCATGGCTGAGAGGGAGATTGGGCTTTTAGCGAGGGGCGAGAGCGCAATTTGTATTTATAACACGACAAAACGGGAGCATGATTGCGAAACGTAATGCAGCACAATAATGGTTTGATCTCGATTATCTTGTTTTCATACAGTAATTGTCGGAAGCCAAAATCGAACTTTTGAAAATAAAGTTCGATTAATCCCCCAGCCCTAGTTTGTGATATGCAGGTGATTTAATTGTTTATTTGATATGTGTATGATATGTTAAGCTGTATATTGACCTCTTGAATCCTACTGAGCCACCGGTCAGCCACTCCTTACATAAGCCACAGCACATTATTTTAGATTGTAGTGGAAATCCCAGCGTTTCCAAAGATAAAAAAATGTGCCTGGTGGAATTTTATAAAATGATGCACGATACCCTTTGATGGAATGGTGCAGCTATAAAAAAAACAAACATGTCTTGGGTTTGAATATTTAACTGTATATATCATAAAGCTTCTATGAAGACTTGGAACACGGTGATACATGATACTGTCAGTCAGTGTGGAATGAGATGATTTTTCCAAACTTAAATTAAGGGAATTAAAGGAAAATTAGGAGAAAACTCTATGTTAGGGGTTCCAGTGGTTCAACCTCTTTGCCATCTTGAAATACAAAATGATAGTAACAGTACATTTTATCTTCTACTGCTCTATTTATGGACAGGTGAGACGCGTGTTTCATACCAAATTACTTTCATTTCAGCAACTTTCCTTTGGTTCTGGGAGAAATAACAATGCAATTTGCACCGACTGTGTTACGTTATATACAACGGTTGAACTAAAAAGGGCTAGACTGTGAGATGAGACTTAATCAACAGATCATCAATCATCAGGTTTACGGTATCGCTTCTGGAAAACCCGCTCACAACATGTTGGCTATCACATAACCTGCACCATAACTGAGTTGAAGTCTTTTTTTCCCCCACTGAGTCACATGCGGTGTTTTGGCAGATCACTCAACCAGAATATGATACACCTGTAACACATTATTCATTCATATCAATGTGTATAACTCGGGAAAAACAATAACCTTTCACCAAGAGCCTCATCATTCATTGCGCAACAGAAAAACAAAGTATCTTCTGTATCTCGTCTAGACGAAGAAAATCAAAGTTGCCACTCTGAGAAAATAGAACTATGACTCCTTGATGAAAACTCACTTTAATAGCCAGGAAGTTGAGCCCACTTTCATTAGCCAGGGCCTTGGCTATCATGGTCTTGGAGCAGCCAGGGGGCCCATAGAGCAGGACTCCTTTAGGTGGCTGGATTCCCATGCGGGTGAAGGCCTCAGGGTGCCTCAGAGGCCACTCCACGGCCTGCTTCAGTTTCAGCTTCACCTCCTCCATCCCGCCAACATCCGACCAGCGGACCTGGAAGAACGAGACGAGGTAAAATGAGGGAATAGAAATGTAGTTTTTTTTAAACTTACATTTACTTTGCAGTGCTGTGGCAAGCTACGTGATGCATTTAAAAATACAAAAGATCAAATGCCCAAAAAAGACCTTTTGATCTTCATTTATTCGTTCATAGACAAATCAATATCTCATAAACCTTGGCATTTCATGGAACATGAGGGTTACATGAATGCAGCATAAGGGTTTGCCTTCCAGTATTATAGGATTTAACCAACATCATTTTTTTAAAGACCTAATTCCAGTATGTTTGATTAACACTGCTGAACAGGAAAAAGAGAATGACAAGCATTCAGTGTCTCCAAAAGTGATTTATCATGCTTTATTATGCATTTTGAGACAGCATTTTGACCACGATGTACACACTAACTCTGGTCAAAAATATGTATAAATGACAATAAAAGATAAATTAAAGGACAAGCAGAAGAAAGAGAAGAAGAGAAAGAAGATGTAGAAGTAGAGGATGTAGCAGTAGGAAAAACAAGATGCTGTAGTAGACAAGAAGAAGTGGTTTTTGATGCACTTGTGCTTTTTGTTACCTTGTGTTGTTATATTGCTTCCATTGTCTTCCTCAAATGTAAGTCGCTTTGGATAAAGGCGTCTGCTAAATGACTAAATGTAATGTAAATGTAAGTGGTAGTAGAAGAAAAAAAAAAGTAGTCGTAGATAAAGAAGTAGTAGTGGAAGAAGTAAAAGAGGATGTAGCAGTACAAGAAGAAGAAGTGGTCAAAGAAGGAGATGTAGCGGAAGAAGAAAAGGAACACGGCGTAGTGTTACGAGAATAAGAGGTAGAGTGCAAACCTGCCGGGAATCCAAACACTCGATAACATGCAATCAAACAAAATGCATCGTATGTATTAAACTGGAGGTAACAACAACAAGAGGCCGAGTACTAATAAATGATCACCATTGGTCTAATATATGGCTCGAACTCAGTATCGTAGTTCTAATCTGCGTCAGCTCAAAGACAAACACATCGCCAGCAATAAATGCAACAGACCAAACAAACTCTGATTGCACGCTGATGTCACTTGTGTTCTCATGTAACCCACACGGAGGACCTTTTCAACTTTCTGACCGCCCGAGTAAAATTACAGAGAACTGCGAGTTCTTCCAGGCTGATGAACGGGGTCGGGGGGGTGGAGTGCAGTGAAATATAAAAGCATATTTGGAGGGAGATGGAGGAACGGAGGGCTTGCGTTGAATTAGGGAGACTCTGGACGGAGGGAACAACAACAGAGGGAGTCAGCCAACAGCTGTCTGTCTGACAGATGGAGGGAGGGAGGAAGGGAGGGAGAGAGTCTGCAGTGAACAACCGGAGGAAAGTAGATAAGAGAAGCCCTCATCCAAAACCCTCTCAGACCTTTCTCTTATCCGTTCTGCCTCTTTCTTCATTACCCATCTATTATTCCCTCCCTCCCTCACTTTTTCAACTCGGTTCCCTCCATACATCTTTTCCTCCTCTTCTAAACCCCCCCACCCCCACCCCCATCTCTTTTTTTGATCTGCCTTCATACCGTCTCTTTCGCCCTATCTTATCTCCCGCACTCATTGTTTTTATTTCTTCCCCAACTCTCCGAATGCATTTACATGCAGAGAAGAAACCGGGTTACTGGGAGAAATCACGTTACGCAGGAAGTCGCACAACGTGTTCACATGCACTGTAGTAGCCCGGTTACACTGAGCTCTGCATATACAAGCAGTGCAGCAGTAATCCGATTTCTCCCCTATTCCCGACCTTAATTTGAACCGTCTTATTTTAAAAAGGGGCATTCCACTGATTTTACCCATTACGGTCAGTTTACTCGCCGTACAGAGTACTGCTGAGCATGTAATAAGAGCTGTATAATGTTGCCTGAAAGTCTGAGAAAATAACACAGATAGAATAGGCGCTATTGGAGTTGCATTATGGGAAATTGTAGGATCAAGCGTTTTTAAAGCTCGACTCGACTAAAAGTCAGGATATCACCTGCTGCGAACCACATGATCGATACACAGTTGCAGTAATCACTGGAGCAGCCCTTTAAAGTGTAGAGAGGACAGTTCAGTGGCGGATCCAAACCCTGAAACCGGGTGTCTAGTATACATGGCATTTAAGAAATCAGGTATAGTGCTGAAAAGATTTGTTGATTAATCAATTCCAAATAACTTTGATCAATGATTAATCGTACAAAAGTAAAACATTTTTAACATAAGTTCTCGATTTTCTATGATTATAAACTGAATATCTTTTAATTGTGGACTGCAAAAAGTTATCTGACAACTTCATCTTGAGCTCTGGGAACGTTGATGGCCATTGTTCATCATTTTCTGATTTACTTTTCTTGACTGAACAATTAATTGAAAAAAAAAAACGATCAACAGATTAATCAATTATCCAAATAATCCTTAATCAGATAACTGGAGTGAGCCAACAGTCACTTACAGTAAGTGCATGTAAATCATCAGCATGTACCTTCCTTTCCTCTCTTTCCCCCATCTTTCTGTTTCTTATCTTATCTCTACTGCACTCCCTTCCTTCTTTCTTCTCTCATTTGACCCGCACTATCATGCCATCTCTTGCTCTTAGAAAATGCTGCTTACCACTCTCCCTTCCCCTCGTTTTCACTTCTTCCTCTCTCTCTCTCTCTCTCTCACACCCCCCCACCCCCACCCTCCTCCTGCTCTCCATCCAGAGGTAACACATCCCAGGCCGCCGGCGCCGTCTCCGGGGAACGAAGCACCTAATGGAAACCTGGCGTCTGGCCACATACTGTAAATACCGAACAATTTATGGACAGCGCCGAGCGAGAGAGAGAGAGGAAAGGACGGATGGAGGGGAGGGGAGGGAGGAGAGGAAGGCGAGAGAGAGAGGAGTGTTGCAGAGATGAGGAGATAGGCCGGAAGCAGGCGAGCGCACCAGATCGCTCATTAGAAGGCCCAGAAAGGAATGAAATGCAATAAGAAGTGCAGAGAGATAAAAAGCAACCGGAAAACGGGCTTATTGAGGGAGAAATGGAGAAAACAGGTGAGCAGGAGGAAGACGGGTGAGGAGACGCATGAAGAATGCAGAAAAGCGAAGAAAACTGAGCCAGAAGAGATGTGATGCAAAAAGCATTTAATATAGCGCTATGCAAGAGGCTAAAATTCAATCTAGACTAAAACAAGCTAAAATATAATGCAAAATACCATTTTTTGCCAAACTCTAGCGAGTAAACCTAATCGCCCATCAGGTATAGAACATAAATTAAAACAACTGCTTGGAATGACCTGCAATCTGAACCAGATTTAATAGGTTTGGGGCTTTAAAACGCCTCTGAGTTTACCGACAACATCCTCAGACCTGCCAGTCATCTGAGCACAAATCAGTCACTCGCCTCTTCCCACCAAGGAAGCAGATGTGCAACACACAACACTGTGAAGTCGCATCTCCCCCCTTTTTGTTGCGTTGTGTGGTTAAGTCTCTGCAGACTTAACGGAGTCATTGTAAGAAAGAACAAATATAAACTGCAAGGTGCGTTTTGTCACGAATGAAGCGTCTGTGGAATTAGAAGGCAATGTTTTGACTCACCCCTTACTGTGATGCCCCCCCCCCCCCCCATATCTTCCCTCCCTTCCTTTTTGTACGAGACCCAGTTATTATGTTTTACTGTTGTTTTCTGAACTTTACAAGAGGCCTCTCAGGCTCTGGCCCTTTGATGGGGTTGAGAGGGGGGAGTGGGGGACTTCTCAGACAAAAAAAAAAAAAACTAAAGGGAGACGAGGAGTAAGCTTAAAAGGGGGAATAAATGGCCTTGTTATACAGCTGCCAAATGAAAATATTAAAGCCAGACTGCACAGTGGAGGATGATTATTTTAAAAAAAAAGCAATGATGAGTAAACAAGAAATATGTCAAGCAGAGGAGGAATGTCCTGTCACAAAACAAACAAAGGATTAAGAATGAACTTTCAATTTCTTTACATATAAATACAACAAATTGAGGGGCATATTCCGTAAAAGTCAAATCTCTAGATACGTGATCTGAGAAAGTTTCCGAGGAACTCGAGGCGTGTATTCATCCGGCACCACTGGAAGTTTCTTATATAAAATGGATTAGAAACAAATGTTTGCACTCATGTGGATATAATCAAGTCCGGGGCTCTGCGGCTGGTCTTTCAGCTGAGCTGCGCTAGGGGGATAGAAAGAAAAAAAAGTAAAAAAAAACATTTCCAAACCCAAACTCACTCCTCTCTCTTGTTTCCAGGAACCCACCGCAAGGACTGAACATCTTTGGGTGAGCTCAGTGCAGAGTGCTGCAGAGAGAAGAGGGGGGGGGGGGGGGGGGGGGGGGGGGGGGGGGGGGGGGGTTTTTTTTTTCTTTTTTCTTTTCAACGATGGGTTTAAGTAAGAGGGCGGACCGAAAAGGAGGGGAGTTGAGATGAAAAAAAGA
>CM022490.1:25498492-25519913 GCA_011952105.1 Coreoperca whiteheadi | reverse complement strand
GTGTGTGGGGGCGTGGAGGGCAGGGTGGGGGGGGGTGGGGGGGGGGGTGTGTGGGTGTGGGGGGGCGGGCGTGTGCGTCGAAGGGTTAGGAAGGACGTTTCTTCTTCTTCTCTCTCTCTCTTTTTTTGGCTGCTGGCAGGAACCGTCAGCGACCCGATCTGCTTTCAATTACCGGTGGAGGATGATGTTAGCCCTCTTCCTGTCCGTTATGTCTTGCACATGCAAACTCCAAAACATCCTGGAGTCTCACCACTGTCCTCTCATCCCTCCTTCCCCTCGCTCCCTCCGTCCGCTGAGAGCAAAGCGATTCATCTCCATTTCAGTGGAGGGTAAAATGGCCAAGGGGTCATTTCCACTCTTCCTCATCCTGACCCGATCTTTTAAGTGCTGGTGATTCAGTGGTCAGTGGTCCAAAGCGTTGTTAAGGGATTTTCTCAATGTGCATTAGAGGGAAAAGGGAGGCATGGCTGCTGTTGATGAGCTTTTTAGTTTTTCTTGTGGCAATAAGTGGCGACGCTGTTTGGGTTATAGGTTTGTTTTGTACTTCAAATGAAGCAAAGACTGTGTGATGTAAACCTGTCTGCTTCCTTGCAGGGCCACTGCAAGGTTGAATGCAACTGAGACACAACTAATGCTGATTACAAACAAAAGATCCAATGCAGATTGTGTCATTAAGGATGATGCCATAAACTAGGCAGGCATGTGAAGGGAGGGTCTCTGCAGCCGTGTGCCTTTTAATGATTTTATTTTTTTCTGGCACGATTTCTCCCTGAGTGGTGCATGACACATAGCACTCAGGTGAAACTTAACCAATATTTGTTTTGTTCTGTTTTGCTTTTAGGTAGCTTCTTTTTGGGTTCTTTCTACATCTGAGGAACATTTTCTAAGCTTAAGCACATTGTATCACAAGCTGAGGTGGAGATGGTCATTCACTCCTTTCTCGTTCTTTCTCCCTATTCGCTTGCCTCGGTATCGGTTACAAGTGGGCCAGAATGCCGCCGCAAAGTTTTTAACCAGGTCCTCTAAAAATGTCTTGCGTAACACAAATGTTGATTCTTTTACACTGGCTCCCAATCAAAATCTGATATTTGTTAGCTACTATAGCCTTCTATCACCAGCAGATTTCAGAGGCAGATTGATCACGGCTAAACCTTTGTGGATGTGGCTCCTGAACCTTGGAACTCACTTGGGATTTAAGATCTGTGTACACCTTTAAAAAGCAGTTCAAGACCCAGCTGTTTGCGCTTGCTTTTGTTGAATATTTATATTTTTTTGTCTTATTGTGTCTCTATTTCGTGTCTGCTGCATTTGTCTTTTATTGTGATGCACTTTGAGAGGTCTGCTCTAGAAAGGCGCTGAAAAACTTTACATACTTCTTTTGACCAGCTGTATTTCTTTAACTCCTCTTGGCTAATCGACACAAAACACAGACACGTTTTAGGGAGATTTAGCAACTATATTTGTCATTTTTCTAGGTCTGGAAAGCATCAGTTTTCCAATTTCATGTCTTTTCTCTTATTCCTTGACCATAACAACTGCCGGCAGCCCATCATTTACACTAATAGTCTGTTTCCACCGCAGGAACTTTTCCAGGGGACCAGGAACCATTACAGGAACTCAGGAACTGTTCCTGTGTTTCGACCAGTGGAACCAGGAACTAAAGTCAGTTCCTCTGCCTTAGTTCCTGGTTAGATAAAGTCCCTGCTGCAGTGGTAGTACTTTGCATTTTTGCATTCATTCATAATTGCATTTATTCACAGGAAGGGGTATTAAACACGCATGCTCTTCCTACGTCATACTAATAAAATTGTGAGGCGCATTCAGGGCTCCAAAAGTACAGGTCCTATTCATGTTCTACAAAGAGATGTTAGGTAACTGGCAGCTGGTGCACCGCTAATGGCGAGCTAAAGATTAGGATAGTAGAAACATTTGGCTATTTAAATAAGTTCACTTTTGGATTCGGGATGACATTTTGGATGAATTCAGCAGCTATGACGACGCGTTTTGTTCCCAATTACATAGCGCTCTGCATTTGCTACAACTCTGATTTGCTTAACTGGTTTTCCCAGGAACTATTGGGGCAGAGTTTGCAGTGTGCAACACCACTGATTTATCGCACAAAAAAAACCTTTCACAGACGCTACAACTTGCGTACAGCTTCATCCATGCAATTAGTTTGAATATTATAACGAGGTAAAGACATGTTTGTATTGCTTATTGGCTTTCCGACTAGTCTAAAAGAAAGAGATTTAGAAAGTGACGTGTGAAAGTGTTTATGTGCGAAGGTGGGAAACAGAAAGAGGGAGCGTTACTCTACCTTGGGGACATCGATCGCGACCTCCCTCATGGCGCTTGGCTTGACAACAGACATGGCCCACTGGAGGTCTGGCAGAGCGACGGTCACCGTCCCGGTCAGCTGCTGGTCTGACGGTTGGTGGGAACCTCCCAGTGCTCGCCTCAGTGCACGCATACCTGTAGAAAGAGAGTTTGCACAGTTTAAATCTCTCATTGGATTACAAGAAGAAATACATAGTTTGCTCTGAACTTTTCTCAACAAAGTTATGCCGTACAAAGAAAAACTATATATAAACCGTCAGACTTGAAACAGGCTTGAGAAATAACTAGACTCTGAAAACGCAAGATAATGATGCCACAGGTTACCGGAAACTGCTCACAACAAGGTCTGTGGATTATCTTGATTAACTGGGTGATGGTTTCTGGAAACGGACATTGGTGTTGAGTTTTTCAAATGTATATTGTTGCCCCTTTGAGCGCCACAAGCCGAGTGCCATCTAGTCGCATTATAATCAAAAAAAGTCAAGACGTCTCTACCCAGAAACTCACACCAGAACAATCTAGATGGATAAACAGCACTAAAATATAAAATATGTACTTTTGATCCTGGGGTGAACTGTCCCTTTAAAGAGATGGAAAAAAAAGTCATCAGTCAAAAACAGGTTTCAGTTGTGTCTTATAGACATTCAAGTCCATATATTAGAGGAAGTCATTTAGAGAAAATTTGGAAAATAAGAGACTGTGATTTGGGACATAAAACTGGTGTTTGTTTGCCTAAAGAAGCAATGCTAGTATCGTTGTGGCTTGAGGGTTTTCATTCCAAAGCCACATGCACCCAGTCCAAGTTTTTTACTCAAAACATTCAGGCTTGTACACGCTGTGATGATACACGCCTAGCGAATGTAAATCTCAAAATGAACACTAATTCCCCTTTTGACCGCGAAAATAATTGGGCCTGCATTATTGGGGAGAAAAGAGAGTAGGCCTTAAAGGAAGGGAAGTGTAATTGAAGCGCTTAAGGTTTGAATACCCTCAGTTCCAGAGACTTCAGCATCTGAACAAAAAGAAGGCAGCAAAACAAACACTGATGCGTCAATATCAAGAATGGGTCTTTGTTTCGCTGTGCAAAAAGAGGTCATAGAAGACTGATCTGAAGGAGAAAGATCTGGGAACAGGCAGCTCTGCAAAATGCGGAGGTGATGAGTGAGTACAGACAACACGTACGCTTTTATGTTTTATGTAAAGCACCATGTAAAGCACTTTGTTTTATGTAAAGCACTTTGAATTGCCTTATTGTTGAAATGGGCTATACAAATAAACTTGCCTCGCCTCGCCCATAGCAGAAGTAAAAATAAAAAATAAAAAGGATTGCGTTTAGTCACAGGAAGGGTTATTAAACATGCATGCTCTTCCTGCATCATGCTAATAAAACTGTGAAGTGCATTCAGGTCCTACTCATGTTCTGCAAAGATATGTTCGGTAACTGGCCGTTGGAGCACTTCCAACGCTTTGATGGAGATGAAACTCTCCTGGTTGAATCATCGGTCCAAAAAAAAAAAATTAGCAGCTGTGGGAATATGTGGTTCTTTGATAAAAATGAAAGAAAACAAGTCAAAGGCACAAGCGTGTGAACATAAAAAAAGTACAGGGTGAAATCAACAACAAAACATCCAATTACCAAGCTTCAAATTCGGTTGTGTGCACCGCTAATGGCGAGCTAAAGCTAAAGATTAAGACATTTGGCTGTTTAAAGAAGTTTACTTTTGGATTCTGGAGACATTTTGCATGAATTCAGCAGCTATGACGCAGCGCTTTGTTCCCAATTACATAGCGCTCTGCATTTGCTACAGCTCTGATTTGCTTAACTGGTTTCCCCTCCATAGCTATTGTGGCTAAATGGGCGCTCAGACCAAAACCACCCCTGCAATAAAAACTTCCCTTGGGCTGTGTTGGCAGGGGGGGGGGTATGTTATTTTAAGTACCGGTGAAACATGAAGTACGATCCAAGAAGTCCAGTTTGAACGGACGCAGCAGCGCCTTGCAGGATGACGTTACCATTGCGGTCTGACAAAAGTTGAGCCAGGTTGAACATTTTTGCCGGACAACCAGAACTTCAACCTGGCTCAGTGGGCATCAAAACGAGCGTTATTGGCTCTCGAGTGGTTGCCCCTAACATTGCATCAGAGGACATTTGTATAAAGATGAGCTTTTGGGGCGTTTTGGAGTCTCTGTAGCTCTGTAGAGAGTGAATAGCAGGCTGTCACTGTCCCAGCTTTTGAGTCTGTATGTGTGTATAGTATCCTCTACATTATCCAGGAGATTTCAGTGTTTCTATGTTGAGGAACATTCAGAATATCATTAAAAGTAGACCAACAGCTCGCACCTCTGACCCTACAAATCTATTCAGCGATAGTTCCCCGTCTGTCGGTGGGCATCCGCCCGGAAAAAACGTCTTGTTCTTCTATTGTTGGACACCAAGTTGTGGTCAAGTGCCCTGCTCAAAGAAAGGTATGTAACCACTGTTGCAGGAACTTTCTTTTCTCCTTCGAGTCATTCACCGTCAGTACGAAGATTCAAATCAACGACTTTCCTGCCATAGGACTTCCGTTTCAATAACCAATCGAGTTGTTATCCCTCTCAGAGAGGGAAATGAAGATTAAGGACCATTTTCTGGAGCTTGTCCTCAGCATAGGATGTTATGTCAGATTTCAGTTTTGTTCGAGGAGAGTTTGTGGCATTCCCCACAATAGTCATGATAGAAATTTGCAACAGTACACAAACATTTGCAACTTCGCTGAGACAATCAGTCGAGTGCACGGGGTATCTTCTTGGCCTTTTATCTGCTTGTAATTTCCTCCAATTCACATTACAGAAAAACAGGGACTGCAGGTAGGTCTGGTTTTGCAATAACTGTTGCAATAACTGCATGCAACCGTTACTAAATAGTCAGAGATAAATGTGTGCGAAATGGTACAATGCAGGAAACACCATGTATGCATCAGCTTGTGTCCAGTTGCGCCGATTTAAACACTACAGGTGGGAGGACAGGTCTTCTCTGAGTGAATAAAATGCTAAATGTGGACAATGATTAGTAGTCACAAAACCAGCCCACAACCACGTTTGCCCTCAACCCCAGAGTTGGGTAACCGTATATTAGACGACCATTACAGAGGCACACGTGCACACATCACACAGACACACACACAGATACTCTTGGCTTGCTCTTCTGAGCTAAAAAGGGGGGGATCTGGGAGGGAGTTGGGGCGGCGAGGGCTGGAGGGGAACGGACGTGGGCCAGGGCTGCAGGCCAGGGAGCAGACGAGAGGGGATTTACGATCAGACATGACTGCATCCTGTTTATATTTTCCAGGATCCCTCCAACTAGGCGAGGGAGAAGAAATACAATTAAGGCAAACAGGTTTGTCTTCCGTGAGCATGCCAAGCTGAGGTCAATGTGTTCCCCAGTCCCGGCTCCCTCGTGTATGATGTCTTTCTCTCGCTCTTGCACTCTGTATCCCCGTCCACCCACCCTCCTTCTCACTCTCGATCCCCAGAGGTCTAAACATCGCATCATTCCACCTGGCCGCGGCTTCAGCTCTTCATCTGCCCTAATGCTTCAGACCGGCGCTGCTAAGGCTGCACAAAAACATCTGCTCCGAGTGGAAGGGACAAGGCAAGACAGCAAAGGATGTGGAAGGAAGCTGGGGCAAGGCGGGAGATGAGGAGCACGAGCCACAACACCATATGCACAATCCCCAAACCATCAGCTGCCTGCCCTGTGACAGTGGAGGGCCTCAGTCAGTGCTGAGGGGATGATGGATCAGGGGAGAACACCTGAGAAACGGCTGGGTTCTGATCATTTTAAAAGATTGGATGCTTTGTGGGCAGCTGAAGAAGAAGCACAAGGGGAGAAACCTTTTGTTTTTCATCAGTATTCTTATCCATTTATTAAGCTGAATGACTCCTTTTTACATTTAGCGCTTTTAAACGAAAGTACATAAAACTGCAATGTATGCAAAGAAACAGTTCTTTGATCATTATTTTAAGAAAGAGAAAAGGTAAAAATCTACAACCGCTTGCTCAAAAACACATGCTCAATAAGAAAAGGGTTTAGCATTGATAGGTCTTCTGCAAGGCTGAGAGCGATGAGGCTTTATTAGAGTAAAAACTGTGCTTTTTTTCCATAACAAATTTGGAGCTCTTGCAGACTCTAGATTTCTGCAAAAGCTTTCTTTCTAGATTCCAATCTAGCACATCAAGTTAGATGATAATTTACAGCAGTAAGCACGGACTAACAGCTAGTTTAAAAGGGTCTAGTCAATAGTATGGCTGCATAAAAGCCCTGGAGACTGAAAATGCAGCTGACAAATGTTTAATAAATGCTTCAGCAAGAATTAACTGTCTTGAGTGACTCTAGCTCTTTGCCAGCAGTAATGAAAGCCTTGCAGAGAAACAGCCTGACCAGAGGGGAAATGGGGTTCATAAGCCACAGAGCTCTGAGTCCAGCCTGGACGCCCGGAGGGCAGCGGAAACTTGATTCAACAATGTGACTTTAACATTTTGCTTTAGGGATTCTCTCTCTCCTGACTGCTCTTGGCTGACTCCAAGCACACATTTGGTTTAGTTATGAAAACATCCGATGGGAAGGGAGCAGAGAAAAAAAAAAAAAGAGGCAACGCAACACAATTTAATCTGAACCTTATGTGGACTAATTTTCCTCTTCTTTTTTTTGTTTGCACTCCTCCTTTCCAGAATGCTTCGAATTCGCCGGAGATCTAGTGGGAGCTGATCGAAAAAGGGGCCCCCTAAAATGTACAAGAATGCACATTTGCAAAACATCACACCAGGGCCCAAACTACGTATGGAAGAGAGGAAAGAACTCATTTCACAGCGTTGAAGTTGGCCAGGGAGAAGAGAGGAGAATGGTTATTTGTGGTTTCTCAACAGGGGATGGTCTTAATTATGTGGGTCCAAAGCAGACCTTCCCCCAAATCAAGGCCTTCAGGGGTCACCTCTGCTGACCCTCGCACCAAATAGGCCCCCTCTACTAAATAACCAAACCCCTTGACATTACGAGCATCCATATTACGAGTTGATCCACAAATCAGCTTCAATCAGTGATCTGGATCAGGAGAATCTCGAATGGTAATGACTGGGTGTTTGTGATCCAGAAAAACACAGTACGGTCATAGCTCTCCAATACCCAAGGGTATTGGTCAACATAAATATGCAGCCTATCCGGATAAATGTGCGCTCGTCAACACAACAGAAGAAGCACACTGCAATCCAATACAAGACCTCTGCAGACTAGGGCTGTCCAAGTTGATGCTCAGGATCGGGTACGAGACTGATATATGTCCGCATGCACCAGTAAAGGATGCAAGAGCCAGCCACGTTGCCACAAAAAAAAAAAGGTTGGGTTGCCTCCGCTTAAGCAACATTTCTCAGGTGTGCCATACCTAAAAGAGCTACTCAGTATTTTGTTCATGCGGGTGCCCAAATCCTGTCCGAACCTTCCAGACAACACAGATCCACAGCAGAGCCTGGACGATAGATTCGCCTGGCACCTATCAACATGTCAGCGTATCACAGGCGTATAGGTATCGGCACGTATGACAGCAGATGGGTAACAAGAAAGGGCGGTACAAAAATGCCACATATGTTTACAGTAGGTGAGAAACAGTGTCTCCATTCGTTTGTCCACCATTATTTAAGGCAACAAATGTAAGGGATCATTATTAAATATATTTTTTGATTATGTGTTTACATTGAAAAAAAACAAATATTAGCCAATACATGATCATCAAATGTATTAAAGACGGATATCCGCCTCAAAAATCCAGTCTCGGGCTACAATCCTTTGCCTGGGTATACAAAACACTATAGGACACTGCACTTATGTGCACTGTGCAGCTGTATCATTTAGGAAAACTGACTACATTTGCATTTCATTCATGCAACTGCAAGTAAACCCAGTGCAACGTCTGAGACTTGCCCTCAACTTCCAAGACGGAAGTAAAAAAAAAACAAACGAAAAATAAGAAGAGCTACGAAGTGTATGGCACTTAAGTTCCAGTAGAAGACTTGAAAGGAGAAACCTCACAGAGCTCCATTGTCAGAGACAGCAGATCATCACCCACAGAGGCCGGGAAGGTGTGTCAAAAGAAGTCCATCTGCTCTTCAACAGTGCATTCCACATTTCAGCAGGGAAGAATCAGGACTGTGTGTAGCGTTATGTTGCATTGCGTGGCACTGCATCGAACGCCGACAAGCTCAAACCGCAGCTCTCCAGCGACGCCGTCCTCAGATGAATTGCGAAATACTTTGGGCATTACACTATTACAAAACCACAGGAACGTTTTCATTACTCGCCAGGGCTTCCGGAACACTCTTTGCACCTGTATTTACAATACCCGACATCTGTTCCCGGAGCTGAAGCAGCGCAATAATATGTGCTCTCAAAAGTGCGCGCGCACACAGACACACACACACACACACAGAGACAAAGACAAATACATGTGCTCACACACTCCAAACATGCAGAACACGTGTGCAGGCATACACACACACACACACACACACAGGTAGGTAAGTGCTGGGGTCAAGGAGTACAAGCAGCACATTTCCGGATTTTATAAACAGAGGCCTCAAATAAACCTCACATGCTGATCAGACTGATATTTTTGTGACCTGTCTTGACATTTCTGAAGTGTTTTTAAAAAGGACAGACGAGTTGGGAAAAATCGCTTTATAAGGCAAGGCTCCCGCTGTAAACGCCAGCGAGCGTTTGGCAGTGTTTGGCCCATTTATTCTTCTACTGCAGAATCTATGTCAAACACACAAAACCCAGCTCATTTTCGACGCGGCTTTCCTTCCTCGTTTCTACACGGTGAAGTAAGTATTTAGGTTTGGAGGACTGAAGTGTGCTAGCCAAATCACTTTGCGCAATTACCGAGTAAATCATTTAGGCCGTTTAGCCTCTAAGTTGGAGAAGTGGATGTTAAATATTGAGCCTGATCTTTGCCGTCAAATAAAAGGCTAACCAAAAAGCTTTCAGCTGACAAAGTGCAGAGTTGTGTGTTTATTATTCCACATAATCAATTTTACTGGGTCTTTTTGTTCCAGTGGGCTTCCCCTGTTTAGAGAGGCTTGTAAACAGTACGTCCGGATGTGGCACAAACCAAACAAGCACGCACACACACTCGAGCGCACGTGCACCCTCTCTCACACACACACACACACACAATTTACACTGTTTAGACTGTGGAAATGAGTCATCTGCTAGCACCGGGGATCAGTTGAACGCCAACAGGACGACAGAGAGACGCCCAGAGTCTGTGAGGCTCCACGAGACCACGTGATAGCTTCCAATACCACACAAAACACCTAGAGGGATCCATTATGAAGAGCTGTTTTGTATAATCGGTGATGAGCTGGGAACACAGTCAGCGTAACGTTTGGGGAAATAAGATCAGAAGAAATCAGTGCCTATGTGGTTGTATCGGAGGAAATCTTTTCATGGATCCTGCAAATTTATAAATACAAACACCTTCTGTTGGCTGTCTGCTTATTGTTTGAATCGGCACATCGCCCGTTTATTCTTCTACATACAGAATACAAAATAGCTTCTGCAACAGCCAGCTGTGGCTTTGTCTTTCTAAATTGGCTTGTGACACCTTGTTAGGCAGGTTAGGGCTTCAAGTGTGTACGTGAGCTGTGATCAGCTTAACTAAAGAGTGATTCCCCCCCCCCCTTCACAGGTCGTTTCATTTTAAGGATCTTTAGAGGCCGGAGGAGGTGAAAACATCCAGTAGTAAAAAAAAACAAAAACTAAAAACTAAAAAAAGAAAATATTAGGAGAAACTAAGACAAATAATTTTATTTCAGAGATCAGAATAGGCTTCTATTCTAAAGGGTGCTGCCCATCCTTTTCTTTATCATTAGACCCCAATTTGGATAAGGAAAAATGCCTCAAAAGACCCCGAACTGGAAAGTACATAAAGTACAATTTCAAATAAATATTAAGTGTCATAAGAGTGTAGTGCTATTTATTTGTAATTTACCTAATATCAAACTTTCTAATAGCTGAAAGAGAGCAGAATTACTGTATCTGACTCAGATGTGGAGCGGTGCTGCAGCTAACAAGCAATAAAACCCCGGACTTCTACAATGGCTTCATCTGTGTCAGCCTATCCAGTAATAGTGTGCGTGCTGACACACGTCCGACATAAAGCCCAGTTAGAATGACGTGACGAGGAGCTACATCAGATGCAACAGAAACGCAGTCAGAAAAATGTTTATAAATAGAGTTACTGGCGTGCAGGCTGTACATTTTTCGGCTGTGACTAACGCAGTCCAGCAGATCATCTTAATGTGTACATATATCTGTCAACCTGCGCTTAACCGTGATGAAAGCCATGTCCACGTCAGACACAGTAACTCAGACAGAAGAAGTTCAGAGGAGCTGGAGGAGTGAGTCTGATTGAAGGTCACAACTGAAGGGAGATATGTGGTTTAATTGTTGCGAGGAGCTTCAGTAGTTCACTTGTAAAATCCTCACAGGGTTATTGATTCAAAAGTTGGAAAGAGAAAATATAGAAATGGCGATACCTACGCGCTAAGTCTCTCTAAAGCACGACTGAGTAGGCCACGAGTGCCTTTTATCCATTTCACTGTGCTAGTAGAATTCAGATCAGGGAATCTGAATGAAGTTCCGTCTTTCTGCCCTCCACGCTGACATTACATTCAGTGCTTGCAGCCGAGCGTGCCTGTTTACCTGCCCAGCAATATTAAACTTGCCCACTGGAGGTCCTCAGTTGGGGTTACTACAGTTCAGCTTCAGGGGGTCTGACCGTTCCCCCTGCAGCAATGAGCAGTGAGGCAATGATGGAATAAAAAGTATGCCCTTTTTTTTGTGTAGGCGTATAGTTTTGAGATACTCGTCCTGCAATTCAGCTTGTACTTAACTTTGGCATTGCTCTGCTGCAAACATAGTAACTATAGTAACTGTACCTTCACCAAACATTATCAGACCATCAAAAAAAAAAAATGACTACACTTAAATTCCAAGGTTCTCTAGAGCACTGGTTGGGGGTTGCAAGATGATTAACCAAATAGTTACGAAGAAGAACAAACATTTCAACTACACAAATGTATTTCTATTGTTTTACAATTTTTCACAACTCTTGTCAAATGCTGGAGAGAATTACCTCCATGGATCTTAAAAACATTGTTGTTTAAACTGCCCACAGCGCCGCTTTAAAAACGGTCACAAGACAATAAGGGGGTCAGAACCCCCATAAGGGCTCACAGGATCAACCTAGTGGGTCATGAGAGGATGCCCGGTAGGAAATAAGAATACACAAATGCATGTTCGTGTTTCAGGTTTTATTAATCTTTGCTTCTTTCTTGTGGAATACTGTCTAGTTGTACCTCTTTAGGCTCATAAAACAATCTGAGAAGGCAAAAATCACTCTTTGGTTGACTTCTCATAACTTATAGACATGCAACCTACAATGAGGAGTCACAAGGAGATAGGGGGTCAAAAGCAAACAAGGTTGACAGACCTGATCTATAGGACGCAAACAGCGCCTGAACACCAAGTGCTTTAATCTTTGCTGGCACCATTACAGACTTATCGCTGTAAAGAGATTATTATTGAATGGTTCAGTCGGAACCCTGTTGCACATCTGTGGAAGATTGCTGGCTTCATGACCGCGCACTCACCCACTCGCATCAAAAACACCAAATAACGGAATATCTTTTGAAAGACTGGTGTTCATCCCTCTAGCAGGGTTCAGATACTTGTCGAGTCTACGCCAAGGGGCACCGAAACTCGCCTGGAGGCTTGTGGTGGACCAATATCTTGCTGAGACACTTTATTTCGTTTGTTGCTTTCATTTAGCACCCATATGTCTTTTAGAAAAAAAACAGTCAACAATTTTTCTGTTTTACAGCAAACGTACGTGTAAACACGGTGGGGCCTTCGTAATACTGAGACGGATTCCTGTTTGTTCTCTCCGGGTCTAAAAACCCTACCTCTCATTAAGGGATCACAGCGTTCAACCGGGATCCCCTCGGTCAGCGCACATGATGGAAAGCGCAGATTTTCGTAGTAATTTGTGTGCTCAGTTGGAGGCTTAAAAGGGATTTGAGATCACCTCGATGAGACGGACTAATAGATCTGGTATGAGTGTGCACTGCATTCGAAACTGGCTGATCCGTGATCAACTGTGATTAAGCGCTGATTATATAACACAGCTGTCGTCAAGAAGTTGTTTCTGGTGTTCGGTGCAACTGAGACCGGACAAACAAAAAGTCCCTTAATGACATCAAGATTTCCATCAATTCTTATGCACACACAAACATGCTCACAAAGAGAAAACAAATAAAGAAGCACACGCACACTTAGCCTTTCTGGAGAGATTGATTAAAATTGTCTCTGATCTATAAGCAGGTCGGTATTGTACTAAAGGCAGGATGTGAAACCCCCAACCACAACGTGCTTTTTGTGTGTGCGTGCATCTAAAATGTGAACAAAGTATATGTGCATGCTTCTCTGCAGCTGTGCAAGGTGGGGTTCGTGTGCGTGACCCTCGCCCGTCCCCACATTTCTATTTTTCAGGAAGCGCTTCTTTCGGAGCGTACGGTCCCCCCCAGCAGCTTATTGTTACCTGAGCAGCACAAGGAAACAACTGCAGTTCCTACTTGATGTGTTTTTGTGCCTCTTCAGCTTTTGTTCCTTTCAATGAACGCAAAGGAGGAAAAAACAGACATCAGCTTGCGGGCACATGTGTGTGTGCCCATAAGTCACACTCGCACACACACAGAGGAGGTCAGTAACACACTGTCAAACCTCTGTCTGTCAGCTTTGCTTTACACCCTGCAGCATATCAACAATGGGGCAAATGAGTACATGTACGAGCAAGGGGTCGCAGGTAGTTTTTTATAATTATAACTCGACTACGCAAGTTCTACGAAGCATTTCAGCGTATTTTGGCCCAAAACTTGGATGCTTTGCTACCCTAATTGTTTGACTCCTCTCAAGCCACAACTACCGCTAGTTTCTGAGGAAGAGAAGAGTAGCATAGCATATCAG
Organism: Coreoperca whiteheadi; assembly: GCA_011952105.1. Classification (NCBI taxonomy): domain Eukaryota; kingdom Metazoa; phylum Chordata; class Actinopteri; order Centrarchiformes; family Sinipercidae; genus Coreoperca; species Coreoperca whiteheadi. The sequence goes on along the minus strand of CM022490.1, from coordinate 25,506,520 downwards.
AATATTCACTTTCTTTTAGACAGCTCCAAAACTTCAGTTCAGACGTCTTGTCATCTTGTTCAGTGACAGATATTTGTCATTTGTTTTGCTTAAACTACTGTGCAATACACCCTGTTTTAAATTCAATTGTGATACTTATTTATACTTCTAGTACGGCTGTGCAATATCCTCCGTCCCATTATATATGGTTAATAAGCTACACGGAACTTGACAGCTCATGCACTATTACTTTATACTGTTATATTAACCTCAACCGGTTAACCCACTTTGTACATTACACTTATTTAATTTTAAATTTATACTTATACCCACTTTGTGGTTACCTGCATTATATTATTGCTTTTTGCTTACTGCTTCCATTCTCGTGTGCACTGACGGGATAGTGAGCTGCTGTTACAAAGAGTTTCCCCTCGGGGATTAGTAAAGTCTTTCTGACTCGTATATGAATTTATGGTAAAGGCTGGAGTTAGACTGCTAGCTAATTTGCTGGACAGATATTTATCCTTTGCATAAAGCCAGACTTCAATGGAACTTCGTGTGGATGCCAGGAGACTTGACACACAGCTCTCAAGCCTTTATAGCTGCATTTGTATTCTATTTCACCTCAGTTGGCAAGTTTAGTACTTTATTTCAACATTAAAAAGGAGCCGACAGAAAGAAATTAGGGCAGAACGAAGCATTAAACGCATTCTGAATCTGTTAGTTCTACTGTGGCGTACTTGGGAGGGCCTGTGTTTGTCTAGCGATTGGGGTTTGGAGCTCTTGGGGGAAGCGAGCAGAGTCAAACGGGGTTTGGGCGGTTGTTGCCTCCCTCCAGGGCGTGAGGAGGTTTTTCAGAAAACGCTGCCAGTCACGTCTGGCCCTCTGCGGACAGTAAATCACGCTCTTCGCCGCGGCGCTTCCGCACAGCAGCCCCAGCTCCCCTCGTCAGCTGGAAATGCAATTCGCCACGTACCCCAGGCACTGGGACCACCCAGGAGGCACATGGGGTCACACACACACACACACACACACACACACACAGAAAAACAAATGTGCATGTGCTTGTATAATCACTCACACCCCCCCACAATCAAGCACATTCAAATACACACAATATGCTTGTCCTCGGGATGTGAGGTGGATTGGTTTGTGGCACTAGGGGTGAGGGGGCAAAGGAATTTCACAACAAGTGGTGGTTTCTCTCACTGGGATCTGAATACCACAGAAACTCCTAAATATCAAAAGGATGGTTGACCCTCTGTGTTCCAAGAGGCTGCACGCTTGTCAGACACTCCAAGAAAACATCTAAAACTAATGGTGAAAAACTAATTTAGGAAGAAATAAGTGACTAGGAAGTGTGGTTTGGGCAAAGTAATACAAGCAGAGGGGGAGTCAAATGTACCTAAAGCTCAATAACAAACTGTTGTTCAGATGCTATTTGTTTGTTGGTTGGATGCCTGAGCCCACAGGACCAAACTGCTAAAAGATGGTGAGCATTTTTGGGCCAGCTGCCACGCACGACTTTGTTTTGGCTTCCCAAATGATGTTGGTTTCGGGAAGTGCAACGAGGAAATCAAAATAAAGAGCAGCACGACTGGTCTGAGTCGCTGTGGATGCTCTCGGTTCCAGTGGCATTTTTATGATATAGACCTATGACTTTGTCACAGCCTATCGCTGCGTACAATATTTATCACAGTCTATTAAACTCAAATGCAAATGCACCTAATTAAAAGGGCATTACATCCATAAAATGTATATAAAAATTCGAGAAACTTTTTTTTCCCCGTTATTGGGACATTTTGCACATCATGTAGTCCAGAAGAGAGAGAAGAGAAGTGGAAGATATGTGACAAACGCTGCAGACCACATTCACAGACTGAGCGCATAGTATCCACCCTCATCATCCAAAACATTTTGGATACCATCAGGTTCTTACAACTGACTGTTTGGGAGGGGGGGGGGGGGGTTAATTCCAAACCATTTTGGCTTTCCGCGACAGTAGGACAGTGTTTACTTGCCTGCTTCTTTGCAAACAGCTGCGAGGTCTGCTCCTACGTATCCGTGAGCGCCGTCGGCCAGCTGCGTCAGCTCCTCGTCGGTGGCGCTGCACGGTACAAAACTCAGCTGCTTCTGCAAAATATCTGCACGCTCGGCAGCACCAGGAACTCCCACCTGCCATCGTGAAATCAATAGAACAACAGACGGTCAAACAGAGAGTTTCATTTACACTAAAAAGTCATTGTGGCAGAACCCTAGAAGGAACCTTGAGGAACCCCAAACCACACACAAATGGGGTACATTAAAGGAAGCATTTCCAGCAGTGTGATCATAGGTATCAGTAATCATACGAACAAACAGGAAGTATCCTGAAACGCTGTCATTGTAAAACAGTTGGTTAATCATTTTTACCGAAACGAGTCACAATAGGCAAACAGGACAGTGTTGAATGAGCACACGCGGCTGCTAGTGAGTTATAAGCTGAACACGCATCTGATACAGGACAGTCTTCTTACCACCCACCCCCGCGACAGTGTGTGGCAGTACGCACCTCCAGCTCCTTGTCAAAGCGGCCCGGTCGGCGCAGGGCGGGGTCGAGGGCATGGGGCCGGTTTGTGGCCCCCAGGACCAACAGCTGACCTGAGTGACCCTCCTGGAAGGACGGGAAGCATGGTTTAATGTAGTTCTATGTTACTGTGCTGCTTTAAATAAATATAGATGCTGAACTAACATACAGCATCTAGAATAATGTGTGTTGAAAAAAAAAAAAAAGAAAGGTTCGCTATAGTCTTGCAGCTCAGTATGTGACTTTAAATAAGACACAAGCCGAATCATTTTGTTTGCCTACCGTTCGAGAACTTGGTTGGGATTACACCATAGTAGACTATCAATGCTACAACATGTATTATTATATATCGTGACAAAGAAGATACCGACATAAAACACGTTGGAATCACAGTGGGGACGTTGCGGTTATATGGTGTGTGTCTTCACCACTAGGCCACCAGGACCCCCCTAAATGTATACATTTGTAGTCAACATACGTGTCAATATTTCAGCGGTGCTAATGTTACTCCAGGAAAAAAAAAAAAAAAGTATTTTGCCTTGTTAACGAAGGGTTAATTTGTCAGTTCAACCTATCGAAGTTGAGGTGTGTTTGTCCGCTCACACAGATGATGGATATGGACTGGTACATTTCCGACTACCACTGCCAAATCTGCTGTTCTGGCTAAGATATACACTAGGCACCGTTGCCGCGAGTCATCAATATCAACGTCCTCGGACTTAGTTAAACAGCCTTGTATTTAACGTCATGGCCATGCATTTGTAGCTCTATCCAGACGGCTTTCATAAGCAAGGCCTCAAAGAATATTTGACCCCGAATATTTGTCTGATGCTTAACTTGTGTCCTGTGTTTCTCGGGGTGGTCTGCCTGCAAGATGAGAAATTCTTTCTCCGCCTTTCAATACCGCAGGGAGCACTGAAACACAAATAAATTATAGCGCAAGCAGGAATGCTGAGGAGCAGGAAGTGCTTTCTCCACATTCCACAAACCAATCAGTGCCGATGACCTCGGATCATCTGGTCTGGAAAGCAGACGGGAGCGGGGAGCAGGCAGGGAGTTGGTGGATCTGTGTAATATCACCAATCCATATGGGGGCTCTTTTCTGCCTGGGCGCATGGAGATGTACTTTGCCGATAAAGTTATGCCAAATTGGCAGGTCACGGCAACCTTTCGGTGATTTGTTTCCCAGGCTCCCATTGGGTGTGTGTGTGTGTGTGTGTGTGTGTGGGGGGGATCATCTTTTTTCTCATCAGGCACTGATAGAGTGCTCAGACGACAAACAACACCCCAGAGATACAACCCACGGTGTCTGAAGGGCGTCCAGCACGCGGAGATGGTTTCCGCATGACAATCTGCGTTTCCAATGAGGACATTTCCTGACGTTACGCTGCAGAGCGCCATATTCTTGTGTATGCGGAACGAGCATTTGTTGGTCAACGTAAAGCAGACCTCCTTGAGTTAATGATACTGACGAAACACCGACATGCAGCTGTCCAGGTCATGCTGTAAGGGCTGGCCAAGGAATGAAGAAAGGACCCAGAAGCAGCTATCATCACCCAGTGTATAACTTTAAAGTAGAGCGGACGCAATCAGTTGATTAGTCGATTAGTCGACTGACAGAACATTTAAAACAACAAAACGGGAATATTTGAAGTCTTCTTTGTATTTTTTTATTGTAAACTGAATCTTTAAGTTGTGGGAAGTTATTTAAAAGACTCTTGGAATTTGTGATGGAGATTTTTCACAATTTGCTGACAACTTATTAACCAAACAATTAATCGAGAGACCTGGGGAGATGCAAGTTTAGAAGAGGGTAATGAGAAAAACTATACAAAAATGGACGAGAGAGATGAACTTGTAAAAAAAAAAAAAGTTGCCTTGTACTTCAGGGTCATTGAGTAAAAAGGCAACGGCACAGATTCGTCACTGATTTTTTGGTCTACAGGGCAGCGTTACTGGTATCAAAATCAGCTATTAGTGTTCTGAAGTTACTGTTCACTGTTACTGTTGTGGATTTAGGGTGAAGGTACTTTAAGAGACTGTTGTGTTTTTGTATTCACGGAAACATGGCTCAGCGACAGCGTCCCGGACTGCGCCATTCAGCTCGACCAGCTGACGTGCTATCGAGCAGACAGAGCTCTCGTCGCGGGAGGAAAAACCGGCGGCGGCGGGCTTTGTGTTTACATCAAGGACGCGTGGTGCCGCGATGCTGTTGTGACCTGCAAACACTGCTCACCCCTGGTGGAGTTTATGATCATTAAGTGCCGGCCGTTCTATCTGCAGAGGGAATATACAGCCGTACTGCTCGTTTCGGTTTACAATCCCCCGAACAACAACAGCAGCAACAGGAACGATGCACTAAATGAACTGTACCAGCACATCAGTGAGCAGCAGACAGCACGCCCCGATGCTTTTCTCATCATAGCTGGGGATTTCAACCATGCTGACTTAAAGAGTGTGTTTCCAAAAATACACCAACACATTAACTTTCCAACAAGAGGTAATAACATTTTAGACTTTGTTTACACCCCACAGAGAGGAGCTTACAAAGCCCTCCCCCTCCCCCACCTTGGTGCCTCAGACCACATCACTGTCATGCTAATGCCTGCATGCAGACCGCTCGTTAAAGTCGCCAAACCAGTTCAGAAACAGATTCAAGTGTGGCCAGAAGGGTCGTCGGACGCTCTTCAAGACTGCTTTGATACAACGGACTGGAATATGTTTAAGCAGGCTGCCACTTACAATAACACCACTGACCTCCAGGAGTACTCGGAGACTGTCACTGCCTACATCACCAAGTGTATTGAGGATGTAACCGTCACAAAAACCATCACTGTCCGGGCCAACCGGAAGCCGTGGATGACAGGGGAGGTCTACAGACTCCTGGAGACGCGGAACGCTGCCTTCAGAGCTGGAGATGAGGGGGGCCTGAGAACAGCCAGGGCCAACCTATCCCGCGGCATCAGAGAGGCTAAGAGACAGTACTCCAGGAGGATAGCCCATCGTTTCAGTGACAGCAGAGACACTCGGCGCCTGTGGCAGGGGATACAGACCATTACGGACTACAAACCCCCACAGCGGACCTGTGACAGCAACATCTCTCTGCTGAACGAGCTGAACGCCTTCTTCGCTCGCTTTGAGGCACAAAACAGCTCCACTGCACAGAAGACTCCACCTCCTCCCAGCGACCAGGTGATGATGCTGACCCCGGACAGCGTGAGGAGATCCTTCAGCAGGATCAATGCAGGCAAAGCTCCGGGTCCTGACAACATTCCTGGGCGTGTACTGAGAGACTGTGCAGCAGAACTCACTGAGGTCCTCACAGACATTTTCAACATCTCACTTAGTCAGGCTGTTGTCCCCACATGCTTCAAAGCTACCACCATCATTCCAGTCCTGAAGAAGCCATCTCCATCCTGCTTCAATGACTACCGTCCTGTTGCACTTACTCCCATCCTCATGAAGTGCTTCGAACGGCAGGTCATGCACCACATCAAGTCTGCCCTGCCCTGCCCCCATCCCTGGACCCATTCCAGTTTGCATATCGGTCCAACCGGTCGACCGATGATGCCATCTCAACTACCCTCCACTCAGCACTCACACATCTAGAGAAAAAAGACTCCTACGTCAGAATGCTGTTCATAGACTTCAGTTCAGCATTCAACACAATCATCCCTCAACAGCTCATTCACATACTGGTCGAGCTGGGGCTCAACACTGCGCTGTGCAACTGGCTGTTGGACTTTCTGACTGGAAGACCTCAGGCAGTACGTGTCATCAGCAACACATCCAGCATCATCACACTGAACACTGGGCCCCCCCAAGGATGTGTGCTGAGCCCCCTCCTCTTCACTCTGCTGACACACGACTGCACGCCGTCACTCAACTCCAACCCCTTCATTAAGTTTAAGACACGACTGTGGTGGGTCTCATTAGCAACAGAGATGAGACAAACTACAGGAGCGAGGTGAGCCGCCTGGCCGGGTGGTGCAGCGACAACAATCTCTCTCTGAACGTGGAGAAGACGAAGGAGATTGTTGCTGACTTCAGGAGAGCGCACACTCAGCATGTTCCTCTGACCATCAACGGTGCGACTGTGGAGAGAGTGAGCAGCACCAAGTTCCTGGGCGTGCAACCCGTATGGAACCCGTCTCACTCGCAGAGCCCTCTGCTTTGCAGGTGATCCCACACACCCGTCACACAGCTTCTTCAGTCTGCTGCCATCAGGGAGGAGACTGCGGAGTCTCCAGGCCAGGACCAGCAGACTGAAGGACAGCTTCATCCATCAGGCTGTCAGGAAGCTGAACTCGCTCCCGAACTTGCCCCCCCGTCCCTCTTCTGCCCCAGGCACCACTGAACCATGAACCCCCCCAGATCCCACATCCCCAGGTCCTTCCACTAACATACGATGTCATGCACCAGTCACTTTGTGTAGCATTGGTCTGCTCACTACCTCATTCACCATGGAACTGACGTCATTCTACCACCTCATCAGGTTTAAATAAAATAAGCCCTTTGTCACTTTAATCAGACTGAATAAGCTATTTTTTTTTATGCACTTAAAATCTTTTTATCTGCACTGTTTGTTCACTGGTTTGCACTTTATCTGCCATGTGCCTTGCGCTGCTTTTATTTAACCTCATTTTTATTTTATTTTATTTTTACTGTCTTTTTTTTTTATATTCCCTTACTGTATAGTTTTATCTTATGTTTTATATTTGATCTAGATTTTAGGCTCTACTGTTAGTGTTTTCTGTATGCACCGGGGGTCTGAGAGTAACGCAATTTCGATTCTCTGTATGTATGTAATGTACATGTGGAAGAATTGACAATAAAGCAGACTTGACTTGACTTGACTTGACTTGACTTTAAAGAAATCACAAGAATCCGTGGTCAACTGCAAGTTCTAAAAAAGCACCAATCAAACAAAGTGGATATTATTTCAAAGCTTATAATCTGCTGCTGTTAGGGTGGTGATCTGCTGTGGTAGAAGGGTCAAAAAGGACACTTACTGAACCGATCCCATCCATCAGAGTCAGGAGGGAAGCGACGACTCGCTTCTCCACTTCATTCTGCGCGCCCTCTCGCTTCGGGCACAAAGCGTCCAGCTCATCGATAAAGATGATCGCAGGCTGTCTGTAAGTCAGGTGAAGATGCGAGAAACGTTATGCACCAACGGTCCGCACGGCGTTCAGGAAATGGCCGGCACGACCGCGAGAACCAAAATCACAAGCTGACGACGAAGACATACTTCAAATCCTCGTCACACAATACACTGTGTTAAAGGCTTTATTTAAAAGGGGCCGAGCGTTAAATCACAAATCAAATTTCATTAGTTCTGTCCTATTAAATGTGCATGATGTTTGATTTTAGACTGTAACCACATCGGTTTCTTACTTTTACTCATTACTGGTGTACTGCACTTTTTGAACTGTTCGTATGATGGCGTAACGTGAGGGCTTTTTTTTTTTTTTTTTTTTTTA
>CM022490.1:25438884-25491595 GCA_011952105.1 Coreoperca whiteheadi | reverse complement strand
CGGTCGTTGTTAACCCAGGCCCCGACCGATCCGGTATGGAAGTCATTGTCATGATTCGCATTTTTAGTTTGGCACGTGTTTTACGTCTGATGCCCTTCCTGACACAACCCTCTGCATTTGTCCAGACTTGGGACTGGCACATGAAGTCACTGGCTTGTGCCCCCCTGCGGTTGCATTACACACAGAAAAAGCCCCATTTATTTTAAAATGTGCAGCATTGTGTTCAGTTAGATATGAATCCACATACAAATCACCTCCTGAAATTACTCAGGAAGGTGGCAATATGTGATGAAATATTGTGGCCAGGGGTTTGGATGTAGCTGACTTTCTCAATCTTATGTGCATTACTGGGGTTCAGATGCAAGCCGTTCATGTCTACCCTGTTGCTGGGCAAGAAGGGAGCCAGCCAGTGTAGGAAAATTAGACCTCCAGTTTCGTACTCAAAAGGTCAAATGATGGTATGCACGAAAGTGAGAGGTTTTCTAATGAATTATATCAGCAACTATAACTATTACGTTCACCACTGAGTAAGTAATCTGTCAAGAATGTCTTTGACGAACCATTTCATTGTTTGGTAATAAAATGTCCAAAAAACAAACATGTGAAAATGCCAGAGCCCAAGGTGATGTCTTGTTTCTGTCAGATTAACGGCCTAAAACTTAAGCTATTAAATTTCGAATGATAACTAGAATCTGCAAAATACCCAGCATGTTTGATTTAGAAATGGTTTAAAAAAAACAAGTAGTCATCTACATTTTTGCAGATAGTTTTTTTCTCTAGATTAACTAATTGCTAAGTTGGCTAGTTGTTTCAGCACTACATTATCCCCATATGCATTCGTCCAGTCAGCCTGGGATTTCAACCAGCAACCTCCCCACGTTGAAGATCTGCTCCCTTAGCCTGCAGGCTTCTTCCACCAAATTGTCTCTATTGCTTTTCATCTCGCCTCCAAAATTGGATTAAGCATCAGTAACCATCTTTATCGTCCGTCCCGTCTCTTTCTGCAGTTCATTGTTTCATGAAGCAGAGCAGAACCGTCACTAGTGATACAGTTCTAAACCAGGTTTGTGGATCCTTGTGAAGGTTTGTGCTCGTGTGCTCCGCAGTCTCTTTGCTCCGGTGGAAGGCGGAGGGGAGAGTGGCAGCGTGGCTTCGAGTACCCATCCGACTGAGTCGATGTTCTGCCGTCGCCTCCGCTCACGGCTTCAGCTTCCATCACGCCAAAGACAACCACGCCGTGTTGGCCCTCTGGTTGGGAGAAGGGGAAAGCAGGCTGCCGGGCTTTGCAACTCACCAAATTGGAGTGGCCGGTAGGGATTTGTAACCTCATTCTTGACTTTGGAAATAGTCGTTTTGGCAGAAGAATCTCACCGACAGGTCCACTTTCATTGCACTGTCCAAGACGGGATGTACAGTCCTTAGCAACTACTCTGTGGCCGTTTTTGGCTCTTGTCAGGTATCACAGCTATACTAGCCTTCAATTATTGTTAATTTTCCATATCCTCCATATCAAAAACATACAGTATAATCACCCAGTCTTAAGACTTACATTACATACAGCATGTAATACAGTTACAGCTATAACCTGCGCCTGTTAATGCAATATCCCTGTTAGTGCAAGCACAGTGAAGTTACACCACAATAGCATTTGATATACAAAAGATTTAAGGGGAACACTTCACAGTCAAACATCAGCACACAATGGAGCTGAAAAGATTGCCAGATTACTCGGGTTCTCACCTGACAGAGTATTTATTGGCAACTGTTTTGACATTTCAAAGCAAAACAACTCCAAACATTCTCCGGTTTCAGGCTCTCTAATGTCAGGCTTTGCTGCTGTATGTCATTGTAAACTGAGTATTAGTCGGACAAATCAAGACACCTGAAGGCGTCACCTTGGGCTCCAGGGAAACTGTGACGGGCGTTTTTTCACTGATTTGACGTTTTTGATTAATTGAGAAAATAATTATCAGTTGACTCATTAATAACAATAGCCGTTAGTTGCAGCCCTAAAAAAAAAACATCAATTCACTGCCATATGAATATACTGTTTACACGAGTGTAAATCTATGAATGATTATATAACTTGCTGAAGTTTGACTTTTTTATTAATATTTGACTAACAAGAGATGGGCATCCACGACATATACTGCACTTTTGCTTAGTCTTATTTCAAATTTGTGAGCGTCAGATTATATAACTTTCTGTCATGAATCGAATGTGTACACACACTTTTATCAATCAGGGGTTTATCAATCCTGCCCTCCACAGCAAAGACGTCAGGCTGTGTTTGGCAGAGCTTTGTCTGGTGTTGCATTACTTCTGATTGACCAAACGGACCATGTTACCTCAGCAGTGAAGAACACCGGTGTCAACCTGTGCCAGACGGACACTACATTTATTTCTTAATATAAATGGAAGATATGGTTATGGAAGATATGTGAAGGTGTGATTTAAAGGGGGGGGGATCTATTCTCTTGCTACGTTAAAATAATTTCTAAGCATCAGTGATAAAATAAAATTAAAGCTGGTGTAAACTATGACTTACATTAGGTTGTCACACACAAAAGAAGGATTTTTTTAAAGGATAAGAGCTTGTTTGCCTGTTGGGCTTTTTTTTTTTCTGTCAGGGTTCTGGAAATGTTTTTCAATCCCTGTTCAACTTTGGCCCATTTCACTTGCGTAAATGGAAAGTCACTCATCAGGGTTGTGAATAGGGGGAGAAGAGCAACAAAGGGAGGAGTTGCCGACATGAGGTTTGCTAGGTTTCTGATCGACCAGCAGGGGGCATCGTGCCCTGTTGTACCTTTTTACCAAAGAGTGGATGCACTTTAAGCATGTCAGAACATGTCTGTATGAAATGGGGTCCAGAAACTCCCTTTTTGTTGCCAGAATGCCCCGACACGAACGCTGATGAAACTAAGGTTGGGAATCTGAAATACGCAGCTGTTTAGATGGTCCGATACCTGTTTTCTTTGGTGCTTGCTGCCCTCAGCCTTATCATTTTGATAAAGACAAGAGAACGACACATAATGCACCATCAGTCATGCACCGATAAGAGAGAAGTCGTCCAATTCATTGGTTCTTACACTGGTGTCTGATGCCCTACAGAGATCTTACAGTTTTAACCTACAGTAAAGTTTAGTTTAATGAATACTGGAATAATATTTCCGGTGTTTGACGACTCGGTTCTTCCTGCTGCAGTTGTGGACTGTACATCTATAACTGAGCTTATGAGCATGGTACTCGCTACAATTAGTTTAGAGGCAGTGGACACAAGTGCTCTGCTAGATACAGATTTGCATTGAGGGAAAGGAAATATGATCCCCTGTAGGCTTTTAAACCATCCAGCCTGAACTCAAATGTCAAAAGTAGCTATTTTCAGGTCGATGTGACCTCCCCTGTTGACTCTTAAACACAGAGAATTAAAAGTTAGCCCAATAACAGTCAAACCTCACATTGCAGAGCTAACTGCAGATTTAAATTCTGCAGGTTTACTTGTGCTGCCACAGCCATGTTTTCAGTGGGATGTGGGACGGAAAATGGTTAGTGCAGCTGAAGAGTCAAACCAACAACAATTCACATATATACTATTGAAATTGAATTGAAAGATCATTCTAGACCTTGGAAACAGTGGTTTAATCTTACGTCAGGGTCTACTTACTAGCTTTTTCTGGAGCTTTCCAAGGCATCTAGTGGTCTTCTCGGGTGGATGGAGTTTGCTCAGTTGTCATCACGTGACTTAAGTATGGACTTTTTGTGACGTGATAACAGGTGGTCGCATATAGGGGGAGATCATTACCCCAGGCTCTGTTCAAAGACGGTCTCTGGCGTCGGATCGGAGTGTCCTCTTTGACGTCCCTTATTTGGCACCAATTGGACTTAAGTGTAAATCTGTTTCCAGCGGCGCACTCGTGTTCACAATCTCTGCAATGGCAGCGGTTATTATGCTGATTTGATTTAAGCCAAGCCCATGAGAGTAAGATCCTGGTTGTAAAATACAGGCATTTTCCTTTAGTTCACACAGTAGGTAAGCAGAAGCTGAGAATGTGAGGGCCAGTGGCCAGTAACATGTTGCTCACAGAGACTGGTCTTCATCCAAAGAAACTGGGCTCAACACACCCATAGACGTCAACATCTGTCCTGCTTAAGTATGATGCTGAAGTCCTACCGGCTGCTCTTGACCTCTGACCTCTCAGCACAGGGTCAAGAGCTTAGAGCGCAAAGTAATTCCAAGGGATTTCAGACTCCATGTTTATGTCATTAATATATCACTCATTAAAATGCATGTTGTTATTATATAGATATAATATCTCAATATCTCAAGCGGGCCAACGCCAAATAAATATCCTGCGTCCACCCAACTAAAGTAAAATAAAGGAAATCCATTTTGGCTGATGTATGCACACATCAGCATCATTGTTGTGAATCACAGGGAGTATTTCAGGGTTCGTTGCATCACGTGGTGACTCATTGAACACCGTTCACTCTTGTCAATGCCATCTCCCCGCCTTACTTTACAGTACCGTATGTGGAAGAACTAATTCAGCACTTGTGTTCCAGACTTACTGCCTGTGCATAAACACATATGTTAAATATTGAATGGCATGGAAACCGAGGAACAAACTCACGGTCCTGGACGTGGACAGCATGAGTCGAATTAGTATTCTGTGATGAAATTCAGCACCGTTTTTAAGCAGACGCTCAGATTGACTCTCAATCAGTGCAGATCAGATTTCTACATTATCAACATCAAAAGCTAGTCAGGACTGAAGGGTCAGAATCATTATGACCTTATAATATACAGTAGATGTTGCTGTGAACCTATAACATGTAATAATACAACAAAACTGCAAAGTAGCAGGAGAAGCCTACGTGAAATATGAATCAACAGAAGCCAACTGTAACCTCAAGCGATTAACAGTTTTTTACTACAAAACCCACAGTTCCCCTCTGATGATTGCTTCTGGGTTTTTTGTCTCATAATTCCTAAATTCCACCCCCCCCCCACTCCCTGTGAGCATTTTGTTTCCTGGACTGAAGGCTACATAATGATAGCCTCCTTTAGCAGCAACCAGGCCTCCTCCTGTGAAGCGCCATATGGCACAGGGATCAGGGATGACATCAGTTTCCACATGGAAGTCCAAGTCAGGCCTTTAAGACGACCCATCCCTCTTTACACATCTGTGACATTCATTTAAGGAGGCCTGTCCCGGTCGGTCAGACGGAGCTACCGGAAAAGAAAGTGGCCCGTTTTCCCTCCTCCTCCGGAGCTGTCAGCAGCGGCACATAGCCGCCTCTCTTAGTCACTACCTGCTGAAAGAAAAAAAACTGCTCAAACAGGAGACAAAAATGCACATGGTGAGTGGGATGTCCACATCACTCGTCAAGTACAGCTGAGTCACTTGGACTTTGTTTAGACTCGAGAAATTAAAGATTTTTGCTTTTACCCATAGTCTATTTTACTTTAACCCTCTAGTTTCAAGCATCGACGTGCTCTGTTCTCGTTCCCCTCACACATTCCTGTTCCCGAAACATTTTTTTTTTTCTTCTTAATTTGTAGTCCGTATTTACTGTAAATGTAGTGCTGACGTTAAAGGGGCTATTTTTCTATTACCGATGGATCACGTGACTACTTGTGGGTGAAAGGTGTCGCTCGTAGTGACGAACCCACAGGGAATTACCACCCAAACCTGCAGTCGTTATCAGCGCCGCATAGGACTTTGACGGCTCTTCCAGCTCATTGGTTTGTTTTTTTTGGCCCCACAACTTCACTGTTTTGGTTCACTCCCACCGTTCTCATCAGCTGCAGCAGGCAACTGGATTCAGTGAAACAGCTGCGATAAACCCCAGTGCCCGCCACCTGCCCGGCACCAAACAACAGACTGAAAGTTAGCGAAGAGCCAGATATTTGCGTCAGGAGTTAATGGAGAACAAAGGCCGTGATAAAAGGAGAGTGAATGTTGGACTGCATGCTAATGTTCGCGTTGGGTCTGCTGGATGTGTATAAAGACAACTGTATGCTAACAAGTTTGCACGTTTTGCAACTTAAAGGTGATAACATGTCAGTGTTTTGTTTTACAGCTGGGTTTTGCTGCCCCCAAGTGGCCAAATGAAATGGGTTATCGTAAGGTTAAGTCGGAAGTGTGCTTCAAACAAAGTGCTTGTCAAATCGTCTTACAGCGTCCGAAACCCCCTTTTCAGATTGCGGAATTGGAAGCGTTCTGATTTAGCAGGCAATTGTGCCCACATTATGTAACGGATGGTGTGAGGAGATGAGAAAGTAAAGCAGGGTTTGAATTTATCTCTGAAGGTCTTTTTTTTTTTTTCACACAACTACTTCCATCACTGTACAAGTGGAATAATTAAATTAACACGAACCATCCCCCAGTCCTCCAGCCCATCCATTGCTTGTGACAGGAGACTTTTCGGCCAACCATAACACAAACACTTCTGCCTTTGGACGTGGCCTGACAGTAAGAGTGCTCAGGGGCCTCTAAAGCTGTAATACGTTTTGGATAAAAGTCCAGTCGCACTTCGTTAAAGTTTTCCTCTTGGTACAGCCATCTTAACAGTTCCAGAAGTGAAATTAAACGTCAACTCCCAGTTCTTCTAAATTATGAGCATCAAGCCCAGCAATGTTATTGTCATGCAGTTGACTGGTTTGTCCGTGGACTTGATTGACCTTCAGCAGCAGAGACTTGTTGGACAATGTCAAAAAATGTAGTGGACAAGGCAGCTGTTGTGTCGTCTGAGGCTCAGCTCCGGGCTTTTTCCTTCACGTGGTGCAGGTTTAATGTTGTGTCCAACCTAATAATTAACTTTGAGCGAGGCTGCCAACAGGTCTCCCGTTAAATTGTTCTCACAGTAACTGCTTTAGTGCAAAATGTGGACACGCCTACAGTATATACTGGGGACATACGTGCTTGCAAAATATTTGAAGTGAATTTCAGATTGATTGATTTGATTTTTTTATATATATATTTTTTTTTTGCCCAGGTGCTGTTGTCGATGAATCCAATGGAAAGGTTCTTGTCGTCCAAGACAGAAACAAGGTATATGGGTCACTTTTAATGTTTGAACATACTGTACATTGTAACCAATTGCTGTCCATTGCATTCATTAAAGATAAAGTATGGAATGTTATTCATGTATATAGACCATATTAATTGAATTAAATTAAGATACAAATATTTTTCAGTAAAAAAAATAATTTTGGGCAGGGAGTTCACCAGCTCTTGCCTGGTTGAGCCAAAACACTCTTATCGGACACTGATGCTTCCGTCCACAGTGAACAAATTAGCCAAGAAGCACCAGATACATTAGTGGCGCTAAAAATGTCCCGTGATTAGTTGTGTTTATTTAGTGAGTTGTATGTTGCCTCTGTTGATCCAAACTCGGGTGGAAATCCTCTCAGACCTTCACCTCCTCTCACACTTAACATAGCTCCACACAACATTAGCTGACCTCAAGCAAACACGGTGTTTACATGAGCTGAATGCACTCAAACAACTTTGTGAGTGTGTGTCCCCGCCAGCTCTCACAGAGCCCCGCTGTAGTGCTCGGGTGACTTACAACAGGCCTCTGTTAAAAACCTTTTCTACGCAGATTTGTTTGCATTCTCAGTCGGCCAAAACACGATTGCAGTCAAAGTGATTGCTGCAGTTTGGAAACCAATTATGTTTTAAGATACCAGCTGACCCGGCTTGACATAAATAAGGGAATAAGTAAAAGGCCCCTTCACACAAACTGCGCTTTTGTAACCTAAACAGTAGAAATTGCCCAAATGGTTGTGGTCAAGGCACCAGCTTCTGTCCTTAATACAAGTAATGGCTCAACATAATATTTTGTAATGTGACCACACACCACCTCTACTTTGGCTAAAGCTGCCAAAAATTCAAAGCGCCGTGGGTCAGAAAGTACCCGACCCGTGTAATACAAATACTGCTTATGCACAGCAGAAGTGTAGTATCAGCTCCCTTCACACCGGATCCCTTAACAACAAGTCACCATTAAAGACTGAACTGAAAAGAAGGCAACGATTTTAACTGCACAAAAAACCAGCACAGGGTTACAATCTTTTGGGGGTTTTTTTCCCCCACATTTTATAAAACAAAACAATCACCAAAAAACTGTATTGCTTCATAGGTAATGAAAAAAACCCTTAGGTGCAACACTGTGTATCAACGAGCCTGAGTCTGAGCCTGTTTAACACACACTCACACACACACATAGCAACATTCATTGACAAAAGAGCCGTTAACTGGCTGAAACTAACGAGGAGGAACACATTTCGGAGTTAAAAATGTCTGCCTGAAAGAAAAGAAATATACTGTGCCTCTAACGCAACAAAAATGATTGTAATTCACAACATTTCTTTGTCCCCACGCTATTGTTGGTGAGGTCTTCGATTGGTAGATTGGTAACTCTTTGAGGATTGTATTCCCAAATTCTATTAAAAAGATGTTCTCAATCTTCTCTAGTCTAGACTCTATCTAGCCATGCAGGAAACCTTGGTTTCATTTCTTCTCGGGTTTTAGATATCGGTTTATGGAGTCGGAAATCTCAAAGACAGACATTTTAAAACCAAATCTATATGCGGACGACATCCGACAGTATATCGCAATATATGGTATGTAATTTGCGTTAACCTTGAGTTAAGTAACGTTCCCCCCAGATACATACTGTATACACAATATAGAGGTTTATGAATTGAAATGATTGAATCGTTCTGTGGCATTAAATTTGTCGCATCATGTCCAACAATCCTCTTAATTTGTCTTTATGCTTGTTTCTCTTCAGTCTCTCAGTGGCTCGAGTAGAAATAGGCCTAGAAGGGACACCGGGTTACTGTAAAGCCTAAATCAGCCTGTTTGCTGGCCTTTTATTGCACACATGCAACATGTGTCCCAGCCGGGAATCTTAAGAGCATATAATGTATCTTGATGGCTTTTGTCCAAAAGCAGAGGGAAGCAGTTAGTGGCCTGGAAGTGTTGTATCTCTTCCTCTACTACTACTCCTCCTCCTCCTCCTCCTCCTCCTCCTCCTCCTCCCCCCCATCGAGCTGTTTACTGGAAATAGGCTTTCTAACAGTCTGGCCCTTGGCAGTAGAGCGTCTCTGGCATGCTGAGACAGTTCGGAGCTCACAAAGGGTTACGAACTTCCTGAAAAGAAACCAGGACATTATCGCTCCCGCATCAGTACAAAAGACAACAGACAGATCCCCAGTGGACTGAAGGTAATTTCATCCATCGGGGAGCTGAATGATGTAATGGGTACATTACATGAGCGTTTAATTCAACCATCGTCCAATGACATTTCCCAGCAGATTTAGTGTGAAGGGTTTGCATATGTTTGGCAAGTGTCTTTGGTATTATTATTTTCACATTGGACTCTGACAGCTCCTGTGTGGATAAGACATTTTACTCTTAAAAAAAGAAAAACACACTGATTAGAGTTACAGAAAATCTCTTTATTTCTTCCTACCAGCACATGTTAGAAACAGCTCCAAAAATATAGCTTTTTTTTTTTTTTGTTTGTTTTTTTGGACAATACATGAAAATAAATGCTGTAGTGCATTTGTGTTCCTCACAGAGAGAGGGGACATGCAGAACAAGAAAAGAATCTCAGATGAAATCGCATTTCTGGGGGGAAAAAAAGCGCTGCATACAAAATTCTTTAAGTAACTACAAAAATATACGTACAACACTGACATCATAATTTAACCAGCAGCATACTGTCATTAAATATCAAGGATAAGTGGCGAAAGCGTTTAGGAAGACGCACTTCACCGCATCAAATGTAAAAGTCTCCAGAGTGAGGCACTAAATATAAAACATAAAATGAAAGGATGCTCAGATCAGAGCATGAAATATCTCTCTTCCTGTATAATTATTATGTCAGATACATAAGATGACCCTTTAAACACACAATCTACTACTTGCTTTTAGGTTCGTAAAGAGAAAAAAAACCTACTGCCATACTGTAAGGGACAGTAGTGCCACTGATTTTTTTAAAGACCTTGCAAGACACAACTGACTTTAAACTGGACAGTATGGGCCGATTTTATGATTCAAACAAAGACTAAAATGGACATTCTTTGAAGAGTTGTTGATATGACTCTAAGATACATTTACAGCAGTGCCATCTATCACAATCGCTGCTGAATTTGAACTCTGCTCTTGTATTTTAGACAAAGAATGCTTGGAAGTTCCCCGGTGGCTTGTCTGATCCAGGAGAAAACATTGGTGAGTGTCGCGCTCAGCAGAGCAAACAACGAATACAGTACATCTAGCTAAATCCTTCAGTTGTAGTATTATGCTTAAAGGTGATACATATACATTCATTTCAACTGTACAAAATAAGGCACATGATATATATGCAAAGAATTGTATCAGTCTCTCCAAATTCACCTTTTTTAACAATATAAAAGCAGCTTTAATAGTATATACATGACCCAACCCCAAAAGCAGCGTCAAATGTTTGTCTTTACAAAAAATATATGTATTTTCCCTTTTCCCCACATCTAAACATCGGTCTGCAAGGTGACTCCGACTGGGAACATAAAAATGTTCCTTTTTGTCAGGATCTTTTAAATGCCTCCACATAAATTACTTTATATTCTAATGAAGGAGTCTTTCTCAGGTGCTACTGCCATTCGTGAAGTCTTTGAGGAAACCGGCGTTCGCTCTGAGTTCAGATCTCTGCTCAGCATCCGGCAGCAGCACAACCACCCCGGCGCCTTCGGCGTGTCGGACATGTACATCATCTGCCGGCTCAGCCCGCTCACCTACGACATCAACTTCTGCACTCAGGAGTGTCTGCGCTGCGAGTGGCTGGACCTCGGCGAGCTGGCCAAGACCAACGAAACCACGCCGGTCACCTCTCGCGTAGCCAGGCTTCTGCTTCACGGCCTGGAGCAGGGCTTCCGCGAGGTCGACCTCGCCATGGAGGAGCTTCCTGCGGTCTACTCCGGGTTGTTTTACCAGCTGTACCACAGGCAGCTTCCGCCGACACCAAAGTCCTAGCAAGCCATCGTCGACCTGCTGGGGTCGGCATATCATGGTTTGCTATGTTGACACATGGTTGTCAGTATTACTCATATTTAAAGTGTATCATCACTTGAATTATGTTTGCAGTGTGTTTCACACACTAACTGTTACTGTTGAAGAAATGTGGTACGACAGGCTGTGAACAACAAGAACATTCGCTTTGTGGTTTTTAAGGGGTTGTGCCACTGTGGTACCTGCGAGACTGCAGAGTTTTATACAGTTTATTTAATACGGCCATGTTGCAATAGTGGCTGCGAGCAGCGGAGTTCATTTTTAACGTTACTTTTTTAAATCCTACTGTATTTTTAACTGACTGGTTCATCTTGTGACCAGTATTGACCACGTACTGGCAGAAGCTAACGTTAGTGGCTAGTAGTTGCTATATTAATATTGGCGGCCTTGTTAAATTAGCCTACTGACTGCTCAAAAAAGTCAAAGTCAACTTTTTGTTCAAGTTAACTGCCTGTCACAACAGTTATCCTGTATTTATTTAAGTTACGCTCCAGGGCCATGCGACATTTGGGTGTTTTGCTCTAATCTCAAATTATACATTTGCAAAAAGGGGCAACACAGTTTAATCCGGAAATGAAGAAACGCTCAGGAAGCCCGTTTTGTTACATTCAGTGTAGCTAGAAGTCGTGCCTGGGTTTTTAATTTTTAGCGTGCTTAGTTTTTATTTAGTCAATCACAATTTTGCATCACAGGATCAGAAATTCTAAAATTCAGTTATTTAGTTCAATCCCTTCTCCTCGCTTATCTTCAAGTTACAATATGTAGGATCTGAGTGCATTTCTTTAAAACCTGTATCCTAGATCAAAAAGGGTTAACATAATATTCTTCTATATGCTCTTGCTAATCTCAGACTTGCACACTCAGAAGCTGAACGGCAGGAAGCAGACTTGTGATTGAAAGGTTGCTGCGTTGAATCCTTCAGCCAGAGGGGGAAGAGCTGCATAGGTCAAATGAACACATGATGCTGTGCTGCCGTACTGTAGGGGTGCACTTGAGCAAGGCACCTGGCTCCAGATGCGCTAGTGTAGCAGTCGGTTGGTCCACAGTAAGAGCCTAGTTTTACTGCGAAGCAGCCAGATGCGAATGTGCGCCACTGTTTGAAAGGGAGGCTGAATAAGAGCAGACGTGTTCAGGATGAAAAATAACTCGTAGGATATAACAGTCAGAAAGCATCACAGCTATTTTGGGCAATGTTGACGGAACACTTTGTCTTCATTGCCGTCACATCTTCTTCTTTGTCGCTGCCTTTAAGACGTTAATATTTCTCGACCAGATCCCAGATTAGCACTTGGCAGACATTGGAAGAAAAAGAATGGCCTTTTGACCCGGTCCAGTTTTGCTTCCAGACTTGTACTGGCCAGTCCGCTTCAATGCCACATACATGTGTGGGTACTTCCTGGAGCGGTAGGTGTTGTAGTTGTTGCTCTCAAGCCGCTCTAAGAAGTGGCATTCGTCTGTTGCTCGTCTCTGGAGAGAAAAGCAGAGGAATAACAGATCCGTTTAGTTTGATGTCCAGCGCATTGAATTTATTTCTGCTGTTCAGTGAGGACCAGTTGGGGGTTCAGGAGATTTAAACAGGAGAGTTGGCTACATGGGAGGGTTAAATCTGCAGCCTTTTGCTTCCAGGACAAAGACCTCCTGGCACACACCGCCAACCCAATACACTTCAATTAGCGTGCAAACTGAGGAAATGTGAGAAAACTCTGTAATGTGGTGTATGGCAGTGCTGTCATCCTCATTTACTGTATTTCAACTAATGGAAACTGAAAGATTGGTCATTCAATGTGTACGTTTCTTTCCAAAATGCTAACAAACACCTCTGTTTATGTACATAATTTCTCTAAAAAGTCAACCTGAGATACATCTGGTTACTTTTACTGGTATTTCACCAAATACATTATTTTGTTTGGATGACATTTGATTGAGAAGTGCCCCTTTTATTTGGAAAGGAAACCGTTGGTTTAAGCTCATTTCTGCTCAGCATTTCACACTGATACAGACACCATGCCTGGCCTGGGACATTAGTGCAGCTCTGGTTTTGTCTTAGTTCAGCTTCCTTGAATCATGATTAAACATTAAACCTGGAGGCGAATGGGCTAAAGTGTTAAACGGGATACATTTGAAGAATTTAAACAAACACAAGAACAAATCCAAAAGCCAAGCAACTCGAGATGTTTGGACAAACTTGGATTTAATAGGGATATAAATGACGAGATTTGAAAAAAAGATGAAGTTCGCTAAAAATACAAACGAAATGCTTTGGCTCGTGTGCTGTCATGTTATTGACCATATCTATTCTTAGTGCTCACGCTCTCCCCTCCTTCAACGTCGTCCTTTTGTAGCAAAACATGAAGAAAACATTCATGACCGAACGTCTGGCCCAAATCTCACTGGGCGTCAACTGCCCTGCACCCTGTCCAACAAGAGGCTTTTGTTTTAGTTTCTGTTTTTAGTCGACCGTGACTGCACAGCCACGGAGCTGTTAGTCAGAAGACATTTTCTTTCAGCTGTAACAACCACCCGGGGCTACATCTTCCAATGCATTATGCAAAAGCAGTAGCCTCCAATAGACAATAATCCAGCAGCGGTGGAGGTGTTCAGGTGGGCTCTTATTGGTTGTTTGTTTTTTTCGCAGTTGGAGGGCCACTGAGTCAGTGGTACAAGCCAGGACATGGCTAGGACATTGATGTGAGTCCAATTAATTGTTGTATCCAGCCTTTGATTTTACAACATTTCAATTCAGTTATCTATATTTTAAATCTATGAGATATATTATTCACGAATGTTATTGTGTTAAAAGGTTTAGGGTGCAATAAATATTGAAAACAAATCTTATCGTCCGAACAAATGTCTATATTGACTTAGGTATTAGTGGTCAGTAACAAAAATATATCAGGACCTAATGTGGCGCACCACACTGGGCACACATCCAGTCAAGAGGGGAAAAATTGTAATTTCTTTGGCAACAACAAATGTTAATCTTCATATCAGTCAACAAATGGTAATAAGGAGAGAGAGTTAATATCTTGTGGGTTTTTAATGAGTTTCTACACAGAAATACGAGCAAAACAGAGGGACGCCTGCTGTAGCGTCTCATCAGGACGAAACGCTTCCTGCCAATTACATGGACACAAGCCGTCACAACGACCAGCCCACATGAGTCACCAACACTTCACACTTCCACTGCCGCTGCGAGCAACACCATTGTCGTAACGGGCCGACGGCGGTGCCAAATTTGTTGTTGGCTGTTTCGCATGAGCGTTCAGCAAAATAGTTTGGTTTTTTTTAGATCGGCTCAGTTTGTGGCAGTACGCGGCGCAACGAGGATTTGTTCCAGGGCAAAATACAAACGGCAGAGTGTCTAAACCGAACTTTGGCTGTGTGTGCCCTGCATGGGAAACGTACGGTGTTTTTCTTTTGCTCATGTGAAACATCTGATCACCTAAAAACAGCAGCCAGGATAAAGTCAGTTTGTCTGTTGGTCAGTCTGACAGAAAAACCGTCAGTTCCTGACAGACTTCAGATGTTCTGCTGCAGCACCGAAAGAAACAAGACACAACACCAGTCAGATCTTCCAGCAGGCGCCATAGTGCATCTGCTCACTTTGTAGAACAGCAGACTGGGCCTAATAACGAAGCTTTTGCAGGAAGTTCAAGAAGGAAGACTTGTTACGGATACGTTTCTGTCTCTTCCTGCTTAAACCTTCATTCATAAATTTCAAGCCTCCCCATTTCTGTTTTCTCACGCTCTCAAAACCCCTCTCATTTACATGTTTCACCATGTGTGGACAATAAACTGCCTTCCCATGTCTAATGAACCAATCAATTGGGGGATGCAGCTCCTTAAATATCTTTGTGTTTCTGTCTCTCAGACCAAGTATTGCTCCATCCTCCACCTTCCCTGTCACCTCCATGGTTGTTCCTGTAGAGCCAAAGACTTTCACAATAAAAGCCTGCAAATACTAGAGACCCATCATTCACTTACTTGCTTTTCTCCACCAGCAGCATCTAGACTCTCTGTCCTTATTTTCACTTTTACAAAGATGCTACTGTACACATTAATGGAGTCTATTCACCAAAACAATCATGCTGTTGCTACTGTATAAATATTCTAATAATTATGATATTGGCATAATTTCTTTATCATTTCAACGTCACCTCTTCTTGGTGAATTGGGAATAGGAATATAGCTCACTTATTTGGTTTTACACAGCCAAATAATTTGCAACTTCTCGCACATCATGTGTTGGTTTCTTTGCCGATCTGGACTCTGTGGGGCAAAATAAAACCCCAGGTTGTGCAACATAATGGGATTTTGGATTTTAACGCTCAAAGCCAGAATGTGTCATGATTTTGTTGCCTACAGCTGCATGACTGTGCAATGTTAAGGCTGAGGACGAGACTCACAAATGGAAGGAAAGACAAACGGTTGAAGCGATTGGATTGGGGGAGACGCCTCAGTTGGATCCAAATTATGGTCTAAACCAACTGTAGATAGTGTACATAGATAAAAAAAATAAACTGTTTTTGTGTCTCACTGAATCCAACACATCTATAAGAGAATCATTTTGACTTGGCCAAATCTGATGCCGTTGCATGCCTTTTTTTATTCTACGTGCTGACTGTGACAAAGGAGTGTCAACCTAATTACCTCCCTCGCTGGAGGATGTTAAATATTTGGTTTCCAAAATACTGAAGCCCAAATGCTGCTTGTGACTGTGCATTGGGGTTCATTTACTTTTCAGCCAACCGGGAGAAATTTACAGCAGGTGTTTAACATAGATTTGTGAAAAGGACAGTCCCTGAAGAAGTCTTTGAACCCTTGCAGGAAAAAGCTAATTGATGATTTCGCTGGCCTGCATTTACAGTAATCTCAACACTCTTTACAGGAACAATGCAAGTTTTGTTAACGAAAAGATGATAACCCCACTCACTCACCGCTCCAAACAGTCGCCCATCTCTGTTCATGGCCAGATAGCGGTTAGCACAAACTCCTTTGATGACCACCTCCCCCACTGAGGTCGCCTGGAGTTGAAGCTTTACTGAGGAAAAAGACCAAAGTGTATTTTAACAACACGAGCAACGATAGAAATCATTTCTAGTTTGCTTGTAGAATGTTTAATCAGAAGGGAAAAATTAAGCGCCGTGTTTAATACATCTATTTTATAAAAAGATAAAGGGAGCATTAGCATCCTAGGCACCCGATTAAATTAATAAATCACAATGAAAGTAATCTCCTTAGCAGTGAATGCACAATGTTTTATCGTTACATCAATGGCACCCTCTTTTAACAACCCTCTTTTGTTATAACTGATCCAACACTACCCCTGGATACAGCAACCCGAGAAACAAATCACAGTGAAGTCTTTACCTAAGCAGTAAAGACCAGTAACAAGCGAGACAAGCATGTCCAAAAAGAATAGCAGCCGGTGCTAATAAATCTACTTGCTTGCTACAGAACATTTAATGTCGTGTGCCATCTAGTTGAATTTTGGAGGGAAGATTAGTGATTTGCTTGACAGTGCTTAAACGAAGCAAACATTCAGATATAATGATATATTGATACTTAAAGCTGCATTGATCAAATTAAGGCCACTAGGGGGCATAGCAACCAAAACAAGGTGACAGAAACATCACCGGCTTATAACGTTGTAGAGAAAAGGCTACAGGCTCTGTTTCGGTCTCCTCTAACTCCTGAGAACAACACCTGGCTATTTAGCTGGTAGATGCTTCACTTTCCTAAATTGCCAGCTACTAACTTTGTCTGCCGTTCGGTGCTGGGAAGGTAACGTTTGCCAGAGGTTGTTCGCTGGAAACAGCTGCCCGCTGATGATAGCAGTGAGAGTGAACCATACAGTACACGTAAAACCAAAACAATGAGCTAAAAGAGGCTTACAAGCGCCATAAAGCTGCAGAGTTAGTGAAAAAAATGTGGATGAATGTAGCTTTAAATGTGCTTTCGGGTCATTATTTATTTGGTGGGGCGGATTATTTTTAATTCTGGGGATTTATTTTTCTTTTTTTATAACCAGACAAACATCAGCTCATAGTCCCTCACCTCCTGGCAAAGAAAAGTCAGCTGCTTTTTTGTTGCGGTACTCCTCCATGTTTTGGCTAACATTGCCTGACACTTTATTATGCAGTAAGCGAATGAAAGACCATTGACGCCACTGGTAATAAGCGAACTCATGTCAGGCACTCAACAGTAGCAATCACACTGTGGCTGACAGCGGCCTGAGCACACAGTACCTGTTGGCAGTGTGACAGCCCCCTCACAGATCGTCGCCAGACAACGCTGCATGCCAACAGAGCATACTTTGCATGAAAACAAACCACACAACAACAAAAAAAAAGGAGGCAGGGGGCTCCATAAGGTAAATGAGGGAAGCTGTTCAGAATGAAGCCACATTAAGACTTCTGAAATACACACATCTGTCTACAGTCACGATTTCTGCCTGGATGATTCATGCCACAGATCAAAGAGGTGTTCTTCCCTAAAAGAAATGTCTAATTGGTCTGAGTGTGCTTTGATGTATTCAGTGTTTACTGGGCACAATTTGTCTCGCAGCTATTGTGAATACAGGAAAACGTTTCACTCGGCTGTCCTTCGGTTCTGTAGAGTGTAGTCCTATCTGTAATGTCCTGGCGTCGGTGATGTGAAGAAACTATTTGTGGCAGTGTATTTGGGCAATATTGTCCTCAGTTTTGGATTTGGAAGTGAGTTGCAACGAACACAAACGTGACGGAGTCCCATCTACATTAGCACAAAAAATCCCATTTGAGAATCCTTGGATATATTGGGTAACTTTTTTCACTAACAGTTCCAGTTCTAACTGGCAGGTATGTTTGGTTGTCTAAAATGTTGGCAGGACTGTTGCAGCCTTAACAAAAGGACCATTGATGAAAAACAGCTCAGGTCACATTAACCGTAAGAAACCATTATGGTAAAAAAGTTAAATGATTAATTCTGATTCCTGTTTTATGACTCATTGTGGATGTATTCCTTTCTGAACCCATGATACTGACTCGTTGATATCCAGAATAACAGGAGGCTTTTTTTTTTTTTTTTAGATGGAAACCAACCAAATATGCAACTTGCTCACATCGGTCTCAACAAGGTTATTCCCCTGGTTTATTTCACAAATAAGTCCGACCCAGTGTAACTGAAGGTAATTGAATTATTCTAAAAATAGCGCCTCTCTCCTTGAACTGGTTCCATATCAGGTATTTCTCTGGACGCACCTGCTTGAAATGTCACACCGTATCTTGAGCAATACACTTCCAAACGTGTGTTTTCCTCGGAAAAATCCCCAATTTCGTGCCCCCCCCCCCTCCCGCCTACTGATGCAACGTAGGACTCACACTTAAAAGTAAATCGGTGATACAGAGGCACCGAGGGGTGTCACGCTCATCCAGACCAAACAAGCATGTCAATGTTGCCACTTTAATAGTTGCTAACTTAAAGCGGAACATTGGAAAGCCTAGATCTCCTGTCACTTTCCAAATAAACATTGATTGACTGGTGGTACTGATGAGCGGTAAGAATATATTTTATAGTAATAGTATCATACTGGCAGAAGTTCATTGACCTCCTGACAGGGACCTCTGAATCAGGAATTCTTTTATTCGCGTTTTTAACTCCATGTTGTGCTGTCTTGTGTGACGTAAACCACACAGTGAGCAGTGTGAATGGCTGTGACTCAGCATGGTGATCTACATCACACATATTCCACCAAAGTTCCCTTTGATTAAGAAAATTTGAGGTGTACTTCTCTGGAACTCCAGTTATTATACTTTCCAGAAGTAGACCTACGCACATTTTAGGGTTTGCAAGTGGAGAATAAACCTCAGTGAGCTGGAAAACTCATATCGTTCCTCCACGATTACTTTTGCTTCACTCTTACTTCCCTGTTGCATATTAAAAAGAACATAAAAGAGGCTTTGTGTGCTGTGCAAAGCAAAGAAGAAGGGGACTGGAAGTACTCACTGTGGGGGTCGTTCTTCTCCCGGATTCCATCCACTCCCCCGTCAGACTTTATCCTCAAGAAGAAGCCGCCGTTTTTACAGTACAGCCGTTTGGGATCCTTGAAGTTCCCAGGAGGAAATCCGCCGCTGCCGCCGTCTTCAGGTGTGGAGGGAAGTGTTGTGATTTCTCCCGTGGCCATCTCCTCCTCTTTCCCTGCTTCCCGGCGACTGCTTCGTCTACGTCTTGAGCGGTGCAGGAGCCCCACTGTGGCCTCCCACCTCCCACCAACTGTTGCCTGTTCCCTCCTCCCCTCCTCCCCAGAGCCTCACACAAACCGATTCTGCTTAACCCCAGAGGTCAGTTTGCTTGAACACCCCCCTCTCAGGGCAGCAAGTGCCCTTTTGAGTCCTAAGAATCTGCGGCAGGAGGACTTCTAAATGCTTCGACCTAACAGCAAACCTCTAAATCGACCATTTGTAGCTGCCCGGCTGTTGTTTGTAGAGCTGGCTGCTACTTTGAACACACTGGGGGGGACGCATGCGGATTCCCCCTCACTTCCACACAGATCTTGCAGTTAAGTGTTTCAAACAGGGCAGCTGGCTTAGATCTGTGTGGAAGGCTTTCCCCTTTGGGCCTCAGTTCGCATGCGCCCTAGGAGCACCAACACACACACACACACATGCTCACGCCCACTAATGCTCACCGATTTAACCAACCACCCAGCAGAAGTCGAGAAAGGAGAGGAGGGCAAGGAGGGGGACGTGCAACTTGGACTGCGTGACTGAAGCCCTAGAGCAGCGGCAAGCATGTGACCGAACGGGACCAGTGTTTACATAAATCCAGTCTGTTCAAGAGCAATACAAGAGATCCGTAAAAAAAACGGAGCAGCATAGCCATCTCTTTAAGGATTCAGTGCTATTCATAGGTCAAAAACAACAATGTGAAGTAGAAATGCCAGCAGACCTAGATGAAAAAGCCTCCATCGTGTATGAGTGATTTTAATTGCTATTCTCAACTTCCTCAGAACCAGCTGAGTGGAGGATCAGTGACGGGAGTTATCCGTGCAGGATTTGTTTCTTTTTTTCATTTTAGGACCAACAAGGCCATCCATTTGTCGGAATAGGCTCTCATTGGCCTGGGCTTCTGGGTAAACGTAACCACATCTGAAACTCAGGCTGGATCAGTAGAAAGTCAGCTGGGCACTTAGTTGACGTCATGTTGGTGACGTCACCCCCCCCCCCCCCGCCGAAACTGGTTAGTGAAACATCAACCAGGCCGTTCGAGTGACTAAGGCCAAAGACTTGAACAGTTGTAAGACTTGTGGTCAAAATGGGAGCCCGACCACAGGAAGGGTTCAGATGGTTTTGGACATCCTTACGATGGATTTCCTGGGACTGTATCATTCGAGGATCCTCCAAAACTACCGGACAGCCTTCAGCGGCATACAGTGAATACAGTCTTCACTGTATACCGCTGCCGTCTTGGAACATTTTGTTGACACACCAAAACTTTAGAACGCAGCAGTTCTTGTCACCAAATGCCATGCTGTGAATTGCCCTTTTTCAAGATGTCAACTTTCCAAAAATACATAGCAGCCACGTGAATGCTTGTCAAGGCCTTTTCAATTAGGGTTTGACTGATTCGGACCCATGACACACTCCCCGATAAAAGTAAAACTCTGAAGGGAATGCTGATGGGCTTGGGTTTTTCAACTCTCATTTTCAGTCACTGTATCATTTACTTATTATGTGTAAAGTCCATACAGTATGCTCACTCCGAGGCTGTAGCCAGAAGCTCGTGAAAAGATCAAATATCTGGGACGTTGTTAGGAAAGAGGCGACTGCTTACCTGTTCGTGTGAAACAGGGGGGCTTTTTTTTGTTTGTTTTGTTACTCCAAAGAGTAATGAGTAGTGAACCACATATGAATGCTC
This sequence comes from Coreoperca whiteheadi, assembly GCA_011952105.1. Taxonomy (NCBI): domain Eukaryota; kingdom Metazoa; phylum Chordata; class Actinopteri; order Centrarchiformes; family Sinipercidae; genus Coreoperca; species Coreoperca whiteheadi. The sequence goes on along the minus strand of CM022490.1, from coordinate 25,470,635 downwards.
CAAGTGTTGCATTACCCAGTGCTCCTGGTGTAGAGAATTCTGAAACAAGAGTCGGGACAGAAGATCAAATAAAATCATCATGAACGTTGGATTACGTGCCAGTTCGTGCACAACAGCTGTAGCTCCATCAGCCAACGTTGCTGTATGTGAAACATGGCTAAATGGAGCGATTAGACCAACTGTATATACTACGACGGTAAACTGGGTATGGCTACACGTAGTAGCCATGATCATACCACTAGTTCTGGCATATTTGATTTTTACTAATATGGGTCTACAATTTAAACAGTAGTGTGTGGCACTGTCTGAGGAAAATAAAACAACAGTTATGGTTTGCCAGTGGGGTTTTTTTTTCTTTTAAATTCCTCACACATCCTAGCATCAGCGCGGCGCCTGTTCCCATAGTGGCGGCTTTAATTTAAAACCTCGTACATTTGCAGTTTTGGGAGTACCAGTATAAATCAGACAAACGATAATAAAAAATAAAACAAAATCTAATAAACTCAACAACTTTTATATTTGCAGAAACAAATCAAATACCTCAACATGCAAACAGGTTTTCGGATCACATGTGAACGTAAGGAATCTGAAACCCCTAAATCAAATCTTCAAATGCCTTCAGCTGCTTTTTCCCCCTCATAATTTTAGGATTAAAAATGGCTGATTTGCTCATTATCGAGATCTTACTTTGAATATGGTGCCACAGCAAAAGAATTAGATGAATAGTCCACGCTGTCGGCTAGCAATTATGAAATAACACGGGTTCATCTCACCCAACTCTTTTCCATTTTTAAGGTGATCTATAAATGTGTGCGTGCATCGGGCCAAGGCTTTCCCTGCGCAAAAGGGGCAGGCCGTAAAACGCGAACTCGTTCTGAACTCTCAGATGTTTCACCAATTTTACCATTCCAATTTCCTTCTCAATGTTGGGTGTGTTCGGTCACGTCCTACCCCACCCTCTCACGGCCGCACCGCCGCCGAGTGACGCCTGAGTCAAGGTTGTTCTGGCTCCACCGTAAAGCCTCTGTAGCGTTTTTACTTAAACGGAACTATTTTCAGAATGCGATCTATCTGCCCTCAGAGGAAGTGGAAGGCTGCACGTGTCGTTGCAACTGACACCTTTGAAATACAAGCGCGCACGATAGGAAAAAGTCTAAAACGATAACCGAGAGGGTGCTTTACTTTCATGTGAACCGTCATTGTTTTCCGGTTGTTTCTCATTTTTCCGACTAGTTGACATTTCTCTTTGAAATAACAATGAAGGTTTTCAATTGATGTCCTTTTATATTCACACAATCAATCAAAATACGCCTAAACTCCAGGATGAATCAACTTTAGGCATCTAGTGCTAAGGAGTGCAAGGGTCAGAGCGTGGTGGCTTTGTAATGTTCCTTGGTGACCTTTCAATGATCCCGCAGCAAGGGAAATAACCTCCGGAAGTTGGGATTACTTTTAGTTCACTTTTTTTTTAAAAAGGACAGGGGCCTAATATGACTTAATCAGAAACATTTCCTCCATCAACCATTCCCAGGACGCGAGAGCAGGTCACAAAACCACCGCCGTTGGCGGGCAAGCAGTGTCCAATGTGAGCCAAACTAGCCAAACAATGAAGCGTAGGCAAATATCACAGAGGAAGTGTACCAAGACTAAAAAGCGTAGTGGCACAACAAAATTCCTCCCATGCTCCATGAGAGGGAAATGTAATTGTGGTTTTGGACACGTACCATTTGTTTTTCCTGGCTGCACCGAGCACAAAGACGAGGTACTGTCAGCTAAGTCAGGCTTGGTTAATAACAAAAATAAACTGAATTTTAGGGTATTTCCTATGAGAATAGTACGCAGCACAAAACAATTATGAATGGGATGACAAGTTCAATCAAATATAAATATGGAAATATATATTTACTACTCACTGTACTTGATGTACGCTTTTTAAGACCCTGAGCTCATGTGTCAAGGGTGACCAATACTTGGGAGGTCAGGATGGCAAAGGTGAAAAAGAGTCAATCAGATAAATGCATCTTAATTTCATTCAGGAGACACGTTTAAAATAGTTTCACCTTTGCACTCCTCTCATTGGCAATATCTGAACCGAGGCCAATTCTTTTGTCATATTTACGTGCATCAGTTTGGATGAGAGTCGGGTAGACTACAGTGTCATATTATAATTTGTCGCCCCCAAGTGGTAGCAAATAGGTAGCTTTGCTTCACTATAACGACTATTTTTTTGATGACAAGAAAATAAACAATATAAATACACTTTATTCTACTTTCACTTTGTACCAGTCAAAACCTTAATTGCATATTTCAAACACATGTTTTGCAGTCTGAAAAAAAACAACAACAAAAGAAGCCCAGAAAGTTGTATACAGTCAAACAGTTCCTCAAGATTCTGCATGACGTTTCATAACAGCATCCGATTTTCCTGTGCACCATCAGTTTTTTGGTCAATGCCTGTGATGACCTCTGCGTCAGCCTGTAAGACCAGGAAAACCAGATCCAAGGCTTTCCTCCACGCTTCCTGCTTCACACTCAGATTATCGTAGATCTCTACTGCTGGCGCTTCGCTGGTCTTCACGGCGGAGGAAATTGCACTATCCCCTTGTTCACCTTCGGAGAAAAGTTGTGAGAACTTTGCAGCAATACCGAGGCTTTCATTATACTCCTGCAGTTGTTGGCTCACGGCAGTCCTAGCTCTGACTTTGGAAAGCCTTCCGGTGTTAACCATTACAGTGGATATGTAATCTATGAAACCATCTGCCATGAGGTGCAACACTACTCCCCTGTAAGGGTTCGCTGCTGTTCCTGCTTTGGTTTGTTGGACCTGGTCACCATTCCTCTCTCCATGATGCTTGACATGGTGCGCCGCTTGCTTTTGAAGGCAGTGAACACAAAACATTTCCGTCACTCCGGCACCAGGCAGGAGGACTTTGTCTTTCAGCACGTGGTGTAAACGATAAGCGCATGTCCAAAACCGGTCCTCCAGGGCCTGCAGCTTGCCATGCACGCAGCTCGCGAGGATCACTGTGACCAACCCGCTGTTCCCATCAGCTGAAATATTTACAGCTGTTAAAGGCTTCCTCTCATGGCTGCGGAGTTCCCGCCATATCAAAGCCTTCACCCCGGTGCCAACACAGTGCTTGCTCAACTGCGTGGCGTAAATCACAGGAACAGCTCCCGTTGCATTAGCGAATGCCTTCAAAACGGAAGCCTTCACTTTTTCCACCACAAGTATATGATGCCTACAGCAGCGTTGAATCACTTTCTCACTAGCAAGCCCACTTACTAGTATCAGGTTCACTTCCAGGTTCAACAGAAGTGTGACAACGTTTTCCATCCACTCTTGCTCCTTGCATGAATTTGACAAATCCGACTGGTCACTCACGCACTGTATACCTGTTGGCCTATTAAAGCCAAGATGGCGATAGGTATCTGATAACTCGCCATTGATTAAAGCAACCTTCAAGTGCTGTTCTTTGAAGCGATGTACAACAGAAGCCTGTTCAGCAGATAAGAGAACAATGCAACCTGGTAAAACACACGCGTGGTCCTCTGGTAAACCAGGTAGCACACAAGTCACCACTTTAGCAACATCAAACGTGGAACAGCTGATATCTTGCAGATTATTTTTTGACTGTATTCGGCTGGCTTTGACTACTAAATTCATTGCATCGCCACAACCGTGACTCAATCCCTCAGCAAGGTGTGCAATGTCTGGCAGCTTAGGCTGGCGAGGTTGCAGTACTGTGGAGACATTTTCAGTCTTGGCACCACAAAAATGCCTGCTGAGCTTTATTTTCCTTTGTCCAATAGCGTTTAGAGTCTTTTGACCAACGTTTGCTGCCCCTTGTAGGTGGAACGATGCCTGTGAACCCTCCGCGATTGGTTTCTTTGATGGCTGAAGTCCTACAGCACGAGATGTCGCAGTGCAGCTCTCCGACTGCTCCTCAATCGGGACGCTGCATTTCCTGCAAACCTCCAGGCACATATCCATCCCTTCAGACATAGCCGAGATGATGTGTGCTACCGAAATCCCTCTCCGAAGGCACTCCAGAGCAGCACGGCTCCACGCTCCTGCGAGAAAGAGCAGGCATCCCGACCCTGTATGATAGACCTTCTGGTGGGCTTGAATGGTCTCGTAAACCAGCTGAGCCACCGCGCCGGTCAGCTCCATGTTCTCAAAAATGCGAAAACACGAGCACACGAGGGTTGACTCCCCACTCGTGTCATCTTGAATAAACTTGTACTTTTTATTGGGGCCCAGAGAGGAATGTGTGATTCCTGCCAGCGCGGAGAGCTTCTGCAGTCCAACATGCTGTCGATGGTTTACAATTGTACTTCCCAGCATTACTTGAGGGGGCCTGAATTGCAAAAGGACAAGAAAAGTTTTACATTCGTTCACATTTTACCAAGTAAAACCCCCATAAATATTCTCTTTTTAGTAAGTAAAACTGCGAGATAACATGGTCTGTGTTAAATTGTAGTCACGGTAACAAGCAGCGGTGAACAATAACTAAGTACAGTTTTTTTTTTACATGTTGAAGGCTTCTGGCCAAATAAATGTCTGTTAAAACTAAGAACGGCCTGAGCCTTTGAGTCAACTAGAGGGGAGTGACAAAAGTTATCCTAGGCTCCTTAAAAGCAGCAGCACACAGACCTGCTGCAACTAAAGCGGCGTACACATTAAGGCATTACTACTACAACAATATAATATAACATATAAAACACTCTGACAGAGTCCCTTTTGCATAATGAGTACTTTTACTTTTGACTTTAAGTACACCTAGCTGGTAATTATTTTACTTGCAGGAGGTTCAGCTGTAATTAAGTGTACTTTGTGGTTGCCTATTGCTACTTTAACTTAACTGAAGGATGTGAATACTTATTCCACCACTAGAGTAACGAGTTTGGTCTACAACATCGGTGCAACTGTAGCTACAACAGCAATTAACGTAGCACTGTCCAACACAGAAACGCCACATTAGAAGAAGCAAGTGAAGCTGAGAGTTAGAGCTCAATAGACTTGTAATTAGCCTGTAACGTTACAGCACGCAAGCGGCAGCCCGCAAGCTAGGCTAACAAGCTAATGCCTTAAGGAAAAACAATAACGTTGCTTTACTTCGGAATTCAGCCTATCCACAACGAGGCCGAAGTGAACTAAAGCCACTAGGAGTGTCTCCAAAAGATGCTTCTGCAAAACCAATCCCAATCTATCCACAAAGTGTGACGTTACCTGAACTTAATAATGTAACGTTATGATGGCTGTGTCTGCTCCCACTGCCCAGCTGCCCCGGCGCGAACGACTGAGCACTGCGCAAGCGCTTTGTTTCCCGGTTGCTGGGAGACAAGAAACGATCTCAACCATTGGCGGACACTCTCCTAACCCGCCCATTTCTTCTTGCAATTGGCTACTACGCCCACGTCACGGGGCTTTCATGGTTTGTATTGGCTATCTCTCATGTCATTTCACAAAAAAATACAGCCGTTACTGCCTGTTTTGTTGACATCCGATTACCAAACACACCGTTGAAACTTTCCTTCCTGAATCGTTCATTTAAATGGTAAACCTTCATATAACGTTACATGGCTAGTACGAAGGGACTTTTTAAAAGCCAGCATAGATAAAGGTGTTTATTTTATCCTGAAACCTGTTTCTTGGTCTCGTGGGGCAGCATGGACGCTAAAGTTAGCATAAGTTAGCGTGACGGCAACGTTAACAGATGACTAAAACGCGAGAAACACGTAAAAACATCGCCCGTGGGTCTCTCAGCGGCACCTGCCGAGTACCTTGTATGAAGTAACACCTTCCTAATGATGCTTTTTTTCTTTTATTTTTTTATTCAGGCTTCAAGTTACAGGAAATCAACTTCTTCGGCTAGCCAAAGGAAAAAGGCAGGTCCCAAAATTGAACTGACCGAGGAGCAAAAGCAAGAAATTAAGGAGGCTTTCGATCTCTTTGACACGGATGGGACTGGAACAATAGACGTGAAAGAGCTCAAGGTTAGTTCCTGGTTTGGCATGCCTTGGGTCAGATGGGTGCCCTTTGTAGATGCCCAGAGACCAGCCTCAGATGTGCTGCCTGTATGTGCCACAGGTTGCCATGAGAGCTCTTGGGTTTGAACCGAAGAAAGAAGAAATCAAGAAGATGATTGCAGACATTGATAAAGAGGGCTCCGGAACAATTGACTTCAGTGGCTTTCTCAGTATGATGACACTGAAAATGGTGAGTGTAAAAACAAACACTGTATGCTGTTACACTAAACCTGGAAAGTTCGTCGTCATTTCTAGCCGTGGAAAGACCCTGTTTAACAGTTCAATAAAGTTGCAAATCTGTGCTTTTTTTTTTTTTTTTTTTTTCTCTCAACACCTTTGGTTGCCAGTTGCCCTTGGAAACAACAGGGTCCCACAAAATCCATGGCGTCTAAATCTGAAATTTGAACGTGGGCAAATGGCGTTCATGCAAATCACAATCACACATTCTTGAACAAGTCCCAGAAAATGCACTGGGTGTCAGAAATCGGTCGAAATCGAAGCTGTAACGCACCGATCGTTGCGTTGTTTGTCATGTCCCTCGTTGTTAATAGAGTGAAAAGGACTCCAAAGAAGAAATAATGAAGGCTTTTCGGCTGTTTGATGATGACTGCACAGGGAGAATCTCGTTCAAAAATCTGAAGAGAGTTGCCAAGGAGCTGGGTGAAAACCTCACAGATGAAGAATTGCAGGTATCGTAGTCTCCAATTACATGCAGTGATTCCCACGCACTATGTACCGCATATCATGTTGTTTTTGGTGGTCCATCCACATAGTCCTGCCCCCCCACCCAAAAACAATCTTTGGATTTATTTTGTCTTGCTTTCAAGTGTCCAATAAACCTCTAATAAATAAGAGCGACCTTCAAGTGCTTCTTTTAAGTGACAGGGATTCATTTGCTTTTGTGGATTGACTGGTGCTGTCATGTAAGCATTAGCTTGTGAATACATTTTTAGGTGGGGGGGGTGTTAGTGAGTTCAGGTTTATTTCAAAAAAAAAAAAAAGGGACCCTATAACCTTGCGATTCTTGTTGCATGCTCATACTGTGTCTGTCAGTAGCGACGTGCCCCTCCTTCCCCCTAACAGCCTCAAGGTTAACCACCACAAAATACATGCTTAACCTGTGGCAAATGTTTAACCTGGGTTTTTTTTTTTGGTTTTTTTTTTTTTCCAAATCATACTGGAAAGAGGGTTTATTTTCCTCAAACTGCTCTCGCGCTTGATGGTTGAGAGTCATTTCAGTAACATGCTAGTTTGCACTCTTTACGTGGAACACGGTGCAGCACGTTTAATAACCATAACTTTTCTGTCCACTGCCTGTGGTGGGTGGTTTCCAGAATTTATTCTCAGTAGAAAAACGCCGATCACCCAGAGCAGTGGCTGCTGCAGACACACTTTCACTGAACGTTTGCCAGAACGTGGCGTCACATCCAGCACCACTCTGTGACACTGTGCAACCATGCCTAAATTGTTTTAATTGTAGCAAAATGCCTTAAAGCAATACATTTATAGGATACCACAGGAAGTTAGAAATAATTGTACTTAACAATTTTAGGAATCAAAGCATAATAGGTACTAATAATAGATTGGATTCCTCACCACTGTAAAATAGTAAATGGTTCATTAAATGGCCTTACAGTGTACCCAACCTTAGTACAAACAAGACCTGCTTCTCTTCTCTCTCATTTCCTAGTTCCCCTTATGTTGTTATATACTTACATGTGGTGTTAAAATAGCAATTGCATTGTTGCTTTAGGGTTGGGTGTTTCTGAGGAACCTGGTGCTTTTCCACGTCTGTCACGCGTCCGGTGCTGAATTCACTCGGAACTTTATCGATTTGAACACGCTGCAGTAGACTCTGTTTCATATCCTCTTAGGAAATGATCGACGAGGCCGACCAAGACGGAGACGGCGAGATCAACGAGCAGGAGTTCTTAAGGATAATGAAGAAGACCAATCTTTACTGAACCTGTCGAGTGTGTGACAGACTCGGTCTGGGACCTTTTTTACGATTCACCTTTAGATTCTATCCGCACAGTTTCTACAGTAGCTTTTTGGGGACTTAGGCAGATTTGTTTAGTGTGCAAATAAATACTTTAACATACTGTGTCTTTGCACATTTCTTTCTACAATGCAAGACAAATAAATATATTTCATCATAGTTGGTTTGTCTGTTGTTACTTTTACATATGCCTTGCTTTCTCAGTATTGTAATCTTGTATCCAAATTGCATGTAAACATGCACGAGTTTAATGTTTCCTTGTGTATAAGAAATGATCCCCGTTGGATTCACAGTGTTTGTACGATGTCTCTACTCAAACCCTGGACAGTAACTGGAAGTACTAGTGTTGTGGTTTTGAAAATCTCAGTGAAGTTCATTTCAGTACACGGTGTACGCTGCCGCACATTCTGCACAGCAATGCGTGTCAATAAGGATCAGATGTCGGGGGAACAGACGGCGAAAGTCATATGACTAAGTTGATGTCGACTAACCTGAATTATGTTACTGTAGACAGAAATGACAAGCGCGAACCTGAAATGAGTAGGTCAGTAAAAGTCACTCTCACTTCATGCTTTGACTTACTGAACCAAGTCCTTGTCTGTAGAAGATGCAGCACAACGCTGTCTTACCTACATGTTCTGATCGTCTTATAGGAAAGATGTCCCAGCTGATTAATTGTAATACACAACGGAAGTCTGGTTTTGACCAAAACGCTATACATATATATCTACCTTGTTAAAATAAACAGGATATTGTAGTGACGTGTTTTTCCGAGCCGTCAGACGGCTGTCTTATTATTTTGAGGATGCTTGCCACTGATTATGAAAGTTCTGATAACCTGTTCTAGACAGTGAAGGAACATCTGGCGGAAAATCTGAAAAGTTTTGTCCCAAGATGAGATATCCTTTTTTTTTTTTTGTTGTTGTTGTTGAAAGAATATTCCCCATATAAAATGGTTGATGGCAATAAAGAGAGACACATAAGCACATTTAAAGCAGATTTTCCGAAATCGCAACTGTCACAAGCTAGGGCCTCAGGATGTTGTCAGTTAGTGATCAGATTTGTTTTTTTGTCTTTTTTTTAACGTGTGACTCTTAAACGTAATCCATGTTTTCTCAAATCTAAAATAATTTTATAGGCATGCCTTCTGTTCAACGTGAGACAATTATCTTCCCTTTTTTTTTTTTTTTTTACCAAATGAAAGTTCAAGAATATGGAATTGATATGGATTCCTTTGATTTGGCTCATCTGTTAAGCTGAAACTTGGAATTGACGGAGATGAGCCAAATCAAAAGGCCAGTATTTCAATGGTTCATTTTATGTTACCCCCTATGACTCAAATCCGCCCACCTTCTCGGAGTTCAAAGTACACCACACAGCAGGTGAGAGCTCAAAAACCGTGCTGAAGCGGACACAGGCAATTACGATTCCTGTAGAAGAATGTCTTCCCCCTAAACCGCTTACCTCAGTGTGCCGGCGTGTTATTCTCAAGTTCCATGGCAGCCATCCAACCTTAAAGCCGAAGACGTTTTCATGGCTTTCAACGGCTGTTCAGCACCAAAACCGCCACAGTTGCGAACCTTCAGTCGAAAAAATCCCAAATATTCGGTTTGAGCGGTTTCTGCTTAATTCACCACTATTTCAGAACCATAAATGTTTTGATAAAAGACGAGGTCTTACGTAGACTTGTCACTTTAACTATTAAAAATATAGAGGGTGTTTTACATACATGGAGCAGTCATTTTGGAAGCGTAGGTGGTGTTCACACCGTGGATGTTTGATTTTAGAACAAAACTTTCCAATTAGTATTGGATGTTTTTGTACAGTGGCAGTTTCGTGGCCTTTAATATCTTCACAGCCCCTCAGCTGGGTGTTATTCCCCTGCTGTTGTGGTTCAACAGCATTCACATCACACACTCAATACTCCCACTGCCGCTTTTGTTTTCCCATAAAATGATCAATTTCCAAAACAACAAAGCGCTGCAAGTCTGGTCGCTGCTGGTAAAAGATGATTATTAACTCTTAAAAGGTCAAGAATGTGTCACCGCTATGTAGACAACCTATTTTCACAAGCCCCCTTTTACAAAGACAAGTTGAAGACAAGTAACTGTCATTGCACCTAGAAGAAGCAAAGAGTGACTGCATCAGTGGTATGTTTGCTTTTTAACCTCACTCCTATTTGTGAAACAGCTTTTATACATCATTCCTGGAGTATTAGACATCCACAGATAGCTGTTTGAATGTTAACATTTAGCAATGTTCTGTCTCTCTTAATCTTTTACAGTATGATGGGGAAGCCAGTGTTTCCGAAATTCCCCTTTGAGGCCATTAGTGTTGTATGTAATCAATATGTATTAGAATCTAATGTTTGAATGTGCCAGATATGATCGTCACCAACCAGTTAGCATGCTTTTTTTAGCCTCTCCTTTTTATTCCAATCTTTTGAATGCACTGTAGAGGAAACGTGTTACACAGCGCTGAAAGCCATAATGACTTTAAAGATGCTGTTTATCAGCGATGCCGACGGAGGAAGGTGCCGCTTCACATCTCCTCTAATCCTCGTCCTCGCGCCTTTTGTTCAGGTTGTTTCCTTCCCTAACGTGCTGCCGCGCACCGCTTACGTGTCTCGCATTTTAAACGCTCGACTCCTCTGGAAAGATTAGTTTCCACCCCTTAACCAATCACCTTGATCACAGCAGAACAGGTGCGCACGACTACGGGGGAAGTGGAAAGGAAGTGCCTGGTTCGACAAGGAGAATTTCAAAACTGGACTGGTAAACAGTATGGTGTTGTGTCACCACTGTACCTGAAGGAAAGAAAATCCTGTCAGGTTTTGGTACTACAAGGCAAATTCCATGTTACAGTGTCTTACAGTATCGGAAGTATGTACTGTATTAAAGTGCGTGGTGTCAGAAGGAGGTAGTAGACACTCGGCGCTCAGCAGGACTACTGCTCAGCCATTTCTACAGTGTTGTAGAGTTAACTTGGGAGGAGATCCACAGCTAATGGAGCAGCTCTGTGCTTTCTGCCTCGGGTTGCATAGGCTTGGTTTTCCTGTTTGGCTTCAATGAGCCTCATCACGATGAGCTGTCTTTCTACCGTTGCATTCAGTTCTGGTGGTTTGTGTCTCAGTCCTCTTCCAAGTAAATTACAGTGTGGTTCAACAAGACTGAAATCAGTCAGCACCTGTGGCTGCAGCTGACGGCAATTTCCACCGCATAGGAGTCTGTATGATAGATTTGTTTAAGGAGCTGTATGTAAGGTTTAGCTTGAAAATGTTCAGAAATGAACAAAAATGATCGACATCTGTGTTGCAGAGATATCCACTGAAGTTAATATGCTAACCCGCTAGCCCCGGCCCGTCCAGTCTCGTAATACCACTTTGTACCTCAAGGACAAATAGCGAGTCCAGTCCAGTCTGCCCTCAGTCCAAGATGAGAGGATGAACAGTGTTGCCAGGTCCTGAATTGGTTGGGTAGACCTGTTTTTTTCATTTGAATTCCATGAATAATATCTATAAATAAAGAATCCATATTTGAAATGAAATCATTTATTTATGCATAAATCCTACCAAACGGACTCCAGATGAGCACGTACACACGTGGACATGGGACACCTCACGCCCACACACACAGGTTTGCCGCACTATCTTCGTGGGGACCCATCATTGACATAATGCATTTGTTAGTCCCTTACCCTAAACCTAACCATCACAACTAAATGCCTAAACCTAACCCTAACCTAAAACCAAGTCTTAACCCTCAGAAAGCCCTTTAAACTCGTGGGGTCCAGCATTTTGGCCCCACAAGTATAGTGGGCTCCTGGTTTTTGGGCCCCACGAGTGTAGTAAAACAAGAGCGCGCGCGCGCGCGCACACGCACACGCACGCACACACACACACACACACAATGTGCCTAACCCGCTCCCCGCCGGCTGCCCATTCATGTTGTCGTGGCAGGGAGGAAGAGGGGAAAGGGAAGGGACAGCGAATACATCCATGGAAGAGACATAGCAACAGGCTAGTTTGTGCGTCAGCGACTTGGTCTACATGTTCACAGAGCTACATTTTATTTATAATACACAAGGCCATTTTAGGACCTGGGTAAAAGAACTGTTGAGGGAAAACTGCTTTTAATGCTGGCACACTAAACATTTATGGCGTTACTCTGTAGATATTACAATATATTTGGCAATGAGAGCAATGCTGTTGGACTTTCAAAGCCGTGTATATGGTTTGACAGGGGCATATTTTGAGTTCTGGTATTGGGCAGGTTTTTTTGGGCTGGTTTTGTTCATTCAGACCTGGCAACCCTGAGGACGAAGAAGCAGCGCGGCCCTCGGGGGCAAGAAACCATAGTCCGGCAGCAAAGAAAGAAGTGATAGAAATAAGAAGCAAAGCAAGAGCCAACATGTGCGTTGGTGGAAACCGCTCTTGGCGAGTAAAGGGATGAAGTTTGATGCTGAACTCGCAGCCTTTCGTCTAGACTGGTAAGAAAACAGCTGTTAATGCTAACGTTGGCTATTCAGCGACAGCTTACAAAGGTGTCTAACTGTATAACGTTACTGACAGTGTTGTCTGCTAAGTTAGCTGTTTGTTGAAAGAAACACAGACCTATGGGAGGGACTGTGCATCTCCTTGCTTCTTACAATAGAGGTGGACACCCCAACTTTCTGGTGATATGCCGCCCCCAATGTGTTTGGAGTATGAATTCAACAGGTGGCCAATTCTTACTTTAGCTCCTTTAAATCATTTGGGTCAATAAATGACAAACGCCTACTACAATTTACCACAGCCCAAAGTTTCATCTTGAGATTTCATACTTCGTCTGATGAAGCACCGCCACAAAAACACAAACGTAAACTGAATCGTTCCAGCACAACGTTTAGAGGGATGGGTTTTGACATCTGGCTGCCTGCAGCCCTCGTGTCAGTCGGTGCTCGTTTCGAGCTGCGTCTTTGTGTTCTTAAAAAGTAGGTTCGCTGCAGCAAAGGATCCAGACAAGTTCGTCTTGCTTTGTTAAGTTTACAGGCGCCGGAATCAGATTTCAGGTGAATCTCTTTCCAAGTAATCTGCAGTGTGGCAGGTTAACATAACTTCCCAGAAAATCAGCTGATTGCGAGTTCAAGTGACTTTTGTTTTTACATATAATCAGACCCAATGAAGCCAGTGCAACGGAGTGTGGACCTTTACACTCCTCGATAAAGAAAAGAACCCGTGGGTGCGATCACACACTCGGATGACAAATCAACATGGGCGACGTGTGGTTTTATCAGATCATTTCAATAAGCCACTGAATAACGACCGTCATTGCTTCAGCACTGTTTTTGTCCGTTCTGGTCAAAATTAATTAAAGGGATGACGTATATTTTGGAAAAATTAAGTCGGAAACACAGCAGGGGAAAAAACGTTTTACCCACTGACAGTCATGCTTGTTGGAATCAAAATATCACCTGCGCCACATTTGTATCCAAAATACCCTCCAAGCGGCAGCTGGAAACTGGCTGATATCACAGCACATTGAACTCTACTGTGTTGCACCAGGCAGAGGCAAATTTCATCAGCATTTGGCTGGTGATAGATTCCCATCCTGCAGGAGGTTTAATAAAATTACTTCTTTTTTTTTTAACTGTCCCCATTGTTATCCTGTTCAATTCCTTTAAATTGGATTATGCTAAAGAATGTGGCCAACAACAACGTCAACGATTCTATTTTAAACACAGCTCCTGGTTAAGATCTTTGAATTCAGTAATGGTGATTGTGAAAAAAAAGAAAAGAAAAAAAAGTCTCAATCATTATAAACAAGCTGTGTCATCACCGCTGCGGTGCCGGTGGAGAGGACCAACAGAGGCGATCCCCCACCCACACCCTCTTTGTACTCTTCCTGTGCACTTACGGTAATATCAAGCACGCTCGCTTTTCTCAAACCACTGAAAATCACCTTCATTTGTCCCTTTTCCAGCCCTGCAAATGGTTGTAAAATCAATGGAGGATTTCGCATTTATGCACGTTAGGCAGACATTTTCAAACAAGTAAACAATGTTCTGCAGTACGCCAATATGTGTATATAAGTTGCATGCAAACTTTCAACTTCGCACCCACTCGCCTCGGAAATGCAAACTGCTCGCTAAGGGGAGACCGCAGTGTGGGAAATCGTACTACTGCAAGTGGGAGTAGGAAGTACTCTACATAATTAAGAAATACAAATAAATCTGCATGCTGGTGTGATAGTTTCAAGTACAAATGCCTCGCGGTTCGTTTTTAGCCCATGTAGTTCATTCTCAGCGGGAGTCTTGACGGCCAGAAAAAGTAAAGAAAAGGTCACTACCAGTTTCACTTAAGTCACCCGCACGCGCACCACAGTTGGACACAAAGTCCCAGCAGGGCACTTGGCAATGTTTTAGCCGTGCCTTGCAGCGGGCTTAAACGGTGCAATGGCACGGCAAACACGCTACGAGAAAAAAAGCAAAACAACAATGACATCATCACCGAATGACCAAGTGAAAACTCCAAGTCAAAACAAAACAAAACAAAATATTCGATGAGCAACAACTGCGGCCAAGACGTCCGCACTGATAACAGGGGCTGGGTAATAGTGAAATGCAGCACAGTGGAAAACTGAACAGCAAAACACGTAATATTTCGAAAGAGGCATACATTTAAACTATAGGCCCTGTCCAGGCATAAACAATGCATATTTAAGAAACTAAAGGGTTACACCATTAGATAACCCGCGCCAATACTGGCCTTTTATTAAAACGCTAATAGCAAGTATGATGGCGATCTGTTCCTGAGCGCGACTACAAAAAAAGTCCATGAAACCTGGAAGGAAATGTTGGTTTACCACACGTTTCTTAGTCTTCATTTAAAGACCAACATTGGGACCCCGCATTTTATTCTCAGAATGCCCTTTCTTTCATTCAACGCCGTTCGTAAGTTGGAGCTTTTCATCCGGCAGGGAAGAAACAAACACTTCCTTCCTTATTAACAGCGCGTGGAAAACCCAGGGTTTATTTTCACCTGCATAAACTTGTATTGGCATACAGTCAGCCAAGTCAAAAGAATACGACTACATATAGTATGCCAAATATTTTACACATACATATTTTACGCCGCAAGCCACAACGTTTTTAAAACAGGTAATGATGTCCAGCTGGACTGCAGGCCTAATCTGCTGTTAAGGTGCGAGGTATGTGTGATGGTACGTGTATGGGTATATGCATGGTTATGTGTGTTGGTGTGATTTTGAGAAGAAATGCCTTGTGATCCCACCGAAAACCAATCTTCCCACGGGGACAAAATAAAGTATATCTACTACTGAGATCTATATGACATATATACAGTCAAATTAGTCACACACACTTAACAGATTGAAAAAGAATATAGTAGATTTGTAAATGGAAAGGTGACTTAATTAGGACAAAAGGTTAGTGCAATTGTTCACAATTGTCGTGTTTTAGGAAGTAAGCTTGTTCACAACAGTTGCAACTTTTTCGAAAAATACTTTGTTACCCTCGTCCCGCAGCCTCACACGTTTTCTACTGCGTTTAACACTCTGGCTGACCGCAAAGAGCAACTCTCACCCTGTGTGACATGACTTCACCCCTGACCGAGAGCTTTAGTCATCACCAAAAACATGCCTCGGGTACAGCGACGTTTCATGAAATTTCATGGAAAAAGCTTGAGCGTTCGGATGCAGATGAGGCGTACGTGACGAGTCCATTTCTCCACAATGAAAGGACCTTTTTTTTTTCCTTTTTCTTCTTTCATTCTTTTTTTCTAAGCATGTGAGGAGACTAACAGCTACACTTGGCTAAGGGTTAAGGGTTAAGACTTTGGTCATGGCTGCATAAAAGCAACTGGTTCCACGTTCCGACAAGCCAACATTTTCTTTGAAAGTTACAACTAATGGCTTTATTAATGTTTAAAAAAACAAGCCTGACATTAATTACATTTAGCAGACAATCACATGTGAGAACGTTCACAAACCACAAAAAGAGCAAAGCATTTGTGGGGTTCAGCATCTTGCTCAAGGATGCTTCGACGCATGGCTGGGGGATTGGGCCGCCGACCTTCCGATTGGCGGGCGACCGCTCTGCCACCAGGCCACAGCCGCCAGGCTTAACTGATCAGCATTGTTGAGAACAACGATTGGTCTGCAAAAACAATCTCTGGCTGGTGTTTCTCCTCCGGCATGAAATTTTGTGGGCCTTTTTACTCATCTCATCAGACTGAGTTGTAAGCGTAAATAAGTTGTTTGGTGTATTTTGGTGCAGATCGCGCCGCGTGTCTGTGTTCAAAAAGGTAAGTGGTCAAATCGACAGTAGGCGGGGAATGATAAACGACAGAGCTAAACAGGCGAAGCGAGCGTATTATGCTGGAGGCGGATCGCGTAGACTTTTCGCCACTTGGCAACCCAAAAGTTGTTCTTGTTAACGGATTATAACTGTTCTATAAAACATGAGTAGATGATCGTTTTACCATTGCTGAGGACATTTGTTACAACTCAAACCCTTTTCAAAGGGCGCCTTCCTGGAAAGTCGTACAGAAAAAGGCCTCAACACCTTGAATCACTACACCTTTAATTTTTCACTGCACTATTTTAATGTCACCTTACTCTTTCTGAAATGTCTCCACCACTTTTATCTTTCTGCGGTGCCGACGGTTGCGTTGTCTAACTTTGCGTGAATCTTCACTTTGAGACACTGCTCACTTTGACAAAACTGCTTAGTAACCCTTTTATGCAGACACACACGTGCACGCACACACACCACAGGTGGGTTAGGAGGGGTTCCTTGAGGGCAGCCAGAGGAGGAAACTTCTTCTGAATTTGAAATCTCCCTGAGGACACATTTTCCCTTCTGTGTGCGCATCACAGAAGGAACTCCCGATAAGACGGGAGTCTGAGAGTGATGCGCCTCTCAGACCAGTCGAAGCCCCCACCCACCTTTTCCCTTACGCTGACAAAGAGAGAGAACAGACGAGAGGGGTTTTCTCTTTCAGTCTCACTCTCACTTCCTCTCCTCTGGCGAGAGACAGATGTAAAGATTGTGTGTGTAGAGAACGTGTGAACGCACAGTCGGGGCAGACAGGCTGCACAGTGTGTGAGCTGGTCATGTACATGGGGGCACGCTGACTAACGTGTGGTGCCTCCCGAGTTTCCAAAACGGTGCAATACCGATGCATATCAGAGTAGACGACCACCACTGGGGAAATATTCTATATTTCCATACAAACGTCCTTTTTCTGTAACCCGAAGAACGCAGCAGTGAAAGGTGCGTGTGCGTGAAAGTGTGTCCGTGAGCGCACCGACTTTGTGAGCCGTGAACCTAAACGCATTCTGATTTTATTTTTCTACAATGAATTTTTTCCTGCTTGTCCAGCTTCCGCGTAGCCACTCAAAACGTCTGGAATGCACTGCACTTCACTCTAAACGACTGGCGACAGAGTACAGAACGACAAGTGTGAATGTTCTTTAGTGGAGCAATGTTCAAGCCTGATGAAGTGAGTTTTGTTGATTTTTAGGAAGCCTGGAATGATATTTCGATGCACCGTATGTAGCGCCTTTCTCTTCGGTCGCCTCGACTACTGTAACGGTGTCTTTACAGGTCTCTCTAAATACAAATAAGCGATCAGACAGCTACAGCTAATTCAGAACGCTGCTGCTTGCGTCCTCACTAAGACCAAGAAAGCTGTTCCCATCACTCACTTTACACTGGCCTCCTGTCTGTCAAAGAATTGACTTTAAAGTTCTCCTGTTGGTTCATAAAGCACTGAATGGTTTAGGGCCAAAGTACATTTCGGATCTTCTGCCTCTCAGGTCGTCTGGGACGGGTCTGCTTTCTGTCCTCCTATATACACCACATATCTGGAGCAAACGCCCAGAACACTGCGGGTCTACTGCGACTTGTTTTAAATCCAGGCGGGAGACTGTTCGGTTTGCCGCTGCCTTTTATCAAATCGAGTAACGATTCACTTCTTATACTGCACTGTAACTTTTACGCTCCTGTTTTTATTTCCTAGTGAACACTTTTTACATGTTTTTAAGTGTCTTTTTATATCGCCTTGTGTTGCTTTTATGTAAGGCACTTGAAATGTGCTACAGAAATAAACTTGCCTTGCCTTACAACAAGTGACAAAAAAAAAAAAAATCATGATGTCATGATGATACTAAATTACAAATGTGACTGCTGTTTTTTTTTCTCACTGCGGTGGACTAATGTGCAACACACACACCGGTCAGCTGACATCCATCGGACGCGCTTGGACACGGCAAAAATAAGTCATGGTACAGTAGTCAGGATGGGCTGATCTCGGGAGCAAATATGAAAAAAACTTGCTGCTTTTCAGGTGAGTTGATGCTGGGAAATAAGACAGCGGTGCATGCATCCCGATAGCCGTGGATGCGGGGAGGGGCCCATAGAGAACGCCTACGTACGCGGCCCCTGACCGCCGGTGCGTGGGCTTTCGTGGAAAACTGGTTTGGGCGTTCTGTCAGCATCAAACGTCGTCGGTGTGTGTTGCCCCTACTGTTTGACTCTAGTCAAGTACAGTTCCATTACCATTCATGCAATTCGACTGTTTCGTGTCCACAGGTGCAGCAACGGGAGAACCAAGGCTGGAGGGGATAAGAAGAAAAAAAAAAAAACGTCTTGCACTGACTGTTAGTTGATTGAGAGCTCGTCCCATCATTTTGAAACACCCGCCGTGTGTGTGACGTTTATTTGTGGCGCTCGATAAATGTGGATTTACTTACAGCGGCGAGGCTGAAGTTTCCTTACTGAAATACCAACTGTAAAGGTTCTCTGTCTTCATTTTCACTGCTGTGACACAAGACGAAATGCATTTCTTTTGTGTTCTAATTCCACATTTGGAAACTATAACCCCAGTAAAAAATTCATAGTTGCAACATTTTGTGTCCCCCCCCCCCCAAATGAATGCAAAATGCACTAACAGCAGCGCTGTCCTCATGTGACCACTGTTCAGGGGCATCTCCCACACAGGCTCGCATGAGACTTGACAAAGAAACAAAGAATGACCTTTTCTGGTTGATGAGTAACAGTGAGATGAAAGGAGGGAAGTGTCCGCCTAAAAAAGGCCATTTAAAAAGACATTAGGTAATATTCCTAAATATGGCTAGAATCTTCTCTACTGGTGTGGAGCAGTGCACTTCCTCCTCCACCAAGACAACAGATCTCCTCGCTTCTCCTTTTGGCTCAACATTAATACTTAAAAAGGGTTTCCTGTTGTTGCAACAGGCCCCGTGTGTTTGTGTAGGTGTCCATGATGCAGTGAATGCATTCAGGTTGTCAATACCACACCTACGAACGCTACCTATGACACGGTATCGCTGCGGCTCCACTGATTCAAAATGAAAATGGGAAGTGCCGTCTTCCTGCCGTTTCCTGTCGGGTGCACACGAACAGGTTTACGTTCACACACTCGCATCTATAGGCCCCACGCACGCGCGGCTTGACGCCACTCTCGCATCACGTAGTGGTGACTGCCAGTGGAAAAGAAAATTTCATTACTCACACACACCAGTTTCTGCAGCTTTCCAACTCTCTGCAAGTGGTTTTCCTGTGTCCTCAGGGATAAGTATAAAACGGTAAGCGACGCAGCTCTCTGCATTTCAAGCAAATCTTTCGAAACGAGTCTTTTGGTGATCTGGTGCCTGCTGCTGAAACTGAGAATATGAAGCTGGTTGTGCTTTGCCTTTTTGCAGTCTGCTGCTCTTCTTTGGCCAACACACTGACACACAAAGACGACCGAGTGAGGAGAAAATTAGAAGAAGTCCTGAGGCAGTTGAATTACGTGAAAGGAAGCCTGCAGGTGGGTGCCTCTACATTTACGGTTTCACAACTTTGGCCATGTGCGGGCACAGTTATCGACACTAAGTACAACGCTGTTGTTTCGTGTCTTGCAGCACAGTGAGAAGAATCTGACAATGAACACGCCACCAAAGAACATTGAGGTAAGCCAAACTAACGCTTATTCCAAATAATGTTGACAGCATGGTCACCGCCACTTTTAATATTTGTGGTTGCTTAGTCATTGTTGTTATTCTCCCACTTACAGTAGTTACTAATTGTCATGTGCCGGCTACTGTAGGAGTGCATCAAATGATGTGTGAAATACCAAAGTGTGTTGGGTAACAAGCATATATGATCAATCATCAGGGTCCCAAATTGACATTTTAAAATGCATTTTGATTTTATTTCCACATCTTCTGCTACTTAATCTCGAAAAACACAGAACAAAAAAAAACACGTTAAAACAGAACTAACAAAACTAAACCTAAAAAATATGTCATAGTTTATAGAGTAAATTTAAAACATGAGACTATATTTTTAAGTGAACTCTTTTTTTTTTTGTATTTGATAAAACAAACATGACATCTACTAAAAATAATTAAGTATTGGAAATGAATAATAACAGATATAGATAACAAATGTAATGTTTCTTGAGTTTCATGGTAAAAATATTTATTGAGTTCAACAGTGTTATAAACTTGTTAACAAGCTTAACATCCTCAAAACTTTGCACATCATGCATTTAGTTTTTTTTGAAAAAGAATTGTTGGTCCTAGTGGTGCTAGACTTTTCGGAGCCCTAGAAAAACCTGAGGTCCATCAGATTAACTTAAAATATTCCAAACACCAAAAACGTTATTTTCATGACAACAATGACATTTAGCTTAAGTGCCTTACATGCCATGCGTTTTTTTTTTTTGTAGTTAGACGTTGCAGAAAGTCACACAAGGGCATTGCGTACCACTGGAAAACATTGGGTTCGCTTTCCTAACAATCTCAACTATGTGCTCTTGACTTCAAACGAATGCCTATGAAGATCAACTGCACTACTTGTAAATACAGAGCAGCCCTCTTTCTTGTCAGGCTCATGCTCTTGAGTGAGTCAAGTCAGGAGCTCGCTCAGTGTATTTTCTCACAGCTTCCGTTGCACTCTCAAGCGAAATTGTGATGAGTAATCAAGCAGAGAGCAGACCAACAAAAAAAACAAAAAACCATGACACTTCCTCAGAGCACCTCACGAACTCAAAACGTCCGCGGAGAACGCCAGAAAACATCTGACTCAATCGGCTTGTTCAAAAACGGGCAAGTTAGGGCTCAGCTTCAACCACGAATGATGAGGATTCCTGAGTGGGGCGTGAAAGCGGTTATTTTCTGCTAAGCAAATCTTGATAATCAGATTAAAAAGCACGAGCCGAATTTGTGACTGTCAAATGAAAAAAAACAACCCGTGAGAGAATTTCTAAATAAACAGCAGTAAGAAAGTAATTAGGAATTTCTCTGGTTCAGTTATCGTTCCCGAAGGAATACTCTAACCTACCTACTAATTCTCCAAGCAGACATGCGGTTATCTCAAACTACAATTTGACCCACGCGAGTTCGGTTCACGAGCATCACACATCGAAGTGTCTAAACTGATTCACCTGGAAAAAACGCGTCAAGGCTTTCATAAGGTTTTCTGAAGGGAAACAATTCAGACAAAGATGTCCAAAGCACTTTTAGGAAAAGAAACGTATTATTAAAATAGTGGAAACAGTATTCGGCTCGGGTTTCAGTTTAGGTAAAAGTGTTGTGCATGTATCTGATTGGAAAGTCAACTGCAATGATGAACTCATGACACGAAACCAGAAACAGCAGCTTTCTTGGAAATGTTTTGATGGCAGCGAAGGGTGGATTTTTCCCTCAAATTGATACATGTAGAATTGCATCATAAAAAAAAACAAAAAAAAAAACAAAAACCACCATCTAATAACTAACAAACGTAAAAGACTGCTGGTGAACTTGATTATACGGTTGGCAAAATGCAACTTTGAAAGCTTTTTTATGGTTCATCTGGAAAATAATTTACCAAAACCGCTTTAACAAACATAAGCACATTTTTACCATTGATTTAAATCGAGTAACATTAGCACTAACATGAAATTTAAATATTGTGCTATTTGGAAAAAAATGTCTAAGTAGGATAATCCCTACTAAATATTAAGCACTTATACGGTACTACAGTTTACAATGTTTGATATAAAAAAAAGCACCAAACAGCTAGATTATGTTCTTCAAGAGGCCAAATTGGACAAAGACACACTGACACATGTTGGTGTGGTATGGACGTTCCACTCACGTTGTTTTCTTTTCTCTTTTCCGTCCCACTACAGGACTGCTGCTGCCTGTCAGCCTTGCAGTGCTTTCGGGCTAACCTGCAGGTGCAATTCAAGCTTCCAGAAAGAAAAGAAACGAACAGACTCTACAGGAGCCTTAAGAATTCCTTCACTGTGAGTAAATGTGTGGGGGCGGGAATGATTTTACTAAACAAATGTATCTAAAAGCGTATATATCTCAAGCACAGTGTCAAGTTTGCAGTGGAGTACATGTTCTAAAACGAACGCATTTCTTTGATCCATTTCAGGAGAAAGGTCTGAACTTCTGTGGTTCAGAAAATGTCACGGTAAGTTTGTCCAGATTTCCTTCTGTTATTTCCTTATTTATTGGCTACTGTTTTTGGCATGTGATGCACTTCCAGTAGATGGTCAGTAGCGATTCAGTTGCCTTTGTGTTTGCCTGCTTCCCTTTAGTCCACCTGCCAAGACTGTGACTCACATCCGAAGGAAAACGTCACAGAGTTCTTCAACAGACTGGAGTCACTTATTCAAAAGGTAAGGGGGTTTCTTTCTTTTTCCCTTATCTGGACACATCTCATGAAATATGCTAGAAGCATTGGTTTTTACTGTAGCATAAGGACAAGGGGCTGAAAATCTGTAGCACCACATGCCAACGCTGTTAAGATGTGAATCCATGAAACGATGACTGAACACGTTTCCCTCTTTAGGCCATAACCAGACTGAGCATGAACTGAGGAGAGGCGAAGATCTACATGTGACCGAGGACTGAATGTAGAGAAGACACTACGCTGAAAAGATGCTAAACTTGTTATAGCCTTCTAAATATTTAACTTATTTAATATTTATTTAGATAGTGGTGGGCAACCCACTCAAGCTTTGAAGAAGGTATTCTCAGGAAAGCTGCTTTGCCGCCACCAAGTGGACTTGGCCGTTTTGATTTTGACATTTTTTCCCTCCTCTTTTTCACTGAAAGTGAAAGTTTATTTGTTGTAGTTCTCAAAGAATAGAAATTGTATGACATTTATACTATGTATGACGCGCCTTAGTACTGGAATTATTTTTATTGAAATAATTGTACCAACTGAAAATATTAAATAGATTACAACACAGAGGTTTTGGTTTGCTTGGTTTTATCTGTAGGACAACATTTCTAAAAGCTTCCAGCAGAAGTGGATCCAACACCATCACTGCATGAGTTTGTTCAACTCTGTGAAAAGCAGCGGCCCGTGATAAAACTCATAATTTGATGTTTAAAACCACAATTTTTCTTCTCCTGAACCACCGCTGCCCTAAAACTAGCTAACTTAACATTTTCTCTTTGAGAGTAGACCGACAGCGCTGACAATGCTGTCACTGCTTAACTTTATGCGTATTTATTCTAGTGTGACACCTTAGCTGCACCACAAACATGCGCATGTCAGAACCAAACGTTCACATGTAATTGAGACTGTAATTTGATAACTGGCCACACAGCCTGTGGACTAGAGCAGGACAGCAAAGGGAATTCGGCTTTCAGTCATTTGTAAGGATACAAATTGTGGCGCTAAATTAGATAGCATAATACTAATACCTTTATTTATACAGCACTTTTCAAGAACAAAGTGCTTTACAAAAAGACATAAAAACAAGAGAAATGACCATATAAATAATAAAGTAGAATAGATACAGTAATAATGACATGCGAGGTATGAATTACTATAACGCAGTAAAAACAAGTCAAGTAACAGCCTGAAGAATAACCAATTCAAGAGTCATGGGGCCCTGACTCCGAAGGCTCAGACTCCTCTGGTTCGTACCCTTGGCCTGGGAATTACTAACAGACCTCTGCCGGAGGATCTCAGGCTGCATTTAGGCTCGTAAGGGGTCACTAAGTGACTTGTGTTTTTCCACTACTGTATTTTCCCCATTTAAAACGCCTTCGGGACTTTGCTTCCAAGACATGTGCTGGACTAAAGCAAATCCCAGTACTTGGCGTATATAAATTGTCACACTATTTTAAATGTTTAGTCGGTCACGTGCTGTCGTAAATGTATCATGGAATTAGTATCATAACTGATCAAACTGCCCCGGTGAAAGGAAGTTGAAATGAGAATGTCAAAAATGTCAAACGCATTCTGCCCTATGAATGCAACGCATGGTTGAAAATGACACCACCCATGTTTATAGCCTGCCTTGTATGTGCATCTTTCACTGTTTGTTCTTCTTTTTAGGACTGACTGTGTTTCTTGATTTCCTATTACAATATATTCATTTCTCCCCTTTGTAAGTGTTTGGCATTTTAAAGCGGCATAGACTTATGGAGGAACCGCGGCACAGCAGCAGCACCAAAATGAAACGTGAAATCTTACAATAGTGATCAAAGCTTCATACCACAGGACTCCAGGCCCAAACCTAAATAAGCAGTCATAAAAACTGTTAGATGACTTTTCATGTCAAAAACAAATCACATTGAATACAAATATTGCTTTACAGGGCTGAGAAAGTTTGTTTTGAAAACAAACTCTGAATTTCCCTTAACCAGCACTAGAGGGCCCTGTTTTATAGGCAAGTTTTGTCAAGTGCATAATAGGTAGGAAAAAACAGAATAAATGTTCCAATTCAGCTTTTGCTGTTCAGACTCTTTACAATATTCTGTGTACTGTATTCTTATTGCATCTCATACTCCCTTTAATAAATGAAAATTAATGACTATAAATGAAAAACTACATGGAATCAGGCTTGTGTCCTTCCCTGAGGGGAAGAAAATGTATTTGGGCATTTTGAGAAGCCAAGTGAAGGTAATCGTGGATCCAGACCAACATTTGACATTGGTGGCACTGGTGCGCCTAACTTTTTCATTGAGGAGCACCAGCACATAATGTAGGTGCACCCAACGCTACATTTTAAGCGTTACCTTTTTTGATAAAGGTGCAGATAAATGTCTATTTTAATGGACTTAATGGCTTATTTAATGGCTGTATCATGAGCAGTGTTCAATTCTATTTTCATTTCTGACTCCTCACTGCTTCAGCATTGCCGCTGCCTGGCACTGAAAGGCTGCGGGAAGGGGGCCCCGCTCTGCCGGCCCGTGTACCTTTGGGCTTTTTAGACGTGTCAGTTCCGAACGTCGACGCTCCGACAGCAAAAGCACTATTCCCAGTTGGGATGCGCGGACACGCAGTTCTATCCGCGGCCATAAAAATGAACATTCTGATTAAGAGCGGATGGGTTGTGGGTGGGTGAATTAGTGCCTCGTGCATAAATGCGCACAGCGTCTCTCTTAATGGGGAGACGCATTTATGCACGAGGCGCTGCAGTATAACTTCATTGAGAACTTAAATCTAATATTAATTAATGTTCTGTGTTCTTTTACCCATCTAAAAGGTCACACAAACACACAGACCAGGTTCATACAGTGAAATCGGTTGCAGTAAAGCAGCCGTCCTCCTGATAAATCCTGAGCTCCATCAGAGCAGTCTAAAAAAAATGGATTCCAGAAGCTAAAAGTTTAACTGTTTCCCCTGGAGAGAGCTACCCACGATATTTGCTGCAGCTTAGTGGCAGAGCGGCTCGTCCACCAATCGGAAAGTTGGCGGTTTGATCCCGCGGAGGGGAGTGGTGGAGTGAAATGTCCATGCCGATGCGGTTCTCTAAATCGGAGAAAATCGTTTGCTCGGGTGGACGATTTGTGTGCAGCCTGCACGCAGATACGGATCACGTCAGGGCCGATCGACGCCGCATCACCCCGGCACACCTAGTTGGTGTCTGTTAAAAACATTTTTGCACATTATTTTTCAAATCAGACCTGCTAATTTTCAGGCGCACCAGTGAGACCAATAAAAATGTTGATTTTGACAGTTGTTTTTGACAGTTTTTCGGTCGCACCCTAAAATAAACATATATAAACCTGTCTGTCCATATTCTCTTCACCATTGTCTTCAATGATTAAAACCAGGTGGGTTTACTTTGGGTACAGACATGGTTAAATTCTATGGTGAGAAAAAACACTTCAACAAACAACTCTCACAATGACAGGTGCACACATGTTTTTGAGCAGGTGTCCTATAGCTACAAACACCAGTGCTGCGGAATCCCCAGATGACAAAGGGGATTTCAGCAACACAAACATAACACAACATTTTATCAAGATGCATTTGACACCTGTGAACAAACAGAACAAACCTTGGAACACTGGAGCAGGTGTTGACTTAACCCACTAGACAAACAATGGTTTACGCTATAACCAAGCAAAAAAAATCATCATTTTCAAACAACATACATGATTATATGTATTATAGATATTGTATTCTGTTATATGTAAAGATGAAGAAATTGAAGCCATGGTACTTAACGCATGGCAGTGTTCAAATTAATGAGGTAACAGAAGTCAATTACCGGGAGTTAAAATACAAAACAATCTGTCATGGACGGCTCATATTATAGATCTTTCTAAAAGAGTGATGGGAATGGCAGGAATTGCACAGTTTTTATCTAAAGACATTCTTTATCCAAAGGTATGATCTCACAGTCTAATCTACAGTGACAACGCTCTTGAGGCGTGGGGCCCTTGCGTAATTTCCGGGGCCCTACGCAACTTGCGTAGCGAGCGTAAAGGGCCGCCTGGCTAACCAACCCAACCAATGACGGCAACGAGCACTAGCCAACCTGAGGCAAAGTAGGGTAGGTCATGCCTTCGCCATATGAAAAAACAATTGGCTTGCAGCACACTACTGAATGATACGTATCCAAAAGGTGTTTAGAAGTGTGATCTGGTCCGGTGAGCATGGATACTCGGAGACCTTCTTTAATTAAAATGTTAGTGTGTAGTAGTTCTCTTCTTGTTGCTAGTGAGGACCAGTCTACTTTTTCATATAGGAGAGTGATGAGTAGAGCGAGCAGCATGAGAATAAAGGATGTTTCCATATTTAAGCACAGACATTAAGGTCGACTGTACAACCCTTTTCCTATCAGTTCCTATCTTGTTTAGTTTCTGTGCCAGTTTCTCCACGTGCTGTTTAAAGGGGAGACTGCTGTCCAGCCAAATTCACAGGTATTTATAAGATTGGACAATTTCAATTTCAGTACCATGAGGCGTATGGATGGCAGGGAGAACTGGAATTATGGGTTCATGAGAATAAAACACGGTTTGTCTCGTCAGCATTCAGTACAAGCTTGAGATTATGCAGAGATGTCTAAAGGCACATTGTAACGTATATATATGTATTTTAAGTTGAAGAGGAGAGAAATGCATACAAGACTGTCATCTGTATAAAAACTGATATTATAAGTATGTGGTGGAGTTATAATATTGTTTATGTGGCGTGTAAATAGTAAAAGACCCAGCACAGACCCTTGTGGTACCCCCTTATTTATCCCATGGTAGGTTGTTTTGAGACCATCAGTACAGATTGCCTGTATTAAACCAACCTTGTTTTTTTCTGTTTTTTTTAAACAAACTGGCCAGCTATGCTAAGGAATTATAAGAACAATGTGTTAAAATGCACGCTGAAGCCCGAAGCTTACACTTGATATGCCCTGAATGTGCCATGTTTACAAAGTTGCCAATTAGCAATCGCTGATTGAAAATGATTTAAAAATGTTAAACCAATGTAGTCTACATTTGGTAAATTTATCTATGATTAAGGCTTAATTTCCTTCTTCATTGATCTGATGACGAAATGCTAGTGTTTAAACTAAAATCTCCATTGCATGTTTTCCTCAGAATGTCATGACACAAGAACAGCCATAAAATGATCAAGTTTATGAATTGACCATTTTTCATCACTAATGGTGTGCTGTCTTTTTACCTAATTTACTTTTTACCTAAATTTACTTAAATTGATCTTTTGAAGCAAATCGCTGAGCTGAAATTCAGTGCAAGATAAGTGGACCTGTTCCTCCCCCAGAACTTTATAAATATTAATTGCAATTATAAAATAAACCATAGTCTCAAGATAATGTATAATGTGACCTTATGTAGAAAACTGCTCCAATATTTCAGACTCTGTAAGGCACCTCTGTGATTAGCTATGAGGTTTTATTATGTGTTGTGATTAACAAAGATGCCACCCACCATTATTACATAACAGCCCGCATATCACCATAGCAACAAAGTTTGGTTGTATTTATGACCATAAAATACAATTGTACAATTTAAAACATTTCTCAACATTTCCAGGATTTAAAACCTAAAAACGGCTTAATCACATAACTAAACAATGAGTTAATGTCTTTAGAGTTAGTGAGTTCAAGCTATAAACATACTGCTCACTGCAGGTCTGAAGCATATTGATTCTCTGCAAAACTGGCTTTGCTCAGAAAAAAACAAAACATGATGGTACAAAAATTGCCTTCTTTACAGCTGTAACCACATTGTGACGAAAGCAAGCCAACCTAACAGCTGTGTAGTAGGCTTGGGTCGACGGCCAGTTTGACAGAGATCTGATGATGGATCGAACACGCTGCCATGGTGAATTTCTAGGGTGTATGTACATGCACGTGCATGAATAAGTCATTATTTGTCTTTTGCATGCTGTTTTTTTTCTCTATTTTAATTCATTCTGTCCATAGCCTACCATGCATTTAAATTTCAATGGGTCTTCTACCTAGCAGCGCTACAGCTGCACGATTTCCCCCCGGTCGAGCAGAACAGATCATGCCGAGACAGAGTTCAGAAGCGCATTAAAAGATGATCTCCTTGGTGTAGGCTAATAAGCAACCACATAATGTGCGTAGTGAGTGCGCAGTTGAGTACAAGGGAGAGAGAGCGAGGAGCGAGAGGCTCATGCAGTAACAGTGAATGGAGCAGAGGAAGAGATTAGCAGTTAGTAAACGTACAGTGTCAGATAATAAATGCTGCAGCTTCTCAAGAAGAAAAGTCGTGTCTGTTGTTTCCTAACTTCTGGAAAAAATGAAGGGGCTTACCCCCCGAAGCCCCAGTAACATCCCGCCTACATGCTAAGAGTATCCCCCCTTTGCCCAATAGAATCGTCAAATGCCAATTGCTAGGGGGCCCGATGGGTTGAGCTGTGCTCACGTTGAGGCAATCCTACTGTGTAGTACAGATCAGTATGACCTGTGTACCTGGCAAATGTCTTCATGGGAAGACGGTGAAGTTCTCTTCTTTGTAGGCTACACTCCCACACACACCAAGAGGGATTCACAGACAGGTGAAGGGGTTTTCCACAGTGGCAAGCACAAAATGTGTAATATGTGTAAACTGAACGCAATACAAAAACAAGATTTCATAGGAGTGTCAGCCTCTCAGTCAGCCCCGTTGCCCAAATTTGGTCATTTTGGCCCCGGTAACTGCCATGATGGAAGAAATGTGTGCGCAGCATCACAGAAACCATGCTCATGTTTGTTTTTCTTTGGTGTGTGTTTGTGTGTTTTTACAGTTTCTGACGGTCTTGCCTCTATTTAACATAACTCGTAACAAAATTGTTTGAACAGACTGATTCGGAATACAGTCTGCTGCTTAGATATTTCCTCTGATGCTGGCAGAGAATGTACAGGTGATGTCCAAGGTCAGCTGACTGTCAGTCTATAGCCATTAACATTTAGTCATATAGCAGACGCTTTTATCCAAAGCGTCTTACATATGAGAACATTCACAAACCGAAGGCGCAGCTTTGGGAGCATTTTGGGGTTCAGTATCTTGCTCAAGGATGCTTCGACTGGGGGATCGAACCGCCAACCTTCCGATTGGCAGGCGACCGCTCTGCCACCAAGCCCCCAAACTCTATAGCCGTTTTGAGTTTTCAAGTGACATCCTTTGAGAGTCACTTGGTATGTCGGGGCCCTTAGCGACACTACCTAATCTCACTATAGCTACTCGTGGTAATCACAACAACAATTATGAAAATATCCAATAATTATCGATGTTAACAGGGAATGTACTTTATCTAAACAGAACCTGAAACCTGATTTATTTTTCTCCCACCCCATGCTGTCTCATATTAACTTAACCTTAATGCATTTTTTACATAGAACAAAGACCATGGACTTTCCAAACTTGACCCAGTCAGTCATCACACCCATTCATAAATAGAAATGATTCCACGATTGTTGTGTGTGTCCCTGCATTAACTCTCGCTAGAGTCCTTGCCTGCTTAACAAACACCTGCCCTGATTGAGCCAAACTGCGGTGATGGTTTCACCCCCCCAATTAACACTACTGTGTCAATGAGCAAAGCGCTTAACCGTGACTGCTCCAGCTGTATTAGTAAGAGATCCTCATTGATTAATCACTGATTCCATGTCAGTTTAATGTATAACTGAAACTGAATCACAGTAAAAATTAAATCAAAAAGAGGACCTGTAGTCATCCACGTACTATGCCCGACTCTCTCCTTATTTTTGTTATCCTTGCAGGGTGTACAATAAATGAATCATCATGTAAAAGGTCTACAAAGCAAACCTAGGATAACCTCTCCAACTGGCTAAAAGGGTGGTGATGAATCTGTCCAGAAAAACAAATCTCAGATATCTTTCTCATCCTCAAGACAGTGCAGTAACACATCATGTCATTAGCACTATCTGGCAAACTTTAACCCCACTTTGATCAGTGCAGGTACACAATAAATCAGAATAAATCGGTGTGGCCGTAGCCTAATGTCGCGGTAAAAAGGACGACTGAAGCTCTGCTCTAGTGCCCGCAAACCCATGTGCTACTGAGTGCCCAGCCTGCCATTCTGATCAAACAACTGCTGAAAAGAGTGTATGGAAGGGAAACATGTACACCCTCAGCCTCCCAAGATCCCAGTTTCAAAGAATTGTAAAGACAAAAAACAAAAACTGCACAATAGAACTACAATTTGTGCATGGTGGGACATATATAATGTAAACATTATTTCCAAAAAATTCCCCTGGGCTTAAAAAAAATAAAATAAAAAATGCATCCACTCGATTAATGACCCAAGCTTGTGGGTACCATGCAGTAAATATAACACAAATTGGACATTTTAGA
The DNA here is from genome assembly GCA_011952105.1 of Coreoperca whiteheadi. Taxonomy (NCBI): domain Eukaryota; kingdom Metazoa; phylum Chordata; class Actinopteri; order Centrarchiformes; family Sinipercidae; genus Coreoperca; species Coreoperca whiteheadi. The sequence continues at coordinate 25,439,513 of CM022490.1, read as the reverse complement.
TTTTTGGATAATCCATGTTTCAAAAGATGACTCAAATGCAACAAGGTAACTCAGCAAAGCCGCTACCTGAGTGTGATACTATGCTGTGGTGGCCTGTGGTAACCAAGCCTCCACCGTCTCCACTGACATCACTACTATCACGGAAACCAAAGATTTTATTTCTTTTTTTTCTTCCTTTCTGACTGATGAAATATGGTGACAGCGTTGACATTTAGTTTTTGGGACGTGCATTTTCTGGTCACTGTGTAATTTAAATGACATCACCCACACAGAAAGCGCGTCATAGGAAGCGAAACGTGGACTAATGCAAAGGCCACAAAATTACTTTTATGAGGCATAGCATTTAATTCACTGTAGATAGAAATAAATTCATAAAAAATAAAACCATGAACCACAACTACAACACTTGATGAACTTAAATAAATGAATAGTTTTTTTATGTTTTTTGCTGTTAGTAAGATTATTGATTTGATTATTATTGGACTACAGAATGAAACAATTCAACACGCTGATTTTGATTGTTTTCAGATACAGGGAAGAAGTTAATTCATTCGGCATTGGTTTCCATTAGCCTAAAGTATGTATCAGGTGTGCTGGCAAACAGGCAACGGGGGGGGGGGGGGGGTGGG
>CM022490.1:25394204-25438859 GCA_011952105.1 Coreoperca whiteheadi | reverse complement strand
GTTGGGGGTTGTGTGGGGGTGGGGTGCGTTGTGGGGGGTTGGGTGGGGGGGGGTTGGGGGTGGGTGTGGGGGTGGGGGGGGGTGGGGTATTTGGGGAACCAAATGCAGACAGAGGTGGTAGGATGTTGAGTGGTGATTTATGGTAAAACCACAAAACTGGTAGACAAATGGCAAAACAGGATACGGACAGGCGAACCTCCAAGAGAGGTCGACAGAACCAACACAGAAACGTAAGTAGGACGAAGTGGCACAGAGACGGGGAAACGCACAGGTGGAATACACTCAGGAAGGGTTAGCCAACGAGACACAGGTGAACTACATGACACAGGTGAAAACAACCAGGCAACATCACAGACCGGAAGCAACACTTCCAGACACACCAGGGAACAGACAAATTACAAAATAAAACAGGAACTAACAGAAACTAAACCCAAACCCGAGACAGGATCAGACATCACAGAACACAAAACCCACAGTGACGGTGTCACACAGCACTTTTGCTTTTTCACCATCCACCTAATTTTGAGAAAACGTTGAAGAAGAATGTTTCAATCATATGTGGTTAGCCGTCATTTTCAATTAATCGATCAGTCAATCGATGCAAAATTTATTCTGATGCCCGATTAATCCTTTTAGTCTTTTTCTTCGAACAAATGCTAAAGATTAACTGGTTCCAGTTATTGAAATGTCAATATCCACCTTTTTTTTCTCTCTCTTTTTAAAAAAAAAAAAAAAAGTCTTCTATGACAATAAAGTGCATAGTATCTTCGGGATTTGGACTGTTGGTCAGAGAACACAAGAAATCTGAAGCCATCATCTTGGACCAAATGACTAACTGATCGAGAAATTCGACAGACAAATCAGTGATTGTTTTGTTCTTTGCAGCTCGGTTTGGCCGATTTCTGGCATGAAATCAATTTAACTACCTTACATAGCAAAGAAACAAAGAGCTATACGATTAATACATTATGATACGCGATGAACATATTCTGAATGCAAAATAAAGCAAAATTTGAAATTCTGTTAATCTGTAGCATTCATTTCGATAAAGAAATACAAAATAACTAATGGAAAAATGCAGGAGGAAACTCCCAAAAATCAACAGCATGATTTACATGCCCTGTACTGTAGGTGTTTGTGTGCTTGTGGCAAACATGACTCTGTACCTTTTTTTTTTTTTTTTTTTTAAGAGCCCATGATCTGGCACCAAGGAAGAAACACACAATGCGCTCATTGCAAAGTGATTGTGTTGAGCTCATCCCTTATCTCAGTTGCCCCACGCTATCAAAATCTACCTCACGGAAGCGCTAATATCGCATGGGAGACGTTGGTTGATGACTGAGCTTTTCATATAAGTTCCTTGAGCTATTGCATCAATAAGGAGACTTAAGTAGGAGGAAGGCGGGAAAGTAGGGTTGCTTGTGGGCTGGTGAAGATTTTTACAACCAATTTGAGGTTGAAACACATTTATTGCAAATGATATAATACATATTAAAACTAAATATTATACATTTGAGTTAAAGAGCGCATTGCCCACAAATAATGTAGCTCTACAGTGGTCTGCAATAAAAATAAATCAAATGGTTAAACCAAAACAGGAACAAAGTAATATCACTGATAGTTGTGATACCATTTGAATACTGAATAGAGGGGACTGTACTGAGAAGGTTAAATAGCATAGGGAATGGCATTTCACACTGTGGCAGCAAACAAGCTGCATTTTCAATTTTCTTAAGATTGCGGTTCTAAACATCAAAAGAAACCTGCAACACAGAATCTCACTTGAGACGAAGGCGCACAAGAACAGGAAACGTGCACGGGGTCAAAAACGAGTCGAAGCCAGGACTTTAACTGTCACACCTGCAGCAGTGCATAAAGAGTGAATTTGGGTGGGTCTGGTTTATGAATATCTGGGGAGATAAAAATGACATGCAAGGGTGTTATAAATGAAACTTTTACTTTCCTGACTGGTCAAATAACAGGTTAAAAAGGGTTGACACTTCAACCCTAATATCAAAAGCTAATCTTGAGTGTGGGCAAGGACCTCACAGTGAGACACGGAAACAGCAGGGATGCCCCCACACTGCGACAGATTCCATGGATCAAAATTTCCCCGCCCTCTGCACTTGCGTCAAAATCCTGTCATTCATTTTGTTATTTTGGGGGGCTCCTGAAGAAACCTCAAAACTGAAACCTAACCTGCGAAGCCCTCCAGACAGAGCGGCAGAGAACGACTGACGACAGTGTCCAACGCGGCGCGGTGCAATAAGCAGAGGTTGTTGGCAGTGCTACTTCTGTTATCTGGGATTCTCGTGGGGAATCCCCTCGCGATAGTAGGTGTAAGAGAAACACTTCATTCATTTCTGCTGAGTGCGCGAGGTAACACCAAGAGATGCATCTCTACTCATCTCCACAGCCACTCATGCTCCTGTCTACTTTCACTTGTTGATCCATTACATGTTAATGTCACTATTCTTACTGGGGATGCAAACAAAATAATAAAAACAAAACACACGCAAAAAAAAACAAAAAAACACAGAAAATCTAAATGTTGTTCTACAGTTTGAATTCCTACAACAAGCATTTCTGTCTTATATAATTGAGAAAACACTTTTTTTTTAATTTTTAGTACGAGAGCATTCGGACAGGTCCTTTCAGATGATTGAAACTGCCCGTTTCATGTCGAGTGTACTTCATTTACTTGCAAACATTTGTTATGCATACTGCGCGTGACTGATGTCTGAAAGCGAATAATGTCGGTTTGAAATCGCCTGCTGCCCAGACCAAAAAACACATGAATGTTACAGATAGGTTTGTGGTCTTGCGAGCTGCTGTTCACGCTGAACACAAAGAAATACCAACAAATTTCTCTGAAGAAAGGAAACCAAACCTCTGACATCTCCCATTATGCTCACTTTGCCACTGATAAATACTGTAAAGCACTATAAACAGGGGGAAAAAAAAAAAACACACAACCACACCAACAAATGTTTTTTTTTGTTTTTTTTTAAAATGGGATTTATATATGTATATATTTATAAAGTGTCATTAAAGAAACATCATTTAAAAAAATCATATCTATTCAAATGTGGGCAAACTGTCACATTTTTTAGTAATCACCATCAGAAAAGGCACTCTGTGCCCACTTGATTTTTTTTTCAACTGTGGGTTTTCACCATGCAGTTGACAAGGAAAAAATGCTACATGATTAATAGGAAAAACTATGATGTTCCTGCGACAACACACCTTTACTAGCCCACTCACTTTTTGCCGGTACCCTATAAATAAGAAACTGCATGAGAGGGCAGCACAAGCCACTGATATACTGAACTATTGTACATCTGCACGGGAAACTGCAATCAAGCTTTTCAAAAGGTTTAATATGGAGCTATGTTGCCGAATTGCCATCTGGATGTTTTGCCTCATGGGGTGTCTTCAAGCACGAGCAGTCCGCTCCACAACGGCAGCACTGTGCAACAACCCTGAAGGAGAACCTCTCACCTTCAGCAACGCTGACCTGGACTTCAACCTCGGGTCTCTACATGGCGGCAAATTATGTGTAAGTTATTTCGTGATGAAGGCAGGTCTGACAGTAGTCTGACAGGCACAAGTGCTTTAGAAATAAAGGAAATGCTGTAACTGAAAGTGCACAGTGTAACGCTTTTGTCCTTTGCTCTAATTTCTTGTAGAAAAACAACGTGACTTTCATTTCTCCAACAAACGTGCTGGTAAGAGATCACTGCAGATTACACTTAACTACTCATTCACGCTTCTTTTTTTCTATTGTGAGACCGTCCCCTCACATCAGCTTTTGTTGGCAATCCTAGAGCAAACCACTATTATTTTCTCAAAAATTGCTAAAGAAGCTGAATGAATTCCAAGTTACTTCATTTAGCACTGATAAACGACAAGAGGCTGCTGTTGATGCTCATCTACCTGATAGTAAATCTAACCGCAACACCGACAATCAGCTTTTAACATTAATGGGAACAACAATCGAATCTGATTCAACTTTTCACCGACCTCGCTCACAATTTCGTTGATTTCATCACTGGACTAAGTGTGACCTTAAGGATTTGCTGTGTCTTTGCCAGCAACACTGCCATACTGCAGCCCTTAAGGTCTTCCAGAAAGGGCTGGAACACGCCATGAAGCATTGTAACAATACAGAAAGAATTGCCCAGACTCTGGACGCTCTGACATCGGACTCTGCGAAATCCGAGTGCCCCCAGCCCGTGAGTATTGACCGTGTTTTATTGCCTTATAAAAAGGTCCCTAACCCTCACTCAAAATGCACGATGCAATGCTAAACCAGCCTCCTCTTCTCGGATGCAGACAACCCCTTCAGAGTGCAAGTGGGAAAACGAGGGATCCCGGAAGCAGTTCCCTGCCTTTGTGAACGACCTCAAGTCATTTCTTCAACAGCTCAACAGCAACAGGAATTAATCCACCCTGACCCTGCAGATGTTCCCTCTACTTTATCATATTTGACATTACGCGCTGCACTAAAATGTGATTTGTTTTTCTTTCCCCTCTCTCTGTAACAGTTCAGAAACACTTCAAGAAGTTCTCAAATTATTTATTTATTTATTTATTGTGCAATTGTCGTATAACTATGTACACAATATGTGGAATTTGACTAATAAATTATGACTAACTACAAATGCGATTCACGATTCTGTCTTCAGGCATTCATGCATTTGCTGACGTAAAAATTATAACTCCTCTCTAAAAAACAAAACAATAAAAAACGTTGATGGTGATTGGTATCTTCATAGTGACAGAACAGGAAAAAAGAAATACCAGTTTTTCAAATGTTATTGCTAGAAATTGGCTAAACGCAATGGCTTTGTCACTTGGAATAGAGCAGAAAGCTTGTATTGTCATTGCCCAGGCTACAACATGTGGCGGGTATTTAAATGCTTAATGGAGTTGTGTGTGCTTACGGTCCAGGGAAAGAACACTTATCAGTGTTTGTAAGAACACTGTTCCTTTTCATGTGGATAAACCATATATAAAAATAGCAGACTTTGCTATCAACTTGTAAAACATCTTCACTAGACTTGAGAGTAAAGTAAGGGTGGCATGCTAATGTGACTGCTGTTGAGATAAGGTTAACCCTCTCTTACTTTAACACTACGAAAGCCACTGGGCCCGTATGGGAGGCGAGTGGTACAAGTGGCATTTTCTCATCCCATTTCAAGCCTCGCACTTCCTCTTAAGCTGCATAGTGACGAACACAGGGACTGCGGAATACTGAATTTGAGGATTTAAGGAAAGCGGCCTGCACACAAAAGAGCATTAAAACAGCAAATGTTTACGTTCCGTATCAACGCAGAAAATAGAGCGATGTTCTCATAGTGCGGTAAAAAGTCAAAAGGGATTACGTCGGGGTAGATGGATGGGAGTACAACTTGTTTGACCTCCACACCCGAGACCGATTTCCTTTAATGCCTTTTCCCTCATCCTAACCAAGTAGTTGTAGTAGCCCAAACTAAACTGTACTGTAACCATAGGGGCAGATGATCAGAAACGCTCAAAAGTGTCATTTGAAACGACCTACTTTGGGGCATTCAAAATGAGGACTTGTTGGAATTCGATTTGTCATCAAGAAACCCCAACATCTGATGTGTGATTCGTTTTTATGTCGTCTTAGTTGAACGTAACATTGTACGGACTATATCAGTTAAGCCGCCCGACAGGCGCGCACACAATCGCACTTGCAAGGTAGATAACATAACATCCTTGCTCCCAAGCCACAATAAAGGAACACAGTCGCCTATCATCTGCACTCAAGAACACAAGGTGCCACAAGGCTGCGTCCTTTCACACTTTACACCAACGTGTGACTGTGTGAATCATCACAGACGATGCAGCTTGCACAGTATGGCAGTGTTGCTGGCAAAGACACAGCAAATCCTTAAGGTCACACTTAGTCCAGTGATGAAATCAACGAAATTGTGAGCGAGGTCGGTGAAAAGTTGAATCAGATTCGATTGTTGTTCCCATTAATGTTAAAAGCTGATTGTCTTTAACTCACGATGATAAGTCCTGCCGATGAGACAATGAAGACACTTTCACAACTTCTCAAAATATTTGGAGATGCTAAACAAGAAGAAAACCAAAAGGATAACTGACTGCCTTGTCCCAGCGTACTTCTGAATAACTTAACCCCTCAGTTCAAGAACTTGGGGCATCTTTCCGATGATAAGTGGATCTGGAATGCCATGACAGACACTACAGTAGGTTTGAAAAGAAAAAAAGGCACCTTTGTTGATGCGGTGAAAACAAATACATTTAATGTTAAAGATGAACTAAACCCCGAAGTTTTGGCTGAAGTGTCTTTACCCTGGAAATTCAAAGAAAATGCCTCTAGAAAAGGGAAAAATGAATCAACATGGGCAGCGCTAGGAGGGGAGGGGAGACAATTGAATAGACCTACAAATAGGGCTGGGCGATCTGGCTTCTAAATAATATCTCCAAATTTTTAGGCTATGTGATATATATATATATTTCGTTGCACATTTCCTTTAAAATAACATACCGTAAATTCTCAAATTGTAAAAACGTATGATGAGCTTGTTGAATGTGTATATAACAGTATATAAATTAGCTCAACCTGAAACATCGACAGCAGTAAAATGCAACGTGCACATTAATGCGGCACTAATATTAAACCAGAAACATCAGACGTAAAAAGTAAAACACCGACAGGCACCGTTTTACCGCACAACGAGTACTTGCAGAACTTGGACTTGTAGTGGAGTATTTTCACAGTACTAGTACTTTTGCCTAAAGTATGTGACCTGAATACTTCTTCCACCTCTGGCTAGCACAGCCACAGCCTGACTGCACCTGCGTGTTACCGGCCGAGCCTTCCCCTTTAAGGACGGTGGCCTTGTGTTGTTGTGAAAGCGAGTCTTGCCCTTACGTTACTTCAGTCGGCCATACAGTGTGTAAATGAGATCAGGTTATATAATAAATTTAGTTGGTAGAGACCACGCATGTTAATGAACATACGTGAAACATCAGACCACGAATGTAAACATGCCGGATTGGAGCGTTACATAAGCCGGGACTTTTTATTTCTTTCCTGTGCTGGCAAAACACAACACACAGCCTTTCGCTAACTATTGCACTGCCAGAGCTCATCTACACGCTTTATCGCTGACTAAACGTTAACTACCCTCAGCGGCGGCCAGCGGGAACACTGAAGACTCAAGTATGCCGATACGGCCGTCTGCTGTGTCGCACGGCGATTAATATTCGAATAGAGTCGATACTGAAGAACTGAAGGGAGAAGCAAGGTGAGCGGATTAAAGTGGCTTATGAGTAAACGCTAAAATGAGGTGGAGAATTAGGTCGAATTAAAACGGTGAAATAAGAAATAACCTACGAGAAGTAGGCTAATGTAGGGTCAGACAAACAAACAGGCGCGCACAGCATTCAGCAGCTCAACAAACCTTAACACTGGCATTTCTGGATGTCAAGATATATGAAGTGCGTAATCTAGAAGTGTAGGCATAGCACTCATTATGGCAACCCCAGCTTGATATTTTATGTACAAATACATATCCAGTTTTAATTATTTCTGCTGTTCTTACCAGTGTCATCGAGAAAATTCCCCTATGTGGAATATAAGGTTTTCATACCTCCACGCTGAGGAAACTGTTTTGAATATTATCCACTGATTATGGTGCGATCATTGAATATTATCCACCGATCATCTCATGCTGAATGACCTATAGGGCCAGTTTAGCCTCCATTGTGAGCTGATAAACACCATGATACCTATAACCGCATTTCAATTACTCTGCATTTGGGTAAGGTTGTTTTCTAGATGTGATATAGTACATACATTTTGCTCGCTTGCAAAGCACATTAATAAGACGTGTATTAAAATGGGATGAAAGCACGTTTAGAAACTAATTTGAGCAGATAAACTTGAAACCACGCAAAAAAAAAATAAAAAAATAAAAAAAACATAGCCAACATCTTGAGGCAAAACAAACCAAACTCATGCTGAGCACGGCATTCAGTCAGTATCTCTGCATGGCAGGCAAGGTCTTTTTCAAATGATCTTTCTTCAGTGTGCAGCCGTGGCTCATTTAAGTGAAGATGCTGTGGCTGTTTCACACATATTCTAATACGAACAAAAAAAAAAAAAAAAAGACAAAGAAAGTAGAAAGTGTCGGTACATGACAAACATTTGCCCAACAGAGCAAAGAGAGAAAGCAAGAAAAACCCTCTGCACCACAAACTAGGGACAGCCAACCTAGTTTCATAAGATCTCAAATGCTGTGCTACAATAAGCCACTTGAGGGATTTTACCATGCTGTAGTAGCATCATGAAGAAAAAAAAAATTCCAAGAGTCATCTAAAGGAAAAACAATGCTGTATGCATTAGGTGATATACAACTAATTCAGCCCACCCTTTCCACCCCACAGCTATATAAATTCAATACAGCACAGGGGGTGAGTAAACCAATACAAACACCTCTACTAAACAACTTGCTTATCGCACTGACAAGCCTTCAAGCTGAATATGCAGCACTTTATTGGGACTGCCTTTTGGATTGCTGCTCTCTTTGGCTGTCTTTCAGCAAAACCTCTACACGCCGACCCGAATATCAACCTAATGCAGGAAAACGTTGAATGTGTAAGTCATTTTCAAGCCGAATTTATATTTTCCCTGCTCAGTTTGCTCAACTTTCTGCCAGTTGCTAATACAGTTTAATGTTTCCTCTGTCCACACAGCCACCAGATTCAACATTCTATGCACCGAAAGATGTGATGGTAAGCGCCTATTTTATATTGTTATGTCTTTAAGATTTACAGTTCTTTAAAATATAATGATGCACATCCAGAAGCGTCATCAAATGAAAAGTAGCAACAAAATATGGTATATGTATGTGCTGTACCAAATATGATGACGACGGACCAGTCAGTTTCTGAATATTAAGTCAGACCAAAAAAATAAAAGGTCATCCTGGGTACTCCCCACCACCAAAAAAACTCAAGCTTCACGGTTTAGTTGAGCTTTTACAAACCACATGTGAAGGTTCTCTAGTACAGGAAGTGAGCTTGCCAGGTGTTGATACTTCACACAGCTGTGACAGCTTCTATTTGCTGAGTTCTCCGCGGGCAGCCACAAGTCTGCCTCGGTCAGAGCAGTAAAAAGCAAACTAAAACGCCTTTCTCTCTCACACGCAGGTACAATGCATTACTACAGCACTGGACTGCGTTAAGCAAGAACTTAATGGTACAGCCAAGGACGAATGCAACGACACTCGTGCCTACATAAGCCAGGCGCTCGATTACTTCGATTATTTGATCGAACAACAATTGGAAAAAGGCCATGTAAGTATTTCTCCAAACTCTTCTGCCCATGATTAAGAAATAAATACATATGAATGACTACAACATTGAAATGTGTTCAAACGGGCTTAACTGACTTTTTATCTTCTCCCTAGGCACTGACAAACTCCAGTGAATGTGCCTGTGAGAAATGGCCTCAAGCGCCGTTCAGCGAGTTTCTGAGCCACGTGGTATCTTTACTTCAGCTTCGAAATACTGTAGCCATGGGTTAAAAAAAACAAACAAACGTAGCTTCAGCCCAATGAGACTGGGGCAACCTTTGTACCATAGCTTCCCCATCAGCAGTACTGAGAAACACAGCAGGAAGTCTAAAGACGGCTACCAGAACGGACAGCTAAGGTTCCTCTAGCGCGAGATGACATGACCATCGATTCTGAGGCGGATAGACCTTTCAGGCATACATCTGTGTGTTTCAAGGATTTTATGTAATCAAACTTCTATACATGCTGATCTCAGGTATATGTGATGCTATGATTCTGAACACTGCTATATATATATATATATATATATACACATATATATATATACATATATATATACACACACACACACACACACACACACACACACAACCATGTCATTGCAATATGGCATCTAATTTTACTACATAATATATATTTCTACAACTATCTTTTTCTATGATTTCTGCAACAAATTGCTGTGAAATTTATTTAAAAGTTCTCAAGTAAAAATTTAACCATGAGAATGTATTTGATGTAAGCTATATATTTATTGTTTAACATACTGTATACGTTGGTGCTCTAAATCTTGAATGTATAACGTAATAAATATAATTTAAAAGAGTTTGTGCGTTGCCAGAACATTTACTTTACAAACGACGGCAAACAAGCTGACAGTGGAAAGTTTTACAGAATGTCCTCAGAAGATTGCAAATACCTCTGTTCAAAAAACTCTTTAGTTTAGCTCTTGTTTGTTGTGGACTTCATTATAGAAGATTACTATCTGGTTTATGTATTGGATTAAGCTACCCATATAATATATAGGGCACAATGCAACTTCTGCCTTAGAGCAGATTAGATTGTCCCACTAAACATTAGCTGCGATGCAAATTATGTGGGTGTGGAATAGGTGTGAGGCCTCTGTAGGAGGCTGAATTTCCTCCACGTTAAGGGCAATTGAACTAGTCAAGATGTCCAAAAGAAGATGGAGTGTGGAAAATCAAGTCATAGTGAAGTCATTTCAGGAACAAACACAGATTCTGTACAGCCCCACGGTGCTTAGCTATTTTTCCTGAAAGTCAGGTCCACTGTGATGTTTGCCCGCGTTGGCAGGGTAGCAGTTTTCGGTGTCATACTATAGTAGCGAGACAGCCACGATACGTTTTAGATATGATAGTCACATTAGGTGATCTTCACACGTTCAACATTTTCAGATGACATTTGTGTGGCGGCAAAGTGCACTGCAAAAAGCTAGTTATTTTAATTAGTACATAAGAGCATAAAGACTATTATTAAAGAACAATATATCATGTGAAAAAAGGTGGCAACGCATTATGGTTTAAGTCCTCCTAAACTAGGACTGGTGAGCGTCACCTCCCCAGAAAACAGTGAGCATTGATTGATGCCAATGGGTCTTTACTCCCTTTTCTTTTAAATGGGATCTTTCCATAGTGGGTGGTTTTTTTGCCCATCACCTATATCATGCAAGAAGGCATTTTGAGCACAGGTTTGTCACTTCCTTATAGTCATGTGTACGGCCATGGTGATGTAATTTGTTTTGCCTTTTATTTACACATTTAACTCAGATTATACGGACAAAACGGCAGAAATAAAAAAAAAATTTAAAAAACGGCCACACCCAGGGGCCCATGGAGTTCTTAATTCAGCCACGATTTTTAAGAACATATTACACATCCTCCTGCACAGCACCTCAGCATAGGTGCTACAGCTTCAAATGTATTCACTGTGTAACCACATCAAGAAAGTTGCATATCCTGTTTATCTCTAAACCTACTAGTATCACCTCAGTGACTGGTGCGAAGAAAAAAGAAAAAAGGTTGGCCTCATATGTAATTTATGTATTGTGTGAACCTGCTTCTGTTTCAGAGAACTGAATCACTAACTCAAATGCATATATTGCTAGTGCCATTAATCACCACAAGGCCCTGACTCACCTATGTAAACCCTGCTACATAAAAACTAAATAAATACTATTAATAACATTGATGTCAACATTAAAATTTATTGTGACGACATGCAACAAAGCCACAACAGATTCCAGTCCAACACAAGAATATAAGAGCATGCAGCATTTAATTACACAGACCAGTCAGAATACCGTGGGTTGGTGCCATTTCAAAGAAAAGTCAACTGAGTTAGCTGCACAACATAGCATTAATGACAAATAAAAAATGGACAATTGGAAGGGAGGATTCTGACGTACAGGGCAGAGGTCAGTTACCCGTCTCAATTAAAATTTTCACTGCTAACTGAAAAACAAAAAGGACTTTACAACATGTGCTGGCTGCAGCAGGAAGGAGGGAATTTTACATGCAGCGCCTTACACAACATGGCCTTTTAATATAACATGCATCAAGCCAACACTAATCTGCATTTAACCATTCAAATGTGTTGCCATTCTGACATAAAATTATAAAAAGGTGCTAGAGTTTGGTGCACTCCATTACACTTTACGGTCACACTCTGCACAGCACACAATGTCAAAGCGATAACATAAAACGTAGACAGATAAGTATGAAACCTGGAGCTGTACATACAAATGAAAGGCTTGCTCCTTGGACACAAGTTCCCTGAAAGCACTGGTAAATCCTTCTGATGGCCAAACTAGTAGGAAGTAAACACAACTCCATTCAGAAGACGGCTCAACACTTGAGTAAATGATCCACTGCATTGCATACACAGGAAACAAAAGCATTTCCTGTATGTGAGGAGGTAAGTCAACCGTTTGCATTAACATGAGGGGGGGGGGGTCCAACAGGTTTGAATCCAGTGACAAGCAGTCGGGTCTTTGCATAATACAGCCTGTGTTCTCACAGTGTAAATCTGTGGATAGTGAAGGGCCACTTCACATTAGTATGCCCCCAAAAAGATGGGAAACTTCTCAATCATCAAATGATAAATTCGAGCTTTTGTAGCCCACCAGACACTTACTTTATAGTGGGCAACAGGTAGTCATTTTAAAGTTGTATTCCAAAATCCTACAGTATTAACTTGATAAAGCAGTTTTGTAGTGAAGGAGTTACACTGTAACGTCGTAAAGATGAGCTGCACAATACAAGTAAGTACCAATGGATAGAGTCAAGATATCATTTAAAACGTATAGCTCTCCCAAGCAGGTGTTAGTTCTTTGTTACGGCAGAATGATGGTTGGGACCAATGTTAGAAGAGCCAGGGGTTCATTTGTCTTGCAAGGTAAGCTAACACAAGTTGCAGGGTTGCCAGTTCCATGGGATAGCACATATTAACTTCTCTTCTTCATTAACTAGTGACAAAGTGAGAGACCTACAGACTGTTTAGTGTTTCTCTCGTGCGTATATGATGCAATAGGTGAAATGTCCCTCTCTGCAACAAAGTTGTGATTACGAATGACTTCATTAAAAAAAGGTCCAGTATGTAGGATTTTATGGCATCTAGCAGTGAAATTGCACTTTGCAACCATTTGAATACCGCTCGCATCACCTTCCCCTTCCAAGAGTGTAGGAGAAACTACGGAGGCTGCGAAACGCCAACGGCCCAGTCTAGAGCCAGTGGTTGGTTTGTCCATTCTGGGCTACTATAGAAACATGGCGGTGCAAAAAGGCGACCTCTGTGGAAGGGGACCCACTCCCGCTACAGATAAAGCCGGCTCATTCTAAGGTAATGGAAATCCAACGGTCTTATCTGGATCGTCCCGTTTTGTCGTCATTTTCATTCTGATTAACAAAGTATCTGTGATCCTGTTATCACAGCTTCTGAACACCCGCTTTGGTGGATGTAATGACATAAATGGTAAGCGCTTACCCTAAAAGAGTTTTTGATTAATTTTGGCATTTTAGCAAAATAAACATGTACTCCGCTCCAGCATTTGAGCTCGGATTGATTTACATTCTTGCATTAGTCATAGCTTACTAAGGTTCCAACCATGCACTGTACAATGGCAAGTGTTAAATCAAATTGCTAAATAGACCAAAAATGTGATTTTTACTCGTCCCCCCAAGAGATGAAAACAGAAAACAGTAATTTTAGTGGGACCAAACCCTTTGGACTATAAAGGCAGAGTTCAAAAGTAGCATACAAAGGTTATGACCATACATTCTACATCGACATTACCATTACACACAATAGCATAAAATACTATTCTAAACAGTAAAACAATGTAAATAGTGCATGCTGTCTTTACCATGCTTAAAAAAAAAGGGGGGAAAAAAAGCCTATTTTATACAAATGTATAGTACTTGTATTCCTCTTCTGACAATCAAACAATCCTGAGTGTCAACCACCACCAACAGCGTTCACAAACAAAGCCTGTTTTTTGAAACATGAACAGGCATTTAGTATAACTCCTTAAGAAACCACAACAGAAACTACTTATTACCATCATGGTGAAGTCTCACAACAAGTGTTTCTCGCAAACTGAAGTTGGTTCGAAGATTTTGGAATAAAATTCCTTCCAGAATGTAGCTTCAGTTCCATTGAAAGTGGTTTTATTCACATGCTGAAGCTATCACTAACCGAAACCTTGTCGAGCCAGGAACCGAAACCCTGCTGTGACAGGTACGCCTTCAGCACGTTCTTAGCCTCCTGGTACGGCTTCGCCATCCTCTTAAGTGACAACAATAGAAATAATATGAACAACAATCCTTATAGAGACCTGTCTAAAGAAAATACATGACAGTCTTCACAAAATCCATTTTAAACGTGAAATGATGTAGTGAAGTTAGGGAAAAAGGGATATTGCAGTTGACTGAGGATAAGAACGACTGCATATGGACTACTTGTAAACAGTCAGGCTTTTGCTCAAATGAGGATTAACAGCTAGCTCGTGAAAAAAATAAGATAACCGTATGACTGGAGCAGAAACACTAAAATAAAGTGTCTGTTACACTACATGTAAATGCATTGATTAATAAACATGAATGGATCAGTGTTGCAACACGCAGTACGTCCATGTTGTAGTTAGGGCTGGGCGATATGGATTAAATATTGATACTTTAGACTATGCCGCAATCTACAATATATATCTGGATATACACATTTTTGCTAAAATAACATAGCTTAAATTCTCCAATAGTGCTAACATATGATGATCTTATAGAAGGCAATAGTAACTGCACCTGTGTGTAGCCAGCCGAGCCTTACCCTTTAAGGAAGGTGGCCTTGTGGGTAACCAGCGAAGTTGTGAAAGGGAGCTTTTCCCTTACGTTACTTTAATCAGCCATTGAGTGTGTAAATGAGCTCAGGTTGCGGTACAACAGTTACTGGACGGCTGTGTGTCATTTTTGCTGCCACAGAAAATAAAGTCCCTGTTTATGTAACGGTGCTACGGCGTATTCATGTGGTCTTCACAGCAGAGTTGCTACAGACTGAACATCGAGCAACTTAGCAGGTTCGAATCAGGTTAAAGTCAATTGAAATAGCTCTGATTACTTTACCGCAGCTTCCAGCTCCAAAACGAATTTGTGAGACCTCCGGTTTTATGCTATTAGTTGATTGATCGCGTTTTCTCTTGTCGTAAAAAAGTTAGTTGCTAAATAGTTAGCTAGCTGTTCACAGCCTGGACCAACTGCTCCAAGAGTAGAAGACACTATAATAACATTACTTAAACAGGAACTTTATTTCTTTTCTGTGCTAGCTAACACAGCCTTTCACTAACTATTATACTGCAACCTGAGCTCATGTTCACATTTTATGACTGACTAAAGTAATGTAACTACCCCTCAGCGGCGACCAGCGGAAACACTGAAAACTCAAATATGACGATACGGTCATCTGCTATATCGCACATCAATTAATATTCAAATACGTCAAACAAATTCGATATATCACCCAGCCCTATTTGCAGTACAAGTGTTACTGTGGTAAACATTACACACAGAGATGTGGGGAGAAGCGGTTCAGATTACCTTGGCTTCTCTGTATGTACTTGTGGCCAGCAGGTCCTGCCTCTGGGCCTCTTTGGCCACCAGCTTGAAGCGGTGAAGCATCGCTGCTTTGCACAGACGGCTTGCCAGAGTAGAGCCACTCTTAAAGGGAGATCTACAACAACAGAATCATTGTAGAGAAACAGCTTGGATGTAATCAGACAAAGCTAGCAAAAACGTAAGTAAATAAATCCCGACACAGTTGAGCAAGCTGAGGAACGCTGGCTACAGCTGAACGTCTTACCGTTTATGGTTGGTAACCGGTAAATTAGATTTTCAGGCTGCCTTGTTTCAACCTTGAAATGACTAATGCACTTATCCATATAGCATGTATTATTTCTCATGAATTATGCCTTGATCAACTTTAAGCTCTGAATTGATGTTACTGATTTTTTTTATTTTTAAAAGTGATAGTTTGGGCTTTTTGAAGTGAGGCTGTTTGGAGAAGCAGAGTGTTGTACAGGCAGAGAAGCTAAGCAATGCACTGCTGTGGACAGGTCAGCAGAAAACGTCCCAGGTTACGTAGGTAACCATGGTTCCCTGATAGGGAACGAGACGCTGCGTCAGCTGACGCTATGGGGAACGCCTCCAGCGTGACAGCCTCTGAATCTCTTGTAACAACTTAGACCAATCTTGATTGGGTCCGACGTCAACACGTGACGCACGCCGGCGGAACCGGAGGTATAAAGGGAGCCGGCTTCACTGTTGTCGTCAGCCTTCTGATCGACTGAAGCAAGCCGCTCACAGGCATGCCGGAAGTATGGCAGCGAGACGCAGCGTCTCGTTCCCTATCAGGGAACCATGGTTACCTACGTAACCTGGGACGTTCCCTTTCAAGGGAACTTCAACGCTGCGTCAGCTGACGCTATGGGGAACGCAGTACCAACTCCGCCATGCTGAAGGGATGCCTGCCACGAGTGTGAAGCCATCAGGGCACACTTCAAGACAAAAGAGCCACAGACCCCGGATTGTGTAGGCGGTCTAGGCTATAAAATCTCACAAAGGTGTGAGGTGAGGACCATCCCGCAGCATCGCATATATCGGAGAGGGGGGTTCCCGACCACCAAGCTCTGGAGGACGCCATACTCCGTGTGGAGTGAGCCTTGATCGACAGAGGTGAAGGCAAACCGCGCACCTCGTACGCCGAAACGATAGCCTCAACTATCCACCTGCTAATAGTGCTCTTGGTAGCCGGGCAGCCCTTACGAGGGGGCCCGAAGCATACCAGCAATTGGTCCGATTTACGCCACTGGGATGTCCTCCGGACATAAACTTCCAGGGCTCTGACTGGACAAAGCAGTTGCAGCCTTTCACCTTCCTGTTCCGCCGATACTGGAGGATGGAACGCCTGCAGGACAACCGGCCGGGCCACCTCAGTGGGTACTTTAGGTACATATCCCGGCCTAGGATGCAGGATGGCTCTAACCGCGCCTGGAACGATCTCCAGGTTAGCAGGAGCCACCGACAGGGACTGTAGATCTCCAACTCTTTTAAGAGAGGTCATGGCCAGCAAAAATACCATTTTTAAGGCCAGACACCTGTCCGATGCATTGTCCAATGGCTCGAACGGTGCTGTGGTCAACCCATCCAGCACCACAGTCAGATCCCACGGAGGGACTCTGACTCGAACCGGAGGCCTCATCCTCAAGGTGCCACGAAGGAAACTGGTAACAAAGCGGTGTTTCCCCAGCGAGCAGCCATCCACCAAGCTGTGGAATGCTGCAATCGCAGCCACATACACCTTAAGTGTAGCGGGGGAGAGTCCAGCCGAAAACCGGCTTTGGAGGAACTCCAGCACTGAAGCCATCGGGCAGTGAACTGGGTCAAGATGGCGCTCCAGGCACCATTTAGTGAAAACTTTCCACTTGCCCGCATACAGTTTCCTCGTGGAGGGGGCTCTAGAGTGTAAAATGGTTTCCACTACCTCGGTAGAGAGACCAGCAGCTCGGAGGTGGTCCCCCTCAGGGGCCAAACCCACAGCTTCAACTTCCCCGGGTGGGGATGAAAGATTTCGCCTCGGCCCTGCGATAGCAGGTCCCTCCTGACGGGAATCTCCCATGGGGGGCCATCCAGGAGGGCTACCAGGCCCGAAAACCAGATTCTGGCGGGCCAGAACGGGGCCACGAGCAACAGCTGGGCCCTCGTTCGGCGAACTTTCTCTAGAACCCCCGGGAGCAGAGCAATCGGGGGAAAAGCATACAGCCGCAGCCTCGGCCACGGCTGTGCCATGGCATCCAGCCCCAGGGGCGCTGGATATACAAGGGAGAACCAGAGGGGGCAGTGAGCGTTGTCCGGGGACGCGAACAGGTCCACTTGTGCTCTGCCGAATCGCCTCCATATCATCTGCACCGTCTCGGGGTGCAGTCTCCATTCCCCGGGCCTCGGCCCCTGCCTCGACAGGATGTCTGCTCCCACGTTGAGGTACCCAGGTATGAAGAGTGCTCTGAGAGAGAGCAACCTTCTCTGGGACCACAAGAGGATCTGGCGCGCCAGTCTGCAAAGAGGGCGCGACCCCAGACCGCCTTGACGATTTATGTAGGAAACCACCGCCATGTTGTCGGAACGGACAAGCACGTGGTGGTTCCTGAGGTCTGGCAAAAAGTGCCGTAAGGCCAACAAGACCGCTCGCATCTCCAGGCAATTTATGTGCCCTAGATGCGGGGTCAGCCACAGACCTCGGGCTGTGCGGCCTTCCAGAACCGCGCCCCATCCGGTGCTGGAGGCGTCCGTCGATAGTGTGCGACGGTGGTACACCATGCCCAGCACTGGGCCTTGGGTCAGGAACGTCCGTTGTCTCCACCTGTCTAAGGCACGCATGCATCTGGGCGTAACCTTGATCAGGCGAAAAGGATTGCCCCTCGGGGTTAAACCGGCGTCCCTGAGCCACCACTGCAGTTGCCTCATGCGCAGCAATCCAAGCGGAATCACGGTGGATGCAGCAGCCATGAGGCCCAACAGTCTCTGAAACTGATTTGCAGTGAGATGTCGGCCTAGCTGCACCCTGAGTACCATAGTCAGGATCGACTCGACACGTGCGGGAGACAATTGTGCCCGCAACGTGACTGAGTCCCACACTACTCCTAGGAACGTGATCCTTTGTGTTGGAGTGAGCGTGCTCTTGCTCGTGTTGAGCCTCAACCCCAAGCACCTCAAGTGCGCAAGTACAACATCTCGATGCTGTACCGCGAGTAGACGAGACTGGGCTAGAATCAACCAGTCGTCCAAGTAATTGAGGATGCGGATCCCCTGGAGTCTGAGAGGAGCCAGGGCGGAATCCATGCATTTTGTAAAGGTGCGGGGGGAGAGTGCTAGGCCGAAAGGAAGCACCCGATATTGGTAAGCTTTGCCCCCGAAAGCGAACCGCAGGAACTTCCGGTGTCCCGGAATGACAGAGACATGGAAGTATGCGTCCTTCAGATCGATTGTGACAAACCAGTCCTCGGACTGAATTTGACTCACAATCATAGGGATCGTTAACATCCGGAACCGGAGCCTCCTCAGAGGCCGGTTCAGGCGACGAAGATCTAAAATGGGGCGCAGACCACCGTCTCTCTTCGGGACTATAAAGTACCGGCTGTAGAACCCGGAAAACATCTCGCTGTCGGGGATCTGTTCTATGGCCCCTTTGTACAGGAGGGAGTGAATTTCTTGCTCCATCACTTGTGCTTGTACTTGGTTGACCCTGGTCTCCAGGATTCCTCGGAATCCGGGGGGTCGAGACCGAAACTGAAGCGTGTAGCCTTGTCGGACGGTGCGCAAAACCCAGTGCGACACGCCGGGCAATGCTTCCCAAGCAGGCAGAAATTCCCTCAGGGGGACCAACCGCTCGAGGCTGGTGCCTGGGAGACCCGGAGTGGCGGCCTCGGTTACCCGAAGCGCTGTAGCGGCGGGAAATCCCCGAGGATCGGCATGTGCATGCATGACCGCCCCCCGTATCTGCGATGTGAGAGCTACGGCGTCCCGAAGCGACAAAGCGGCGGGAGACAACCGGAAATGAACGTCTACAGGCCTCTGTAGAGGACGCAACTCTGCCCCGACTGCTGCACGTCCGTGCAGGTCTAAAGGCGGCGGTTGCACGGAACTTGCCACGCCCCGAAGCGTCCCTGACGGCGGGGTGAAGCGGCTGAGTTCCTGAGGGCCCAATGGGGAGACATCTTTTCGCTCGACCCATGTGGGGGGCGCCCTCAGAGGCCCGACGCTCACGTCAGGGCCTCTTTTTGGAAGACTGTCGGGCGAGAAGCACGGCCCTCAGGTCCGCCTTCTCCCGATCAGGCCCCCGTCGAGCAGGCGGGAGCGAACCCCTCGACCGCTGGGGAGGGGCACGCTGAGCCACGCTCGCTTTTTGGGCCAGCATGTACGAGCTGCGAGACGTCGAAGGCTGAGGTGGTCCACCCTCAGCCTCGGCCCGCGACCTCTTTCGACGAGGGATAAATCGCTGAAAGGCTGCAGCCTGTTGGCGCGCTTCCCTGAAGCGCTCGACCACTGAGTCCACCGCTTCCCCGAAGAGACCGGTGGGTGAAAGCGGGGCATCCAAAAGGAAGGTCTTATCCCTCTCCTTGATACCAGACAGAGTTAGCCATAGGTGGCGCTCTGTCGCCACGAGCAGGGCCATGGAGCGCCCGATAGCTCGGGCTGTATCCTTCGTGGCCCTGAGCGATAAATCTGTCGCTCGGCGAAGCTCCTTCACATCCTCGGATGCGAGGGGCCCCCCGTCATCGAGGTCGTCAAGCAGATCGGCCTGGTACGCCTGCAAGACCGCCATGGTGTGAAGGCACGCACCGGCCTGACCTGCTGCCATGTAAGCCTTGCCGACTAAAGCCGAGGTAGTACGGCATGGCTTAGTAGGCAACGTCGGGGTTTTCAGGGAGGACGCGGCCTCCGGCGATAAGTACGCCGCCAGCGTCTCCTCAATGCCAGGCATGGTGCCGTAACCGTTCTCTTTGCGCCCGCTGATCGAAGCGTACTGGCGACCAGTCGGGCCAGAAAGCCGTGTAGAATACGGCCGGGACCAGGACTTCGATACCTCAGTATGGAGGTCCGGAAAGAACGGTAACTCCCGACGCGGGCGAGGAGGTGGGGCTACAAGGAAACGCTCGTCGAGCTTACTCCGGCGACGAGCGTCCTGCTCTTCCGCAGGCCAAGCGATATTGAGCCTAGCCACCGCACGGGAAACCACCTCCAGCAGCTCGTCATACTGCGGAGACTGGGCTGACGAGCCACCCATGTCTCCGCCATCCGCTCCGAGTACATCCAGTTCCTCAGAACCGGAGTCCCGGACAGCGGGCTCCCGCTGCGGGACGGAAGAAGCCGCCGACCCGGTGCGGGCTTCCGGATCCCGAAAGCGGGAGAAAGACCCCGCGGATGAAGGGAAAGAAAGAGCCGAAGCTGTCTCACCTTCATCGCCGAGGTCCATCTGCGATCCCCAGGAGTGAAGTCGCCGGGATGCCTCAGCAACCGCCGGTCCCTTACCGCGTGGGGAGCAGAGCTGGCCGCCCTCCTCGAAAAGCGCCAGCCGAGAGCGGAGCTTCCGAACCGGGAGACGCTCGCAATGCACACAGCCAGCCCCCTCGAGGGCTGCCAGTGCATGCTCTCTACCCAAACAGGCCGCACACATGTCGTGGGTGTCGCCGTCCGGGATATAGCGTGGGCATGGGTAGACACACTGCCGAAACCGCTTCACACTCGCCATTTTGAGACTCAGAGCGCTTGCTGAAGATCAGAAGACTGACGACAACAGTGAAGCCGGCTCCCTTTATACCTCCGGTTCCGCCGGCGTGCGTCACGTGTTGACGTCGGACCCAATCAAGATTGGTCTAAGTTGTTACAAGAGATTCAGAGGCTGTCACGCTGGAGGCGTTCCCCATAGCGTCAGCTGACGCAGCGTTGAAGTTCCCTTGAAAGGGAAACTTATTTTAGACCACCTAAAATACATGGCGTGTCCCAGTTGCGCTTAGGCGTCAGAATACGGAGGTTGTTCAGTTGAGAAAATGCAATTCCAGAGGAAATGCTCTGATGTAAAGCGCTGAAAATATTCAAAATATAGCGTACACTTGAACTGGTATTCATTTTGCGTCTTCTTCTAGCTGGCTAAAATGTGTTTTGCTGCTGACCCTGTCCACAGCAGTACATTCATTAGCTTCCATGCTGGTACAACTCTGCTTTTCCAAACTGACTGCCGTCTACTGCAGTAATACACTATCACTTAACAGTTTGAGAATGTAAAAACAGCACACCAAACAAACTAGCTGCCAGCAAATGTGACTTTAGCTTCATGATAAACTTGCCAGTTACATGACACCCTACTGCAAGCTTCCTACCCCTACTACTACTCCTACAGTCATCCTTACCCCTCTACAGTCTTGCCCTCCAGGCCATCCACAACCTCCAGGGAGCTGTCTCCTTCACTCCAGTTGATACCATAGGTCAATTGGCCACTGTTAGTGCTGTTGGCAGCCACAGAAGGCACCAGGCTGATTTGGGGCCTCATCATGTAATAGAACATGGGCAGCTGGGAGGTGATCCCCTCCACGCGCTGGCTCACAGAGATCTCCATTCCACGGATATCACTGCAGCCAGAGTCACCTGCAGGATTTAAGGTTTTGAAAGTGAATACAGCGTAATAAGGGAGAAATGAGTTCTGCCACCTGTTCAGTGTAACCAAGCCATTGTTTCTGGTTATGTTGTATACTGTACAGATTGTAAAGCCCCTTGAGGAAATTAATGATATTGGGCAATCTAAATAAAATTTACTTGACTGAGCTGAGACCCACACAGACAAATAATTCCATATCATGGTTTCCTCTTCCCTGATCCCTGAAATAAATGCTACGTTATGAAGCTCATCCTATTAAGTTTTCATTGAGACTGCGTCAGAGAGGTGCTAATTTATCTCTATAGAGGCCGATGTTTGTATTGACCTGCATTATACTTGAAGGTGGATCAGTGGGAAAACACTACAGGTCCAAAACAATCTCGTGCAAGTGCTTGGTTAGCGATCACAAGTTTTTCTGGCTGCAGATAGCTGTACCACCTGTATACAGCTTAAAATTAGAGGACGTTTGGCGCAAGCATCCACCACAATTATAGTCAAAGTCTTCAGTGAACTGGGAAACACATTGTAACTGCAACTCTTCTCAAATCAAATCAGGAAGTCTATTATTCTGCTACGTTGTCTGACGTAGATATATTATCTCACTTAACCCCACCCCTGGAGTGATTCTGCGGTTGTGTTTGCAGTTAGTGGCGATGCACTCAAGGCAATGTTCTTAAGACAGACTTTGCCAACATGGTTAAGTTTTGGAAAAAGTAGCAGGGTATTTCAACATGGTGGCTGCCTGTTAATTTCACTACTAAAAACCCTGACAATCCAAGACTAATGGGGCATGATTTGACTTGTTGACTTACCTATGAGGATGCTCTGGACATAGATAGGCTCGATGAAGTGGCTGAGCAAGGCTCCCTGGTATCCTAGCACCTGCCACTGAGTGAGCTTGTCTGTGGTGGACATGCTGACCACTTTGGAGGCAGAGTGATCAAACGATGACGAGAAAACTGAGAACACCTTTAAAAAGAAACAAATCCATTTGTAGTCATGCAGCTATTGCGCAGGTAACCGTTGCAATGACATATATTAGGACTCCATGATGCATTTAGAAATATGCAACTCAGCTTTTGTTGCATCCACCATAAAAGCAACATAAAAAAAATCCCCTAGATGAGAGAAAGTAGCAGTACAACACCTTGCCCTCCACTGACAGGTGTAGGCTGATCTCGTTGTTCACTTGCCATGCCGAAATGGAGAGTGGGTTCAGGCGCCTGAGAACAGAGTACACAGCTGAAGAAAAGAAGTTGAAATCTTTGCATTTGTAGAAATATTATTCATGCTACTTTACCCATGAATGGTATTTGTGTGGCTATTATAAAAGACCTAACTGCTTACAACAGACAGCCACATAAGAATGAGTGCAAAACACCAGAGCAAGCTTGAGGAAGGATTTTTATGCCGGAGCCTACGTGACTTCTGTCACTACTAATGTTAGCCGGTGCTTCATGAGAAAACTGTATGAGAACCACCAAAGGATGAAGCTTACAGCTTGGAAGGGATCTGAGCGGCACCCTTTGGCAGTTGGTTCACATAGAGGTGGAGAGTGATGTCGCTCTTTAGGCTGAGGAGGCCGCTGCTGTTTTTCTGGAAGATCGACTTCTCCGTCAGGTAGGCCGTTTTGCTGAAGAACATCAGCAGGTGCCGGTATAGAAACCTGACAGCACAGCATGAGAATGGCTCTATGAGGTTACATCTCAAATATGTGGGGTAACAGCATCTAGAGGTGAAGACCTACACTGTCAGAGGAAAAAAGGTCACTTCATGTCTTCCCTCATGAATATTCCAGTAAAACAAAACTTCAGTTGAGTGTGAACTATTGTCAAAATATTGAAATTCACACATTCTAAAGATGTAATACTCCAAAAACATCGTTGTACATTAATCGTAAAACCTACTGTACTAAACCAAATCATCTAAATAAATATCTGCTAAATTCTAGTAGCAAGATGCATGCATCGGTGACGGCATCTGTTTTGTTAAATGACTGCATATTTTCTTGAATCATATTATTGGTTATTGGTGATGTGTGTGAAATTATAGGCATTTTAAAAAAACCTTTCAGTATTCAATTTGTTGTTTTAACAGTAATCCCCGCTGTGATATTTTCATTACCTCTTCCTCATTCAGACGAGGCCACGTGAAATAAACTTTTTCAGTTAGAATACTGTGAGGTTTGCAGGTCTCTACTAAGAACATGACATGTTGAGATACACAGGTGACATATACTGGCTATAGTTCAAACTTGTAAATAATGACAATCAGATTTGAACACGCAAATCCAAAACAGAAATGTGATCTCAGAGCTGGGGACTGCTTAACAAAGCAACAGGAAACGCAGCCACGCTGATAGTCATTCTCAGAGACATTTGTAGGCTATTGTGGTCTACATGTGTGTCTATCTACACTTACTTACCCCACTGGCAAAGGGTACACATTCAACTAATGTGTCATCTGTGTGACCACATTTTACAAGATTCCAAGTATTTGAAGGTGTTTAATCTTGATGTTTGGGGCCCTTCAGGGGTTCATGAAATTCAGTATTTTCCATTACTTCCATTACATAGTTTGCACAACGTAAAAACAGCTTCTAGAATATGTATTATTATTTAACTTGATTTTAAAAATTGGTTTTGAAACCTAACCATTTGTGCTGTTTCCTTAGAGGTGCAGGACTTTATATATGGCAGAAAAATGCACCCACAGTGAGTAAATATGTGACCAAAGCAAAAGACACCAAGAGGGTTCAGAGGGTTTTAACACTTGCACCACATTTGTTTCTAGGCATAACATGATCCAAACAAAGTAATGTACACACAGGGTCATGTTTGCAACCAACCTCATAAGTGATCTCCTTGCAGTTACCACTGCATGGGAATCGTGTACAATCCGCCCACTGGACGAGGCACTCTCGTTGGTATTGAAGTGCCCGGTGCCAATAGCGACCACCTCACATCCACTGGCTAGGGGGAGAGAAGAGTTATTGAAAAGAACACATCAGTATGAAGTAATCCAATACAAGCTTATGAACTATAGCCTATAAAAATACAAAAATCTAACATCAGCACAGATGTAGTGTTTTTTTCACTTGTTCAACGGTTAATTTAGTGAGCTGAAACCTGACGTGTGGAATCTGGACGTTGACCAAATGCATTGCAAATATACTGGATCTGGTGAACTCACCTTTTATACTGTAGCATTAATTGTAAGGTCTATATATACATTCAGGACAACACAAAATGATGTGATTATAGCTATATGTTGGCCAAAAACAAGTTGTTTTCCTTCTTTAGTGTCATTTGTTTTTGTGAATAAGAGAAAACCTGTACAAATGTAGTTGGTACAAAGCATATTTCACTCGCTAATTTAAGTGTGTTTTTCTATCATAAATCATCTGACAAAATGACAATATCTTAAAAAGGCAGGATGTACAACTGTCTTTACACAGGGCACACAAATGTCAAATTCTAGTGTTTTTAATATGATTCAACCACACAACCAGACTGATAAAAAGTCATTTGTACAGTCTGTAAAGTCAGTTGTACAACCTTTTACTAACCAACCTTCAAGCCATGATATCTTGCAGATTTTCTCCTTTTGAGAGTTCACTTACAAGTCTGAATGATGAATGCTGCTGTGGTTCCTGCACAGGCAGAGAACTCAGGGTAGCTGTTCATCAGTTTAGTGAGCTGAAACCTGACAGCATGTGGAATCTGGAGGTTGACCAAATTCTTCCTTTCTGAACAGCAAGACAAATAAAGAAAAGTAAAATTCAACTGGGCTTTAACGGATCTCATTACAGACACACTGGATGATGAAAGTTATGTTTAGGGGATACGCAGTAGTATGTATTTGTACAGCATTACCTGCACTTTACTTTTTGGTTCAGGGCATTAGGCATGGGACAATATAAAGATTTAATGTCACGATTAGCCTCACCAAAACAATTTTGATTCACGATATTATTCCAATAATCATCAAACTATGCTTTATTAAAATGGCACCAAAACATACTGCAATGACTTTAACTTATATAAGAAACAAATATTTGAAATGCATCACAGATAGGACATCTTTTTAGTGAAAAACTAACAATCTTAAATAAAGTCATAAATCATGAGGTCCCCCTGCATAAATAAAAGGATAAATAAACAATTAAAAAATAGCAACATTGTAGGAGTCTGTCCTTCCTTACATGATCATTTCTGTATTTTTGTTTTTTTAAATCAGTCTCTATCTTTACCATGATGTCAAATGGTACAGACAACAATTTCATCAAATGCATTAGTGTGCATATATATAAAAAAAGTACCCCTAAATTTAGAAATACAGTAAGGCATCAGGCTTTTCAAGTCACTCTTTAGAATACGCATGATTATCCTGATAATAGAAATTTAACACAGTCAAATTATCTTGTTTGTTTATATTTGTATCCTATAGCTTATAGGATTTGAAATGAAACCATGATTATGAGTGCTGACTTTCAACTTTATCCAGTGCAATCATTCAAGACACACAGCAAGACTAACCAAGGA
Organism: Coreoperca whiteheadi; assembly: GCA_011952105.1. NCBI lineage: Eukaryota > Metazoa > Chordata > Actinopteri > Centrarchiformes > Sinipercidae > Coreoperca > Coreoperca whiteheadi. The sequence continues at coordinate 25,412,245 of CM022490.1, read as the reverse complement.
GTTTGAGGCCAAACAGTGGGCTGTTCTTCACTGGACCCGTCAGTCATCTGACCCTAATCCAACTGAAAATGTGTTTCACTTGCTGCAGACTAGACTGGCCAAACAGGTTAAAATACCTACACTTTTCATCCAATATGGAGGTCAACACCCTCAAATTAAACCCAAATGTCAGCACTTGGACTTCAATGTTTCATTTTAGAGGCAGGGTACAGGTAGAGTGAACAGAACAAAACAAATGTGCCACTGTCCTAATATTTTGCACCGCAATGGATGGCTATATGATTCTTCTGTCATGTGTCTCAGTGTGAAGTAGCACTGAAGTGCAACATTCCTCTGTATTTCTGATAAAAACATTTTTAATTCTTATTGTTTAGGTGTACTAAGCTGCCATTTGAAAATAAAGCAGCACTCGAGACAAGTCATATAGAAATCCAGAATTACCGTGAATGGCTCCACAAGGATGGATGTCCGAGACATAGAGCTCCTCTTTTACTGGCAGGGGCGGAGGGGCAGCTAAAAAACAGGCATGGAAATTATAGAAGAGCCACCTTATAAGACACTCTGCTCTAAAGTTTTTCTTAAAACTGGTTTTAACACTCATTGTTGACCCACCTTTAACTGCTTAAATTGAGACTGTATCATGTTTATTATGCATTATTCTGTTATGTCTATGCACCCTCTCACTTCTCAGCTAATTTTCTTCTTCCATGATTTCACTGTCAACAATGTCTAAATGTAGCTAGAACCCTCTTTCATGGATGATGTTAGTACCTGTTCCTGAATTTTACTTTGTCAGAAATGATAACCAACATCATGAATGGTATTTGAAGGTATCTTCACTGTAGGGGATTTAAGTTTCATTTTGCCTCACCACATTATAATGACGCGTACTGTAACATCAAAACTAATTTTCCAAGAGAAGAAAACCAATCTGGTAAATGAGGATAACCTTTACCAGCACTAGAGGAATCATCAAAGTCTGCTACAGAAACGCACTATTCTTCGATCAGCATTAGAACCTAACCTGATGCTTCAGGGAGAACAGACTGCATACTTTCCAATGTGGGGAGCAGTTCCTGTACAGCGAGCACCGCTGCTTTGAGCCGAGCCTCCTTTTTGGTAATTCCCATGCCAGTCTTGTACGCGATCCCATCAATTACCACACAAAAGGCAAAATAAAGCCCTTTTACGTTGCCTGAGAAAACAAGAGTCAAGAAATTGATTGGAGACAAATCCCCAGCTCTGGCTGTGGATGTACTAAGTGGAGTAAGCAGTCAGAATGTGAGAAAAAGTCCGAATTGCTTTAATTGGGACAGAAGTCACTAGACCCTGATTAAAACACAGGCAAAACATAACTCTTTTGCATATATTGTCAAGTTTAAAATCAATCAAACAATAGTTCCACAGACCAACAATAGTTGTCTCTGAAGTGAATTTAAATGCACACAGACATGCTGAGGAGCTTTACCTGTGGTCACCGTCTCCTTCAATTCCAAGTGGAATTTCAAAAGCTGGGCTAGCTGATGGAGTAAAGACACGGCATTTGAATTGCCTTGCCTGTATCTGTCGATCAGCACTTGAGGTGAGAGTTTTGGCTTGACAGCAGGACCTTGGTTAGTGGAATACATTACAGTGGATTAAAATGTTTCGCCATTACACATTTCTCCATTTGGCTGTAGCAAAAGCAAAACGTTAACTGCCCTGCAACAAAAACCAGACCTCACAATGAATGAATGCAGTCTGGATGTTACTTTCATGATTGGTAATTTAATTCATTATCACTAGTGATAGATGTTGGTGATGGAGGTCTTTAGGATCTCACCCTTTCTAACTGTACTTTTCACTTGGTCAAAAACATCTTTTCTAGGACCATTCGAGGTAGACAAAGGTGCATAGGATTCATTCGGTCCTGGCGTTGCGTGCAAATCCTTCATTTGTGCGAAACCTGCTCCGCTGGAACCTTGAAGTGAACCACCAGCTGGAAACATCCTGAGAGCGGTCACGATTACTGAAAAGACAAGCACACCAAATTATACTCCGTGACTTGACCTGAAACCACACCTCAAAAAACTCAATGATGTGACAAGCATAAGCAGACATGTTAGCTAGGGTTTCCAGAGTAATCAGGGATGTGATTGGCCAAGGACAAAAAAAAAAAAAAGCAGGAAAATATACAGAGCACGCAGAGAAAAACAGCCCCGTTTTCAGCAAGCTGGCAGGAAGTGCGCTGGACTTCAAAGTCAATGTGACTCGTTACAGACCAGCAGATAACTGTAAGTTGACAGGTGGATTGTTGTCAGGCCAGGGCTTGCTCCTCTATAGCATAAAGTAAGCGGTCTCACTCTGCTACTATTTCCAGCACGACAAACATCGGTTTTGTGAGACAACCTACACAATCATTCCCTCCTCCTTCGGATTAGGAAGACCAGACACTGCAATGGTGTATTGCTGCCTTACTGTTTGTTATCAATGTTCCTTTAGATATGACCTATACAGTTCAATACTACAGATATGTCGTCATTTTAGTCCTTTTAAAACAGGCTGAGTAACGTGCGCAGTGTAAAAACAGTTGCTCACAGGTCTTTCAACGGCTTCCTCCGCTGAAGTGAGTAATTGTACAGTAATGTAATTTTCTTTTGTTAAAATTGCTTTTGTAAAGTTGGTATCGAACAACATACTATTCAGGAACCAGTATCTGAGTCTTGGCGTCGAAATTTCTTTTTAATGATACCCAGTCCACATTTCCAAATTTGGAATTACAGCTTCCAGGTCCGTCACGTGAAGCACAGTGGCTAGCGGGCGGCTAACATTAATTTAGTTCATCCCACTGGATGGCGCCGACTATGTACTGGCGCGTACCAAGCCGTTGGCGCTTTAGACGTAGGTAACGATGGCGTTTCGATGTGCGCGACTCGGATAACGTTTACGTTAGTTAGTCCCTCAAATAGTAAACTGAACGTTAACAAAAAGCATTATTCCCTCGCCGCCTGTGTCGTTAACGTTACGTCTCGGCTAACTACAAGCACAGTAAACTTGCAAGTACAAGCGCCGCACAGCAAATAAGCACGAAGGCGCATGCTCACTTCGTTTCGTAGATGACGCCACACAACGCGGCACATAACAGTTAACGTTAATTCCAAACCCCGCTGGGATTTACAGACATTACAAACTCGCCACGCACGAAAATGCTGCTAAATGTGCAGTCCTGATTCTCGGTGTACGCTAACTATTCCAACCTTTACGTTAGCTAACGCTGCATGTTTATCTGTATGGAGTTTAAAGACAGGCTCTGCGCTGCGTCTTACCGTTCTGCGAAGCTTCTGGAAAGTGGCCGTGACTAGGCACGTGCGTTGGCGGTTGGCTTTTTTTTTTTTCCTTCTTTTTTGTCGCTGCCGACGCGGCCCGCAGAGATCGTTTATAAATCACGACGAACTACACGGTTTGGAAAATTTTCGACGCCGTGTCGTGCGGTGATTGTGGCGCAGTTAGTGACCGTAGTCCTGACAAGCTGTAAAACCATCGGTCCGTTAGTCGGGTCGGGCCACCACTTTTGATACAGCCCGAAATACCAGCGACTATTAAATGGATTGCTATGAAATGTGGCACAGACATTCATGTCTCTCTGAACTCTTTATAATACATTTTACCTGAGTTCAATTTTTCAGTGGGTCCGATACTTAAGTTTGTGATTTAAATTTAAAACTGCTATCCCTCTCAGCCTCTGCTGCACTTCGAGTTTAGTGCTAAAATGAATTAGCAAATGTTAGCATGCTAACGTGCTAAACAAAGATGAGTGGAAAAAACATACCTGGTAAACATCATATGTTAACATTGTCACTGTTAGCGTGCTGAGTTGGCATTTCGGTCAAATCACCAATGTGTCTAAGCCCCCATCCCCCGCTGACATGTTGACAGTTGTGGTATATCGGTACACAGTAAATGGACTGTACTTGTATAGTCTTCCGATTACTCAAAGCTTTTACGCCACATATCACTCGTTCATACACTGATGGCAGGAGCTAACTGCCCGTAAACTAATCATTCACACACGCTCACGCACAGCTTCGGGGGCAGTTTGGGGTTCAGTACCTTGCTCAAGCATAGCTCGACACATGGCTGGGGGATGCCGGGATCGAACTGCCGACCCGCTCTTCCACCAAGCCACAGCCGCCCCTGCGCCGTGGCAGCTTCCTCCACCTCTCAGACATGCAGGCAGAGATCACACTCCTACTCCCGCTGTCTGCAGCCTCACTAAGACAAAATGAACTCAGCTTAACTACCTTCAGCAGAGTCATTTTTTTATTTTAGTCCCTGCAAGCATCAAGTGACTGGTTTTGTACTATAGGAATTTCCCTACATCCAGGTGACTTAAAATAGTTGTGTTCATTGGCTTCTTTTGTCACTTCACACTGATAGGGTTAGGGGGTTTCCCACTCTTCTGCTTTGTTATTTATAGAAAAGGCATAGTCTCAGACAATGATAAAACAACAAGGCAGGTCACGAGACAATTGGCCATAGTAATTTTCACTAATAACAACAGACACCATATCCACGATAATTGTATTTTGTTTTGCTGACATCATCAAGTTTAAACAGCAGTGTTTGCATTGAGTGAGGTCGTGAATTAAGAATTGCATCATTGATCCTGACCTACTGCCTTGTTGAACCATTGACGATATATCATGGTAGATGTGTGCATTTGCACTGTTAAAATCCATCCATCCATCCATGCATCCATTTTTTTCCTCTTATCCGGGGCCGGGTCACGGGGGCAGAAGTCTGAGCAGAGACGCCCAGACTTCCCTCTCCCCAGACACTTCCTCCAGCTCTTCCGGGGGAATACCGAGGCGTTCCCAGGCCAGCCGAGAGACAGCGTATGCTAGTGCTTCCCCCAGTTGGACATGTTCGGAACACTCAGCTCTTTCCTTGACACAACAGATCGGTATATCGACCACATCACTGCAGAGGATACACCGATCCGCCTGTCGATCTCCCGTTCCATCCTTCCCTCACTCGTGAACAAGACCCCAAGATACTTAAATGCTCTCCACCAACCTGAAGGGGACAAGCCACCCTTTTCCGGCTGAGAACCATGGCCTCGGACTTGGAGGTTCCCATCCCCGCCGCTTCACACTCGGCTCCAAACTGTCCCAGTGCACGCTGAAGGTCCTTGTTTGATGAAGCCAACAGGACAGCATCATCTCCAAGGAGAGACGAGATCCTGTGGTCCCCAAATATTAACATACATTTTATTTTTAAAGTTAAGTTAGCTGAATTATCCCTGTATGTTAGATTTGGGCCATTTCAATTGGTGCAGCCACAAAAACCAAATGAAAATTACATTATAAATCAGTTTTTCTTGTAATTATTCCCACTGATTAAAATGTGGTGCCCCCTTAGTCCTGTTATCCCCATTCATCTTTTCATTTCGTTCAGCATCATATGCTGGTGAGAGCAAACGTGGGGGCGGGACAGAGTTTCTTTTCTCCGCCTGCTGGGACAGTGGAAAGTAGTCACTAATGTAAACTGAGCTACCACATATTGTAGCTGCGTTTGGATTGGATTAGAATTCCGAGGGATAAATGATGAGATCAATACCACTCACATGTCTTTAGGGTAAGTATGTAGCGACCACCAGCAGCCAGTTAGCTTAGCATAGAGAATGGAAATGGGGAAACAGCTAGCCTGACTTTCCGAAGGTAACAAAATCTGCCTGAGGCTAATTTTTTCAGCTATTTTGTTTACGTGTCTTCCCCGGGATAGTTGCACATCAAGCGTGACCCCAGGAATTTAGTTTTATAGAGGCACCCTTGATTGAGCTTGAGCCAAAAACCATGCATTTAGTCATTCAGGTATTGGTGGTGCTGGATATTTAATTGTATCTATTTTCCAGCCTACTTGCTACCTATACTGCAATAGTGATATGGCAGACTATGGCTCAGTGGCTCAGTGGCTGGGTGGGGGGTGGGGGATGGCTGCCTGTGGTTAGGGGCTTGACATTGCTTGTGTGCAGGCAACTGGCAGAACTGAAACTTTTTTCTGTGTTAAAGGGTCATTAGGCTTCTGGCTTCAGTATTTTAAATTCCCCGCCTTGAACCACGAAGTACCCTCATTAGGCAATGATTAGCAATTACGAGAGCGTAAAAGTATAATGGAACAAGCAGCCCACAGCCAGCGAGAAGTGAAGGTCACCACAGGAACACATGGTTTTACACCCCCACAGACTGTAGGGACAAAGTTTGAATTGACTTCTCTGATCAGTCACACTTGAAAGGGAAAGGACACAGTCTGAAATGGGTCTGCACGCTCCATTCTCCTGTTAATCTTCCCATAAACAGCTCAGATGAGTCACTTGATTTTTGCGCATGTGACCTTCACCACAACTCAGTTTTCCCATTAATGAAGCTGAAAGAGAAGAAGTTTGTTCTTTGATTGTCTTCTTTTTTGGGGGGCAGATTTCTTCAGTTAGTTAGAAACAATTTAATATTTTGTGAATTATAACTTGAGTGCTGTCATCGTTCATTTTCAAAATCCATTTTAGGCATTTAGCCGGTACTCTACTAAGCTAATAATAGAGTACAAGAAGAGGGACATGTGCACATTTCTGAATTGCTTTACAAATGGCCTATGATAATGATTTAAATAGGTTAAATGGGTCAGGAAATTGACACAACAAATATTCATGTTTCCACAGTGCAAACCTTGTGCAGTGCGTAAATGATGAAGGCGTAATTGCCCAAGAGAAAAGGTTCAGCAGTTTATCTATCTATTGTGGGGTTGTTTGTTCAGCACGGAAAAATCTTAACAGCATCGATCGGAAATGAAACGCTCAACTCTGGAAATATTTGCTGTTATTAATAACTTAGAGCACGTCTGCACCCTCTCACCGATTTGGAAAAGCTAAACCCCAACTGAAAGCCATTAAAGGCAATGGAATTTCCCCCACTGAGTGAGATTTTCAGGACACCACCATCACTATCAGACCGAAACCTTTCCCCACTTTTATTTGACACGTGCTTTGCAAAAAACTAAAAAAGGGGCACTGGAGTTGATTATGACACTAGCAAGAGGTCATCACACACAGGATCTGATGTAATATGGAGATACTCACAAACACTTGCACATGCATGATGTATATGTAAATCAATCTTCCATGGTTGGAGTCTTATTTTTGCCTCCGCCCACGACAATGATGATCAATTATAGACCGATAACAGGCTTTCTAAACTGAGATTTAACAATGTTCGAATTTTCAAGTCTACCAAATCCCATTTACATATGAATATTATTAAAAACAGTATGTCACCTATTGATCCATGTGCAGGATTCTGAATGCTATTTGCGTAGTTCACAGTTCAACCCACTGATATTCACGCGTGGTATTTTACTTTTGTAACAGTAGAGGGCAGTGTATGAGTAGAGATAAAACTATGTCTATGGCACAAACTGAAGGTTACACACTTCCTAAGATGTCATTCATTCAAATAGGATGACGCTGTCCGTGTGAAATACTCGTGGTGGCGAATGATAATGACAGGCCTCAGTGATAAGATAGTGAGTCACCAGGGATGGGTGGGTAGGGTGACTTTAAAACTATCAGCTAGTGCAGTTATTAATAAACCTCACCAAAGACTGCCACAAAAGTTTACGCTAACCCCCTTTGCTTTCTGCTCACTTCCAGTTACCCTCAGATAATTATGTAAAATCTGAAAACAGTGGAAATCTCAAAATAAACTAACACAATGAGTTTGCAAAGAAACTGTTTGTTTTTTAACGGCAACCTTTTTTACAAACATTTGTAATCAAAACAGAATCTAAATAGAAAACATTCAAATTTTTGGAACCCAGTATTTTGTCAATGCCCAATGAGTGCTGTCGGGACAGCAAATTTGCTTCCAAGTTTACGATTTATGATCAGAAATAAAATATGATGTACACATAAGCAGGTCTTTCCAAGTATGATATACACATAATGGGCTGTAGAGAGCTACACTAACCGCTTTACTGGACAGAGTGCCCCCAGACCATCAGAAACCAGAGCCTAGCGCCCCACGGCTAACGCATGTTTGCTCTGACAGCACTCCACCATTGATAAATAACAGCAGCTCTTCTTTAGCCTGCTGGTGCAGTCACGTTCAGCTGCAGCTCTCCAATGCGTCTCCACAGCCAAGATTGAATCTTCCCCATTCATTAGACTAAGTGGATGAGGCTCTCTAATAGGGGCTCCCTTCCCCTCAATAATTGGCGTTGATTGGCGTAAATTAGACCCTAGTTGCCAGACGAGTGATTCTCGACGACGATAATCCGATTCCCAACTCAAACTAATAGGATTTTAACTCTGGCTTTGGCCTAATGTCCGTCTGCAAACCCTGGCTATGGCCCTATGCCCCATCTAGCCGACGTCCTCTGGATCATATCTGGGCACAGGCCAAGCTGAAGCTGCAGCGCTGTATGGATTCAGCAGGGTTGGGGGTCGGGTCATCGCTGTCCTTCGCCGCATGCTTCTCGGTGACTCATCCCCTGCACGACATTCTTGGCATCAATTGGTCATTCATGCGTGTCACTTACATCATCTAGGGAACATGCATGTGAATCAGACTGGAGTCTCCTGGAGCACAGAGCGGATGGCTTCGCTTGACATGTAGCTCCAGTTTAGGCCTGGATACTGAATGATAAGACCGTTGAGAGCTCTGACTTTGGGAGACAGTGTGGACATCAATCAAACTTGGCAAACAGACACTTCAGTCCCAGTCCAAGTCCATGTTTTGTTCCAGAGGCAGTGATCTCCTGTGGCTGGATGCACAGCTGAAATCACTGATAGTAACTACTTTGTCTCAGTGTGATAAAAAGCTGGCTTACTTCACATTACTAGTGATATAATGTTACTAAATGTTTGGGAAACAGTCTTTTAAATATGCATGTTCCAAACCATTTGCAGCGTTCTTCCACAAGTATGAAGCAAACAATACATGAACAGATTTACGATTTGTACCAGCCAAGTTACTGGAGAAATATAAAAATTTTCACTACTTGCATTTGACATTAATTACAATGATTTCAAGTCTTTTATCATATAAGAACTAACAACTCGCGCCATTGTCTTCTCTTTTACGGTGCTTGGTAGGTAAAGATGCATAAACACCAACCAATTACCCCATATCTGTCCTTAGTTTCCAACATGGTACCTTTCCATCTGCCTTCCCAACAACATGAAGTCTATAAGAGGAGAACCCTAAATGTTCTTTTGTCATTCAGTTGATAAGGGGACGGTGCTACCACTAAGGCCCGAGGACTAATGAATCTCCACTCCATTACCGCTGAATCGGACAGATTGCTCTCCCGGAGAAATGAATTGAGTTTTTTGTATTTGTGAGATCATTCTCCCTCCATTAACTGCTCTTTATCCCGTCTCTTCATCACAGGCAAATCAGGTTAGGCAGCCATGATTAGCTGGGGTGGCCTCCCTTTTTAAAAGGTAATTGGGTTTGGCGGCTCAGCTGATAGTGCCATTAGGACCAATAAAGGCTGGGCTTGGCTCATCGAGTGAAACAGATTCTTCAGCAGCAGATGGCAGACGGAGGGAGAGGGCTCTGATGCATTGAGGCCGAAAACAAAGTTTGTGTAACCAAAGTAGTTTGGGGGCATCCTCTCTATGCATAACCCCCACCTGCTTAATATTTTTATCTTTCAATAGCGGTGACAGTGACATTTTCAAAGGGAGAAAATTACAGCTTTTAATATAGTGAACGCTGATTACAAAATAATTTGGGCATTAGAATGTGGTAGATTTCGATTGGGATAATTATTCATACACACAGAAATGTTTTAATGGTGTACTCGGGGCTATGATGTCACCACAGTCTTGAGAGTGGTAGGACTAATGCTTTCTGGGAAATCAGTTTCCCTCACACCAACGTTGTGTAACACCTTGTTGTTGCTAATAATCATTGGAACGAAGAATCGATCTTCTTTTTTACTATCCACAGGCTACATCCCAACCCGGTGGTATGTAAAAACTGTAATCAGCGGTTGATGAAGATCCAAGATGTCGAGCGAAGACGCGCGGTGTGACCAACAATCGATCCCCCCCTCCCAACTGTATCATCTCCTGTCATCTGGACTAAAGGAAAGGTGAACTTGCCAATTCCGAGAAATCCCGCAAAGTCCCAGATAACCTTACTGCATCTGGGGCTTCGTCCTATAGGAAAAGGTGCATTAGTGGTGACAGGAGGGCCAGTGGGGACTGGTGCTGATGGGAGATTTAGACGGCTGGAGGTGGGCTTGTGTATTATGTGGCTAGCCATTGCTGTGACTGTCTCCCTCTTATCTCGTCCACTAAGGGGGTCCGATCCCCACCATCCCTCTTATCTGCGGGTTAGACTTAGTTTCTCCCCCCTTTTGCTTCCCGGAATCGTCCCAGTTTAGTGAACTGTGGCGTTGGTCATGTGAAAGGTGACTCTTGCCTTTTTTCCCCCTCATTTCAACCAACTCCTAAGTTCATGTAAAGAAGCCATCTTTTTAGTATCATCTTCAAATCTTGTGTGGGATTTGATTTCAAGACATGCTACATTCATAATATGATCAACTGGGTTTCTGCTGACCTTATCAACCTTGAGGATGGTTATTTTTGATTTGCCGCAAAATCAAACAAGCCAAGTCAATGAAAGGCCACTGCCTATTTTACTTTATTGATGTGTTTTCAGAGTCTTTTGTCAGAAAGGTTTTTCAGAGCAGGAGAAAAGCAAAACGTGTAAATATAATGGAAATGCAATTATCTATTTTGCTTCCGTACGTCTGTTTCTGTGCCCGCGCACAGACAGTGATTTTATTGCTGAAGTATAACCAGGGGGTTGCGGTACATTTTCACCTGAGAGCTGCACATTTCCAGCCCTCCTAAATAAAACATTGTGTCGCCAGGCGCCGGTAAGTGTCCCTCAAAGAGCAGAGGGAGGAAGGGCGAGGGTAAAAAGCGTCCAGGTTAAGTTGTTTGAAAGGCCCCGGGTATTAAGAGGCATTTTACACTTAAGAAGTTGGTTTCGCTGGGTTTTCTGTTTCCCCTCTTATTGATTGATGCTCAACTATCAATGCATAATAGAAAAGCACTCAGAGCAAATGCAGGGTTATGGCCTTGGGAGGGAGTCGGCAGACGAGACTGCAGCACCCCCCCCACTCCAATGCCATTATTGGCCCATAAAGGATCCCTCGGGAACGCCACGGTGTTCAGATCAGCACACACCAAATACCCAATTAAAAAAGGCTTTAAATTCCCTCCTCTTTCCTGGGCAAAAATCAATCTGAATTCAATCTATTCGGCTAGGATTCCGACAGAGCAGGTAATTGCCCATAATCGGTCAGCTAGGTGACAACAGCTTAAAGGGGAGACACTAATACAATCGAGTATTTGCTTTCAACGCCTGTCCTGGGCCCAGGCCTCAGCTGTCGAAAAACAGGTAGAGTGCAGTTTATGTAGCCATCAGACAAAGGCGTATATAAAGTTACACAAGTCTTCTATTGTGGGGCGCTCGACAGCTGATAAAGAGATTCTGTAAAGTACTGGAGGAATGATACTTCCTAAATGACCCATCATAAAGCTGCAATAAATGTATTCAGCGATCATCTTCAAAAACAGCTTGTCAAGGAACAGGAAATGAAACAGCGCCCATATTCTTCTATACAGGGTTCCCATCTTCAGCGCATATTATTAGCATCATTTGCACACAATCCTCACAGTCATGTCAGGATTATCTTAATTCAATTCTACGCTTGTGCTAAAGACATGGCTTACTTAATGGTAGCATTAGATAAGTAGGATACTTAATGGGGGTATATTACTGTGCATAACCCCACCCTACCTGGCTGGATGTTTTTCCACTGCCTAATGCATGTGCTCTCGTGCTGCCTTAATGTTTTTTTTGCTCTCAAGCAGCTCTCCGGAAAAGGATTTGTCATCTTTCAGACTGCTGACACCCTCTGTATGTTAATTAAAACAGACCTGGACACAACACTGCAAAATCAACTCTGTAGCCATTGACTTTGCATTCTTTTCATTTGGTTTTGCATACAAATATCCTCGTTTCTATTTTGTCTAACATTTAATTGTTGCCGACATGGTGTGTGTGTGTGTGTGTGTGTGTGTATGTGTGTGTGTGTGTGTGTGTGTGTGTGTGTGTGAGGTGTACTACTCTGTGTAACTTTGTGTTATGGGCCTTGTCTTGTTTGTCTAGTTTGTTTAGTGCTGTTCTGTCACTGGAAATTTGCTTCACGCTAACTCTGGTACAATACATCAAGTGGTAACATGTATGTTTAATATTGTACATGGTCCCTTTCCAAATAAAATAAATACACAAAGAGCTGCCGTGGCGAGTTCACATTTTCCTGACATTTTGGATATCGAAACTCGTTAAAAAAAGCCACAGTTTGATTTCAAATGGTGAAGAGCAGCAAGAAAATTAAAAAAAAGCAGTTCATTAATCATGCCTGTAATGCTTCCTTATTTTAAGGTACCTTTTTTTTTGCACCGACAAAATAATAACACAACTGTCCAAGGCTTTTTTAGTATACAACACCTCACTGCTTTTTGGATACAGCATTTCTTGTTTAGGTGTCATGGTATGTAGGATCTTGAGATAAAAACCTGTGTGTAATTTCAAAGAAACACGAGTATCAATGGGAGGAAAAAAGGAACATTATTTATTTATCTTTTTGAGATTATAAAAACAAGACATATTCACACAACACAGATAACATACCTTATCTTTAATTACATACATTTATTAATTGCCAGTTTTAGGCTTGATTAAGTTTCTTGACCCCAGGCCCTTAAGCCTCAGTGAAAAAACATCATCATAAATACAGTGAAATGTCAAGGGAAAAACGTTGTTCAGATGCCATGTCTCACTAATAATAGCAAGCAGACTGTTCTGAGGAGTTGGACAAATGCAAACCAAAAGAGTCAATCCAGTGAGCTGAACATTGTTATTAGTCTTTAGGGGAGGGGTGTTTGCTCTGCTGGCTTTAACTCTAGTTTAGCCGGCTGGTAACATGATGTCCAGAGGTCAGCGGGGTTCAAAGGGTCAGCGGCAGAAGGCTGCGATTAATGGATCTCTCAATAAAACGGGAGCTAATATTACCAACTCTCTCTCGCTCAGCCTGACTTCGCCAAAGTGGAGAGGGAATTCCTCGCAGCAGACAGTGCAGGGCAAACAGCTTGGCTCTTGAAATTACTTTCTGTAATGGGTCCAGGCTTCGAAAGTGGAAGCACACTTTTAATTGACCAATCAAAAGGAAACAAAGCAGCCAATCTTCAGGCACAATGCAGAAAGCCAATCGAATTTGTTTCATTTCCTGCCAGATCCATCGCCGTTTAAGACTGTTACACAGTACATCAGTGCAGTTGATTATGAATATATCAAATAGCCAGCTGCTTTGAGAGCTTTTGACTTTGTTGCATTAATAGGCACAGTGAAAATCAATTTTCCCCTCTTTTATAGTATAGTATTATCCCTTTGTTAAGGAATTAAAATGTGGAGCTGATTTATTATTACCTAATTTAGTGATACTTCTGGTATTCTATTTCATTTAGATTTTCTTTCAGAAAAGAAAATCACCTTGCAGCTTCTGCAGAACAAGAGCGCACATGAACATAATACCTACTTTTCACTGATAAAGCATGTTTTGATACATGTCATGTCCTCAAAACTCACAAGATTTTGACATTTACTGATGCATAGGATCCTGTGTAACTAACCCTATTAAAGTAGCCACTTAGTAAGTAACATGTCTTCAATGAGAGAAGAAAAAAAGTGACTTAAGCAGAAAAAAAAAGGCCCACAGTTCAAGAACCCCCCCCCCCCCATTTATTCTGAAGTAGTCACTGGTTATCATCAGTCGTCGTGATTCTGTACAGCTACTCTCTGCTCAGTGAATGTACGTGACCGTGATTGGCATCACAGAACATGCTAAGCATCATTTGTCCATAAGGTGGCGTATTACGCTCTCAGTTGCCAAGGCACACTTACTTTCTTATTTCTAATTTCAGCTGTAAAGACACCAGTCAGCATGAATGGCATGTACCTGTCACAAACAAAAATACTATTTGGTAGACACAGTTACCCAAAGGGCCAGTGGTGGTAGAAGTATTTAGATCATCATCTAAATGAATAGCATTAACACAATGTAAAAATGCGTTATAGTATGATAATTAGTAATAGTATAGTAATTTGTTTTCTTAAATATAAGTACAGGAGGATTTTCAGGAAAATACGATCACGCATCAAAAGTAAAGGTATTCATTAATATGTAAGCAGAAGTTTAACGTTGCAGTGGTTGAAGTTAAGACCTACAGTTACAAATACTTTCATGAAAAATAGCAACAGAAAAATGGCAACAAGTGCCGATGAGATAGTGGACATACAGTTACATAATGTTTTTGAGTACTTTAATACAGCAATGCATCATTTTTTTTAATCTAAAATCTTAATTTGAAGTATAGAACGCTGTAGAGGTGGAAGTATTCAGATCTTATACTCGAGTAGAAGTAGCAATACTGTAATTTAGAAACACTCCATTACAAGTAAGTGTCCTGCATTGAAAGTGTCACTTAAGCAAAAGTACCTAGGTATATTTTGAAAAATGTATTTATGATATCAAAATTAAAAGTACTTACTGTATAAATTACTTTATATTATTGTATTATTAGTATTTTACTTTTGTAGTTAGTCAAAGTGTTTTGAACAATCGCTGGGTTGTTTAACCGTGCAGCATATTTTATAAGATCCTCATGTGTTCTGTGTTTAAAATGTTCATCTGTAAAGTAACTAGTAACTAATGGTGTCAAATAAATTTGTGGAGTAAAACGTGTTAACGCACTATGGAATGTAGTAGAGTAGAAGCATAAAAAGGAAATACTCAAGTAAAGTACAAGTACCTCGAATTTGTACTTAAGTACCATACTTGAGTAAATGTGGTTAGTTACAGTCCACCACTGTTAGAGAGTACCATGTTTCTCTCTTAAATTTAGTGGAGTAGAAGTGAAAGCAGCAAGAAATAGAAATAAGTACCTCAAAAAAAAATACCTCAAATTTGTACTCAAGTGTATGGCTCGAGTAAATGTACTTTGTTACTTTCCACCACAAAATAAGAGCTTTGCAGTATTTGGAATTCCATACATTTCCAGACATGACCAGTTCAACACAGAGCCAAACTGTAAAGGGAAATGGTGGTAGTAGAAGTTATTTTATTTGAATGTATAGGTATATTTGGTTGCTATGGAATCCATATTTGATTCCAGTCACACACAAAAAAAAAAAAAAGTTAAAATGTGGTGGGCAATTTTCCATACATTAGTGCTTCACACCAATATTTACGTTGGCCTGTGAAAACAAAGCAAAGAGGCATTTAGGAGGCTTTCATATGCACATTTCCGCTGTGTACCAGAGCAACTTTGAAGCTGTGAGGGACTCAGTCGGTTGCTGCGAGCAGCTTGTATTTGATTTCACAGAGAGGTGGTAAACATGCCGGTCTTTTCCACATCTCTGTTGTTCCGACACGCTCAGCTGAGACAGAGCAGCTCTAAAGTGTCAGCTTGAGGATATGGGCCCTGCAGGTCAGCTTTCACACACATAAACTTACGCTTCTCATGTTTCAGCAGACAATATGGGTGGATGTTACTACGAGTGTCCCCTTGCCCGGCCATGGATTCGACGCGGACGCACTGCGTGAGCTGAACCTAGGTCCCTTAGAAAAGTGATGCTGTTGGGAAAATACAGTATGTGATTTGGCTGTAAACTGAGTTATTTGCCTTTAAAGAGAGAGCACATTCTCAAAATCGTTTTCGGAATTGTATACTAAAAATCTGATAAATTACCTTATAAAGTTAATAACATAACTTTGGCCATCATCTAGCAGCGTTTCTTAGACAATATTGTACATTCATATAACATGTTTTCAGTTTAACTGATGTGAACTCCAAACCAACATATGACTTAAATGCAGTTTGCAAGCTACTAAAAGGAACATGCTCTTTTTTCCTTTGATTAGCCTTTTAATCCCATCTTGAGTCCTCTATACATTCCACAAACATAATGTGGTATCGCTATGTAAAGAGGAAGTGATAGGACAATAGGTAGACACTCTCTTAGGGCTTATCATTCAAAAAGATGTTTCCTTTGTCTGGTGAAATAATATATGGCTATTAGGGCTGATGAATCCCAGGAGGTGGCTTTTATTAACTCCATCTCATGTTGATAGGTGTGATGGCACCAGTGTTTTCAGAGTGGGACACTGCAGCTGCTGAGGCACCAAGGGGTTTCATGTCCCCACACTGGGAGCTAAACTGAGGCCCCCACCCCGCACCCACTAGTCTTTCCTCCATAGAGCCATGTCAAGCCCGAAGGCCACTCTGTTGTCACAAAGTAAATCAATATTCCCGCCCCAGTCTGACGTCCCCTCACCGCTTGCCCATCAAGAGAGGATGTCCACACATTGATATTCCCCCTCCTCGTCCTCTCCCGGTCTTTATTATTTTAATTAATCAGGATCGCTGCACCTGTCTGTCAATTCAGCGGGTCGCCATTCCACGCAAAAGGAAAAGTAATTAAAGTGGCTGGCAAGGCATGCTGGGGGTTTGGTTTGGGGCAGAGATGGTGGTGCAACATTGACAAGATGAATCGGATACAGATGCCAGAGCTTTCATTAAATCCGCTCCTCCCCTCTTTCTCTCTCTCTTGCAACACCTGAAGCCTTCTTTGTGCTCGCTCGGCCAGGTAGGGAAAGAGTTAATAAAGCAGCGGCTGTGTTATTTGTAATTCTGTGGATGAATAAATGATTGCTTGAGGACAACGTGAATACTCATGTGATGGTGGCCCGGATAATTGTATCCTCAAAATATCTGATATCTTCCAGATATCTAATACCTTCCAGAAAGATTCAGGCTTCTGACGCTCAGAACACTTTAGATCAAGTTTTACTTCTGGGCCCCTTGTAGTTCAATATCATATTGTGTTATAACTGCTTTCGCTTAACATATCATATTACCATCATGTGAAAACCTTGTGATATTCAAATTTGGTGATTTTCATAGGATTTCACAAGATTACGAGGGCCAAGGCTTTCTGGGCACTTTGGACACATTTCTAAAATCCACTGTGCGATCCAAGCTACCTATTTAAGCTCCTGAAAACGCGACATTTTGGACTTTGGACTTCAGCCCAGTATGCCATTTTTTTGTTACCTTTATTTGGGGATTTTCTGTGCGAATGGCAACAACAATCCCATCATTGTTGTAAACTGCCACAACTACACGGAGACATGCTTTGAGCCCACCTTCATGTCCATATTAGGAGTAATCTCGAACAACTTAGTTTGAATGTTTTTCTCAAGAACCCTCAGGATCCATCATGGTTGACCATGAAGCTGCAAGACCAGGTAAATTGCACAAACCAGGTCTCAAAGACTACTTCAACACTAAGACAGTTTGACAAAAGTGTTGGGTTTGATTCTCAAGTACAGCAGACCTCTGATGTGCAAAAACAATCCACCAATCAGAGCTCCGTAGGCGGGATTAAGAATGAGGATATAATCTTCCCACATAGCAAGCTTTCTTTTTTAAGTGCCTTCAAATGGAGCTCACCAAGGTTTTATTTCTGACATGGAAAGTTGAGCAAGTTGGTCGTGAAAACGTGGTTGCTAGGTGCCTGACAACACAAATGTTTAAGAATGACAAATGAACAGAAAACAACGACAAAAAAGATGACATTATTTGATGATGTAACTTGGGCTGAGACAAGGCCAGCATACGTCACAACTCATGAGCTCAACCGACCACCTGCCACATCAGTGGGTTGCTCCGAAAGACTCTTCTTGCAACATGATGAACTAGAGCGCAGACCTTCGCCAAGGTCAATAGTCCAGTCTTCTATTGTATGTAAATCTGCAACCCCTATGTCTGGATATATTTCCTTCAATTCACCTTGTTCACTGTCTCCACCGTGGCCTCTGTGTGTGTGTGTGTGGTGTGTGTGTGTGTGTGTTGGGGGGGGGGG
>CM022490.1:25345259-25388705 GCA_011952105.1 Coreoperca whiteheadi | reverse complement strand
TAAAAGGTGGGTGGAGAGAGAGAGAGAGAGAGAGAGAGAGAGAGAGAGAGAGAGAGAGAGAGAGAGAGAGAGAGTTTGCACCAGAGACATAAGGCAGCGGGGAAGTAAATCACACTGAGGAGGATGAGGGATGAAGAAGCAACAAACCCGGGTTTTGTCTGCTTTTCTTTTTCACACACTCTTTCCCTCTTGTCTCTCTTTCATGTTTTTCTTTCAGTCCATACAATCCATAGTGTTGGGATTACTACTCAGTATGGCAAGCAGGACAACACGACCAAGTATTTCAGAGTTCACATTTTGAAAGGATTGATGAAACGTCAAACTTATATATAAAAATCCAAACAATCAAAAGGATAGCATTACTTCGTTTAAATTTTTTTTTTTCAGTCATAAACCTTAAATGAGTTGCATCACATTTTTTTGATGGCTCACCTGACGCCATCGCAATTGTCCTGACATGGCAAACAATGCCATAATCCCAGTAGGTTAACACACACACAGACTACAAATGATCTGCAAATAATATTTGACTGTGGCTTTTTGATGTAACTCTAATGTGGTGTACTCCAACTTAGTCCACCTCTACTTTTATTCCCCGAAACTCTCACGCTCTTCTGTCGCCAAGAATTTCATACATTTACATTTTGCATTAAGCTGACAGTCTTATCCACGGACTGCGGTGGCGGCAACTTTTCAGTAAATAAAGGTCCAGTTAGCACATCTCTATTGCTATCTATAGAACACAAGTCACTGAACCCATAGTAAAAGTTTTGCATTTGTTGTGTCAGGTAGGCCTTTCCTGGGGAAAACCCATGCAGGAAATGACACATTTTATGGTTTTTGCACCGGCAGCAACTGCTGTTGTCTGGTCTAAACAGAAAAAAAGAGTTAGCATGACCATCATGTTTCGGTTTCCTTTTTTGAACCCATGCTGATAACATATTCTGCATTGGCAAGTCACATTTATAGTCCGGAAACGTTTGCAAAATACGACACATGCCCATTCAACGTTTATATTTTCCTCAACTGGCTCAACTGGATGTGAACAAGTATCACTGCAAGCAACGCGGCAGTTGCTCTGGAAAAGATCCAGGTCTATTTGTCTTCCCTCTTGGCTCTCTTTCAGGTGCTTATTGCAGTTTCCCTTCATGCTCTTGATGTCTGTGCATCTGATGAAATGGGGGCACTCATCCAAGTAGCTTTCAGGCAGAGAGATGAGGGAAGACTCATCTCAGCGTCTCTTTGATGTTCGCGGACCTGCAGCAGCTTTCATCCTCCACCGACTGACTGGTCAGCAGTTAAAGAATGACACATTAATCTTCTGTTTGATACAAGCTGATTACATTATTCCTGTGTTGTGGTTTTGGTGAACATGCGATGATTTGCTTTTAAAGGAACACAAAGCGTCAAACTGAAACAAACCTCACCACATCAGCAGCAGCAGCCGAGTAACACGTAGAAAGAGAAAGCAATGGAAATTTAATTTCCTCGCAATTAGAGCCTCTCCTTCATAATGAAATCTGAAAGGGGATTCTTCGGGCGTTGTTCATTATTTTCTTTAAAATCGCAGGCTTTTGACACAGGAAATTCAATTCATCAGGCGCTGGGTAGACTTCATTTCAAATCAACGGGAAGTGAGAACAGCCCTGCCAAAGGCTTTTTAATTCATTGTGAGCTTGCGGCTGACACACTTGAAAAAAACAAAAAAAAACAGATGGAAAAATTCCAAATGTTAACCAGTTGTACGGAGCCAATGCCTTAAACTGAAGTCTTATTGTTCCGACACAGAGAAGCACACTGGAATATAATAAACATTCTTTGCTGGGATTGCTGCTAATGTTCTTTGATATCTCACTGAAAACCACCACGGTGCTACAGAGAAAGCCCTGACACCAATTGTCATTTTATGAATGCAATAAATACTAATCTAAAGCCTTGCAAGTCAAAACAAAGATCAAATAAGACTGTACAGACGTCTCTGCCAGTGCCGTTTGTATTACAATCCATATATATTAAATAACACAGTTGATTTGACATGTCTCTTCCTGACACCTTTTCTTGGGCAAGTATTGCCAACAGACCCCAGGCCCAACAGGATTTGCAAACTGCACTTTTTTGGTCAAGATGGGTGAAGTTTGCCATAAAAAGTTTAATAAATAAAAGTTTAAATAAGATTTTTAATTGACCGAAAACATTTTGGCACGGCCAGAACTGTCCTTAGAATCCAAACAAACACTAAATATTATTTGCCAGGCCCCTATGACAAAATCTGGCTGCCAGCATTCATGTGGTGGCAGCTTTAAGAAAAGAGAAGCGAGTCTAGCCAAAGTTAACAATCAATCCCTGCAAATAAATCACCTGACCGGAGGAGAGCGGACAGATAAACGGCAAATCAGAGATCGGGTTCACTCGACTTGAAACGCAGAAAACAGTTATTGGGTTTCACCAACAGGTGCATTTGACTCAGATTTCCAAAGCGTTTCCTTTTTATTTTGAACAACACCTGCTCTTACTCTTGCAAACTTTTTTTTTTTTCCAGATCGCGTGATCCTGTTTCCAGCAGCAACCCAGAGCAACACTAAAAGCCACCCAACCCAAGAACAACCGGGAAACATTAACCGGCCGCTCCGCTACCCACTAATGGATCGGACCCATTTCATCAGCAATCTGACATTTAATGAATATATATTTTATCTTCCCGTGCCAGTTATCGGAATGTCCTCCCCGTTCCGAGAAATGGCCGCCCTGGGACTCTTTTGAACGGACCTTTTTTCCTTCGACTGGCACCTGTACGCCAATCACACTCGTTTCAACCGGCCCACAATCCTCCCTTGTTTTTTCCTCTTCCCTCTCTGTCTTCAATATGGTACGTGGATTAATAATTCATGGCCAGTTATTAGGGCCAGTTCAATAGGAGATCTGCTGATGGAGGGTCGGTGCTCGGCGAGCGTGCCCGGAGGGATGCTGCGTGTTGTTGTGTCAGCCCCCATCTGCCAGAATGCAATAAGGCAAACAATGGAGGCCTTGATTTCCACCAGCAGGCCCATAATCTTTAAATGGCTATTAGCTGAAGAGTGCAACCAGTCAATAACCGACAAAATCCTTTTAAAAGCTTCTGTCTCTCTCTCACTCCTTCTCTCTCTTTCTCCATTCCTCTTAATCTCTCTTTCTTTCTGCCTCTCAGTCTCTTTCTTCTCTCTTGTTTCTGGTCAAATTGGGACACAGTTGCAACGATACAACTCTTATCAGGAGCTTTTAATGCCACCAGTGGAAATAGGTGAAGTGATCTATGGCGGTGGTCAAAACGGGGGACAACTGAGGTCAACATCCATTTTCTAATCATCTCAGGAATCATTACACTCCATGAAAGCCCATGTTGAGGGTGTGTTTGATGTCACACGGCTTGTATTTATTGCCTTAAACTGCTGCCTTTGACCTCTAGGTTCTCTTAGCAGTGAATCCTAATATTTCTTACTAATAATTGTACCGTAACTTTATTTCCCCATATTTTCCTCAGTGCAAGAACAGAAAAGCAGAAGGGAAGAGGAAAATGCTCTCCTTTATAACACGTTTTCACTTGTCAAACGACTCCTCTTGATTCAAATGGCAGTGTCTTGAAATAAGGCAGTTGTCGCCCAGTGATATCGTATGGATGATATACTTATGCTTTTGCCATCAATCACATGAGATGTAGCTTGAAAGAGATTGAATTACTGTTTACAAGGATGAGATTAAATTGTTTTTAATATACAATGTTATGAAAGCAATAACCTTTTTGATAGCCGCAATCATATCCTAATAAAACTGATATTCATTAGTGTCAGGGAATATTCCCTGCTTCCAATCTCCTCGAACTAATACGCAACCTGAATCACAGCGGCTGGTACACAAACAAATCCTGTTGTCCTTCATGGCTGACAAGGTAAACAACACATGCTATGGTCCAATGACAGACCACTTACTGTGCACTCTTTGACAAAGAGAGGGACTATGTATTGTATTTGGAACAACGTGCAGGCAAAAAGCCAGATTTCTATGGCCTCATATCAAAAATGATCATTCTATATATATGCAAGGCATCAATACCAATACTTAGTGAATACTTGTGCTTAGACTTCTCCATTTCCTGTCCATTTCACCCCTTTGTGACCCTTACTCTGTTAGAAGGCAAAAACTCCACGTCCACAGGGCTTCATGACACCACCCCATTCTCTCCCACATTTTCAGTTGCTCATTGATGGAGGACAGTGCTACATGTCCGCTGCAAATGGTCTAAAAGCATTGCTCTCAAAAAACACACATTTCCGCTTGATATTACGATTAAAATGTTTTCCAGAATGATATATTGCCTCGTTCTTGTGGATCTCTGCTTTCATAAGCCTGCTCGCTCACATGCCTTATGAAATATCACTGTGTTACTCACATGGTTAGGAGAGAGATAAGAGGTGGGGGGGCAGTAGCAGAGCTTGTGCGGGAGGGAAAACACTCAGCGTTGGTGCAATTCCTACTGGTCTCCAATAGGAGTCAACAAAGGTCATACTGCACATTTTCTAAAATTCTAATGTGAGTCTTGAGTATGAAACACTCACCCTCTGTACGCTTGAAAGGTAGCTGTAAAAAGTTTGTAGTCAGCCTCTTTGGAGATTGCATTCATGTCTGTGTCAGTGTACTCCAACAGCAATTAATTTTTTTATTGTGGAAAGAGTATAAAAACATTCTTGCAAACTTCTTAAACCACTCCTGCAGCGCAATGCACCTCTTCACTGCCCACTCAATGTGTTCTAAACACTCATACTTTTCACAAAAATATGGCTAAATAGACTACGTCTGTCCAAATCATCGTAAATAATTAATATTATGTAAGCAGTCTGTTCAAAACTGGCAGCATGTTCCACACACTCATACTTTTGAGAAGCTAAATACACACCTTCTGTGACATGCTCCACGTGAATGATAATTCTTACAGGAACAGTGCATTCATCAATCATATGTTGTCCAATACTGTCCGATGCGGCAAAAAAACTAAAGAAAAAAGAACTTGTTCAGAAAACAATAAACGCAAATAATGCTAGCTGACAGTCTCATAAATCTCACGACAAAATGATGCATTAGAAATTCTTCGGAACCTTTCGAAATGTTCTATAGTTGCCTTATGAATTACCATGTTTCCCACAAGCACAGAGGCAAACGCTCTCACTGATGTGACAATACGATGCTTTCACTCACTCCTTCCACGGTTCTTAGTCTGCCAAAAACACACTAAGCGCCATGGAAGAAGCGAGTAAGTCCGTGAGTCAAAAACATCACCTCAAACAGATTGGCACATAGGTTACCACATTGTCACGCATCAGCGCTGGTGTTTTGACAAGCCAGCGTGACCTCTGTGTTGCACAATCACATGATCACAACTGCTCAGGTCGAAGGTCAGCGCTAATGGATGGTGTAGCAAGGGAAGCAGCTTTATGTCAGGGTGAGAGTGTGTGGATATGTGTGTGTTTGTGCTGCGGTTTTGAAGCCATACTCTCATAAAGACTATGGGAGTTTCCTGTTGTGTGGCAGTTAATGTTCTGTACATGATAAAGGAGATGGCACTGAGGACTTTCAAAAGGCGTATTTTGTAATGTGAAAGTAGTCTGCTGTGACTTTTAGCATCCTAACTCACTTAGGTAAAATAATGGACAACAGAAACAAATTTCATAATGGCTCGTACCTACTGTTGAGATAACAAAAGAGACACAAAGTATATATATGTATATATATATAAGTAAAATACCTTTCCTAATAGGGTGTGTGTATAACCCCTTAATTCCTACACAACATATCTTTTATTTATCACACGTTAACACATTTTGGGTTTATCATAGCCACACTACACAGGAATAAAAATCAAAATAAGATACGATGAATATAAAAAGCAGGTTTCATGTTGTTCCGAAATACTACTGAATACATTTGTTTTCTGCCTTTAATAATGTTTTAGTTACATCTTGCTTGGGAATCCTGGTGCTTTCAAGAAAAAAGCACTTGCTTTTGTGGAATTTGCAAACGTGAAATATGACATTCCTTGTGAATGAATCACACGGGAAACGTGTCATGCGTGATAAATTGTGCTTTTCTTCCAAAAACCTTGATATCACCGAAATGAAAGACAGTAAAATGAATTAAAATGAGGTGCCAAATAGATACATTATCTTTAAATTGAAAAAAAAACAACAACAACAACAAAAAAACTACTGACAGTTGATGTGTTTTGGTGCCCTGTGAGATTATCAAAATACAAGTTCCCGTTCTCTGGTTTTGGTCCAAGCTAAACGCGCCCACACAGGAAACACAACATAGTGAAGGCTCACTCTACATAGGAAACGCCTCAATATGTGCCCCAACCTCCTCAATCTTTTTTTCTCTCGTTCTTGTGTCTCCCTACCTTGTTCTCTCATTCTCCTCTCCCCTCTCCCATTAGTCTTTCCTTTCTCTCCCTTCTTAATGTCTTTATGTTTTCCTTTGCTACCTCTGTTTGGTCTCTGTCTCTCTTTTTTGCATTCTCCCACCGTCCCCCCCCCCCCTGCATCCCTCCGTATCCACCCGACAGAGAGTCATCCATCTTCATTGGGGAGACACATGTGCTGTTTTGACAGTAAGGGCTCTGACGGAGTGAGAGGAAGGAAAGCAGCAACCCCATGACAGCAAAGACACATTATCGGTGGGAAAACACATCCGACCATCAATTACTGAAGCCCATCCAACTCCGCCGATACTTTGGGTATTAGCTATTGTCACTGCCGTCTGGCTCAATGATCCGGAATCACTGGAGGGATGTTAAATCAATCTACTGAGTTAATTCTCTATTAGTCAACACTGTGGCTTTGCTTTGGTTTGCTATGAAAAGTGCAGGTCCAATACGGTTTGTCATGTCAGATGTTTGATTTTAATTTTCAGTTTGTGGCTTCTCCGGTGCTCCCAAGACGTTGGTGCGACCCAAAATTTTGAGTCGCACTTTGATGCCTCTGTTTTTGTTTTGATGCACAGGCCTGCTCTCTCCTCCACCCCCCTTCGTCTGAAGCTATTGTTGCAAATGCTAACTACCCTCCAAAAAAACAGATGTTCCTGGCACTGGAAATGTAAAACTCATAATTTCCTGTGTGCCAGGAGATTTTTCCTATCTTGCGTTTTTGCTGCAACAAAAGGGGAAAGTGGAGTTTGAATCACTGTTGTTTCATGCCAGTCAACAGTCGAGATGAAAATCATCATTTATCCATTTGAAAGTGTGAATTATTACTTCACCATCTGACCATTCATCACGCTAACGTCTTTTTGCAAATGACAGCTTGATTGATAAGAGACAATCAATCTGATGTGGGCGACATCAGCGATGTAACTGATGTGGATCCGGATTCGTTTGTAATTGCTGTCAGAGGTGATCTTAGTCAGTGTCCTGCCATTTGGAATGGTATTACTTTGACCTAAAGATGACAGTTCAATTAAATACATTGTCTTCAGGCTGAGAGGATGTGACAGGCACGTCCATGACAGTTGCCATAAGGGCATTAATGACATCGCTGCCAGTCAAACTGTCGCTAGTCGCTCCTCTGTTGCTTTTTGCTGTCATGGAGTTAAGTTTAAAAAAAAAAAACCTTTGAAGGAGAGTCAATAAATCAAAACAGCTAAAGTCAATATTCTGAGTTTGGGAAACAACAAAAATGGTGGCCTGGTTGCAGTTCAGAATTAGTGACACATTTTCTATCATTTTTGGCTCTGTACTACAACACGCTGCATTTGACATGAAACAATAACCATGGGGTTTAAGAGCTGACCTTCAGATTTAAAGGACTGCACCAATGGATTTGCATGTTTGAGCCCATTCACAAGAAATCGTGTTTATTTTACACCACAGCTCACCAGCTTGCAATCCATGCTGCTGTGTGTTAGAAATCTGCATGCATTTGTGCCCTCGTTTCAAGCAATGATTGGTTTCTGTTAATGTCTCTTTGGTATGAAAATGTTTTAACAGACTATTAAAGCGTGCGTGGCTTGTGTAATCAATCACAGCGAGCATCAGGTCCGCCTCAATTCTTTTTGTCAAAGTAACATTATCAGTATGAGGTAATGCAGTGCAGATGTTTCAAATCAAATCATTCTGCTCTTAAACTGCATTACCACACAATGATAATGCAACATTGACAAGATTAATGCAAACTTGATGTTCACTATAATGGATTATACAACTCGAAGCAAGTTTGAAAAGTCTACTCATAGATTTCTGCTATACTGTATGTAGAGAAATGAACGGAAAGCCAATGACTGCTTGAAATGGGTAGGAAAGATTCAAAATTGCATTTACAATGGAAAGCCTGAATGGTTCGCATGGTTTGTAGCTAAGGAGCAAAACAAACACAACGTCGCGGTGCTTTATCCACAACGTGTTCTCATCCTGTGTAGGACTCATGGCCCTTTCTATACGCGGAGCAGGAAAAGAGGTATGTGTTTCTGGCCACTTGTTCTTCATGTGCATTTCAGTTTGCGCAAGGAAACTTGAGTGATGTCAGTCGAAATGTCCGAAGTAAAAATAAAAAGGCCAGAATTGCGTTCACGATCACAACATCCTCCGTTTGAGCCAGGACGAGGATAGAAACACCAAAGTGTACATGTGGATCTGAAGAGTCAGATTCATTTAATAAAACACAAGTGCCATCTTAGGTGGGAAGCTGTAATGAAATGCCAGGACGTATCAGAGCTACTGGTACTCCATTATGTTATGTTGTCAAGTCTCATTGGGAAGACGCACTGACATTGACATTTTATTTTGCTATGAATTGTGTAACATTAAAATGGAATCATAACTCATGACCGAGCTATGATTGCAATGATGTCATAAACACCCACACATGAAAGAAAATCACCAATTTACCTGCAGTGTCATTGTTCATTTCAAATCAAATGTGTAAACGTCTTCAACACGTACAGACTGCATGTATATAACAAGTGGGAAGGACAATATTAAAATATTGACATATTAAGCTGTGAACTTGAAATTTGAAATTAAAGCTCCACTACGAGGACTACGAGCTCTCTAGATCACCTGAACGCCTCTTCCCTCAGGTATCGGGTTGTAAATGCTGATGCACTTCTGTGTTCTGATAATGAATCCACTCGCTCTTCATCTCCATGTAGCCTCACATCATTACTACGTGTTTCACAAAATGCTTCCTTGCCATCTTGCCATCATGTGGATCACAGTAATAAGTCTTTGATTTACTGCTAAAATGATCCTCGCTGATTTTATTTGCGCCTGATGTTTTTAAAGTTGTCACATAAATCAAGTCGAATAAGAGGAGGAAGAGGTGGTTCTCTCCTTCCTCCCCCGTGCATTAGTTCATCCTCCTCTCGCAGACTCTCCCCGCCCCGATGCTCACTTCCCGTCTGCAGGCGCTCATACCGGGACGACGCTCGCTCAGAGCTTCCTCTTGACGACCCTCTGAGGTACATTTGATGTCAGCACGAACAGCTTGTTTTCCTTTTCGCCGTCTGATTCCCTCTCTTGCTCCCTCTCCCTCTCATGCTTCTTGTTTCTTCTTTAGTCTGAAATGCCGTCGCATTATTGGACGCAGGTCTGAGAGGCCGTGGTACCAGATTGATGGCCGCTGGGGAGTGTGCCCGTGACATACAGGCCTGAGAAGAAGCACAGAAAGAGCTCCACTCTGCCCCCATCCATCATCCCTGAGCCCTAACCACCCAGTGATGGAGAACATGCAGGATGGAAGAGGAGAGAGTTCTGGATGACAGACGTGTGCGCGTTGCACAACAAAGGCAATTCTGTTGTCTACCGTGAGCCACTTTCTTCTCAAGCCTTATTTATCCAGGGAAGGTTTGTGGAGCAAAGGTGATGCCTCACGGATGCCGAACGGTGTCTCTGCCTCACCGTTCCTGCAGTTAAGCAGCTGATCTCACAGGACTAATACCATCTCAAGTTGTGAAGTGATTTGATGTAATTGCAGAGATCATCAGTGTTTATTCTCTTCTCTTTTCTGTCTTCAGGTAGTCACATTAGCCTTCTGTTCAGCGGAATTTCTGCCACAATCAGCCCCAAAAAAAGGACGCGAGGTCACAGTTCCAATGTGGGTAAAAAAACAAAAAAAAAACAACTAATCAGAGCAATCACAAACTGTAAAGGGTGTGTAAGAGCAACGCTGCAGTTTGCAAACTGGTAAGGTGATGACATTGCACTACAATAGTGACTTTTCCATTTTAAAAACACGACAGATCACGCTGGCTCTGTCAGCCGACAGAATGAATTCACAGGGCAAAGTTAAACCAGACCGGCGCCTCTGCCTGAGCTGGCCAGGGGATAAAACCAAAACAGGAGGCACATGCTTGTTTTTTGTCCGTCAAACGGGCCGCAACTCAAGTGAATGGAAGACAGGAGCGAATAAGTGCAGGACGAAAGCAATGTGACCGTCCTGCACCTCTCAGTTTTGGTCAAGTTCCTTTGAATATCCTGGAAGGCGTATTCCCTAATCATTTGGCCCCAAACTAACACATTCCAGACCTCTGAACACCGAACTAAAATTGATATTAACCCTCCCAGGTCATTAATTGTTCATTACTGATAACTTCATTAAATGCAAGAAATACCCTCAGAATATTCTGTGCTGTGTGAAGTGGGCTTTTAACCACCCTTTTTACAACTGGTCGCTGGCGAGCTCAGCTGATGCATTTTCGCTGTTCGTACTGCTCAAGGGCTCTTCAGCAGTAGACGTGGAAGATGAAGCATTTCTCATTCCCTTTCTCCAAACGTATTTTTTACTTGTGGCCTTGAAAAACAAACCAGTAAACGTGCTGCGCCTCACTTCTCTAGTCTCTACGCTGTGATTTGTTGAAATGACACGTACCCCCCCCAGATAAAACTGAGGTACTGTATCCATATTCTTACCCACTTCATCATCACACAGTATGTCAGCCATGTGTCAAGCATGCTCACCAGGATTATCTTCCTTGTAGTAACACATCATTGTGATCCCATCACTTGTCCTCTGATTGTGTGAAATTGTCAGACACAAAGCTCTGATAATCTCACCGGCTTATAAGTGGTTACAATAGAAATGACTGAGCGATTCTTGGAAGGATCTCAGTAGCTGATCGGCACCAAAAAAAAAAAAGCCCCCCGAAAAACATGGATAATCAACTGAGCTTTTGTAAACCACTCAACACCTTTTCACCGTCAAAATAACCATTGAACATGTCAGGGAAGACAGCTTCCGAAGAGAGAATGGAGAACCACATGTTCCACACAAAAGAGTGAGGCTTAAATTGCTTCTTCAAATTTCCATAATGGGTTTTAATTTCAGAAAAGCAATTATATTGTCAAAGCTGGTGTCACATTTTTCAAATAGTGGATTTGCGAAGAGGATCGAAAACAATACACACACACACACACACACACACACACACACACACACACACACACACACACATACAGACACTTCAAAAAAGAAGAATGCCTCATCAGCAATTAGGCAACAGATAACTTTTCTCGCCGAGCATCAATCAAATCCAGGTTTCTTCCCACATCTCGCCTTTATTTTGTTATTTGTCACCAAAATGATTAATAGTCACTTAGCGTATTATTGCACGGGCATGCTGCCACAGCTCCTGCAATTACACAATACTTAGCTCCTCAGCTGTCAGCGATCCATGCAGGGAAGAGGATACTGCAGGTTCACATGGCAGAGGAGCAGAAGCAGAGGTTAATACACTCGCAGAGAGGATGTGTCACTTTCAACACATCTGTTTTTATGACAGTGTCCATTCGCATTACTTTCCCTCGCAGTGTGTCCTTAACAGCGAATATTAACCTATTAACATACTAAAATGCACACTCATGGAAATGCAGATTGCTGGCAATGATAAACGACATATAATAACAGCAAAATATAATTGTCATTGATGAATTTTCTGTTGAAACGCAAAAACAAATGTCAGCTGTTTGACAAAAAAATGACGAATTCTTTGGAGCATTCATCAAAATGACTGACAGACGTTTTGAATATTTAAATATACTGACTGCAGTTGCAGATGAATGATGTGCAATCTATTGACCTGCTGATATTATAATTTAATTTGAAGACTATGGATTTCAGCTTAATACAAGCTGATACACAAGTACAAAAATGTGATGTTTCCTTTATGAGCAAATACAGCCTTGGGGCAGAGTAGGAGTGCTGCAATGTGAATAAGGAAAAAAAAATAAACCCACATGACCTCATTCAGTCCAGCCATTATCATTGAAGTAATGCACAAGCTGTTATTCCAGGTAGGACTGTGCCTCGTTTGTCAATGTCAGAAGAAAGGTTTAGCAAGACAAAGACCCATTAAGAGCTCAGACTAAGTGTTTCTTCTTTCGGAATATTATATGATAGCCATTTGTTTTCACTGTCTTATGTAGTATAGATATGATTGACTCTCATCTCGGGAGGCAAAAGGTTTATTTCCGAGGCTGGACTGATCTGCCAACATGTTGTTAATGTAATGACCCATGAATATTTGTATTATGAAAAGGGCTTTCATGCTGAAAAAAGTACACATTCTTAAAAGTTTCACTCTTCTACACCAAAATGTAGGATTAGTATAGTAACATAACTGTCCAGAAAACCATCTCGGGTATCACAAACTGAAGGAATTCCTCTACATTTAAGCAGTATATATATATATATATACTCTTTATAATTTTAATTAAGTGCATTTTAATTAAGTGCATTTTAATTAAGTGCATTGTCACACCCTCAGTTGAGACAATAAGTGATTTATTAAGCTGAAGTATTTTGCTTTAAATATTTATTATATACGTTTTTGATAGGAGGGTTTAAAGTTATAATCCTAAAATTATCCAGTCCTGGTTGAATTTGGTGACATCCCTGGTTACTGGTGGTAACAGCAAGTGTGGCTTGATACTACAGCACAACCTCCTTGAGCAGCCCTTCATCTAACAGCTCACTGTGGCTGCTCCTTCTTCGTGCATTATACGCTGTAATATTTACAGCCGATCCGCTGTCAAAAAATGTTTTGGATGTTTCTGATGAACTATTACAGTTAGCGCTAACCAAACTAATCAATACATTGCGCTTCCTGGAACTGCTTCACAATGATAGCCACCCCGTGTGTCACCCCTTGATTATTTTATTATGAAGCATGCAGCATTTGGGCATTTTCAGTTTGCATTAGCAGCATCATAATACAGCTCTGATACAGCTGTAGGCATAATGAGCAGCAAACATTAGGCTGATACCAGTGAGATAAAAGTAGAACAGTTAACTGGATTGCTTTTGTGCATCTGTGAATCCTTTGTGTGAAGGTAGGCAATTTGAATCCTGCGTGGGGAACGGCGGTGACAAACAATGAAAACTATTAACTAACTAGAGGTAATTACAGAATGTAAATAAATTGAACGGTTATTGCTGAAAAAATGCTGACCAGAAATAATGTCAAAAACAGGATTTCATTTCATGAAAATCTTAAAGACTAAAATATTAAATCATGCAGAACCTAAATGTGACATCCCTACTTTTTATTTGTAACATTGTGACATCTGCTTACAAATGAATATGCATACTTTTATTTGCAGCAATGACATAACACTTGCAAAAAATGAAACCTTTTTAATAGTTTGTTTCATCTCTTCTTCTAAATCTCTGTGTGTCTAAGTAAAATGGCAGAACAGTATACTTGATTTTACAGATCTGTTTGTTTGATCTAGTCTAAGATAGATCGCTCCTGTCATTCCTTGTCTTTGTAATAACTTTTATTTTAAATTTTTCAGTAGTCCTTCAACTGAGGCAAAAAAGCAACTTGGGCCAACAGAGTACATGTCCTACATGAGAAAACAGATTGAGATTCATGTGAAATCCTCACGTATTTGTATTGGCCTCCAGGACGGAGAGAGAACAACATGGAAATCCCCTCTTTAAGATTTCATGTTCCTCCTTCTTTCCGCCCTCTCTGCTGGCGTCGCCCATTAAAGCGCTCATGCTGTTCACTTTATCATTCTTATGACCCCCATCTTCGGCATTGGTACTGAGGCTCTCCACCTCCTCTGTCTCTAATTCATCATCCTTTATAGAGACTAATAGGCTAGAGGTGACACCAGGGAGAGCCAGCGATGACTCCTGGCTGCTTAGATCCACTCAGAGTGAAGGGTTTTCATTTGCCTCCAAGACACGGTGGTATTCATTTGTTGCAATGGCACCCAATTTCCTCCTGGCTTAGAGCACAAACCTCTTTACGAGGCCTCTTAAACAGAGATGTACAGCCCAAGTTTAGGAGTGCTGTATGCTGTTGTTTCCCTCCTGGTCACCTCTTACTGTTAATATTACTTGTTT
Source organism: Coreoperca whiteheadi (assembly GCA_011952105.1). Classification (NCBI taxonomy): domain Eukaryota; kingdom Metazoa; phylum Chordata; class Actinopteri; order Centrarchiformes; family Sinipercidae; genus Coreoperca; species Coreoperca whiteheadi. The sequence continues at coordinate 25,374,336 of CM022490.1, read as the reverse complement.
CATGGCATGTATTTTATTTTGTAACTGCAGGATGGAGTATGCAAGCTGTCAGAGGTAGATTGGCAATAGAGGTAGAAAATAGAATATTGGTAATTTGTTCAATAGCTTAAAATGACCTACGTTTATGTAAAGCGGGAAGTAGTGGGACATTCTAAAGGTGCCTTCATTGTAAACATGAAATATGAGTCAGATGAAACCTTTTAGAGCGGATGTGATTGCATACAAAGTCAATAAAAAGACAGAGACATGAGAGAATGCTAACGGTTTCTAATTTGCTCAAGGCCGTGTGAACCACGTTGCAAGTATGTCCATGCGAGTTGAAAATGTTCCACTTGAGTGAACGATTCATGCAGATCCCGCAGCGCCGCTCCACTTCATGAAATGCACTGAGACAAGAGGAACACGCAGAGAAACTGGAAGGAAATTAACAATAAAAACTGGGGTTCCTGGTTTGAGATCAGTCAGAGTCTGAGCTGTCACACAAACACACACACTGGGACGCTCCACACACACACATGCTGGAGTGTTTTTGTAGTCCACGTTTGTTCACCACATTAAACAGCCCATGTAGACTACGGACTGTACACATTAGCTGTAACTGTTAGCTAGGAATTAACATATTTCATTATAGTTAATTACCTACCACCAGTCAATGCTGGTTTCACTTAACCATTAAGAGAATCTTGCGTAGCCAACCACTTAGCTCTGAAACTGAAAAAAACAACAACCCTGGTGTCTCTTTATCTTGCCAGGAGTGGTACACATAACTAATAGATGCTCACAGGTGACACGACACATCACCAGGTGTTGGAAAAAAAGTGGGTGTTAACGGCTATATCTTGACAGAACTCAATGAGACGTGATTCAAGGAGGCGCTTTATTGACTCAGAACTGACTATTTTGGCACTGATACATCGACAGTATGATTGATGACACTAGCTGGTAGAAGCTAGCAGTAGTGATCAGTTTGAAGCAGCCTGCTGTTAATTTAGTTTAACAATGTCAAACTAAACTTAAAGAGTCTTATAATACACATTTACTGAGGTTCCGTAGTGCATTGAAGTATAAACCAAGACAGACAGTAAGTGTACTTGGGCTGCACAAGACCCTGATGCAAAAGTACTAGCACGAGAGAACAGGAATATGGGCTGCCAAAGTTAAAGTCAAACTCTTTCTATACTAGATTTCTGATGCAATAGAATTGCGAAGTGGTAGGAGCTATTTTAGGTGCCCCTGGTTCCGGAAGTAAAAGTCCCCTTAAACTTCCCCATAGACAATGTCACGTAACTCACAGATGGAGCTTTTCTACAGCTTGGCTCGACATGACCATCTCCCAGTTAAATCATCAGTCCAAAAATATTAACAACCGTGTAAGAAAATATCAGGTTCTTTGACGAGAAGTCAAAGGTACAAGCTTGCGTGCCGGGGGAGAAGTCAACGCTCCCAAGGTGCATTTAGGCAAGAAACGTCCAGCAGGAGGCCAGCGATAAGGCTGTTGAGAAAACTGATCTGCAGCTTGAAACAGTTCACTTTTACTTTGGGCTTCAGCTTCGCTTGAATGCAGCAACGATGGCGCTGCAGCAGCTGCAACAGCGAAGCGTTTTGCATGTGCTATCGGTTTGATTTGCAGCCCCGGATTCGATTCTTCTCTATGGCAACAGAGGCTGAGGCTCATGGCTATTGCAGTAGAGCCGTCTGCCATGCCAGAATTAAGGACATAATTAGATATAATTGAAAGTGGTGGTCCTAGCATACACCTATATTTCTATTAAGCAACATTGAGGATATTGTTTAAACTAAAGTTGAAACGGGAACTCTTTCAGGTTCTGCAGTTGTATTCAAGCTGCAAACATCAGCCTGACAGAGAGGAGTCAGTGTAAGGGCGATGCAGCTGGAGGGGGAGTGAGTCGGATCCTTTTGTGCATTCAAAGCACTTAGTTTGGTAAGGCTGAATACACATAAATCTTTGGCAGCATAGCGTGGGGGTTCACTGAAAAACAGCTAAAAGGAAAAAGCACATAATTAATATTTAAGTTCTCGTATATGAATTTGTTCATCATCTCCGAGTTGCTGAGGAGACATAAAATATTGCAGGCTTCTTAACAAAACTTAAAAAAGCCTTATGGAGTAGTGCATTTCCAAAAGGAACATTTGCTTAATCCACAGGTAGACTATTAGCTGGACGAGCTGAGTTATAAACTATAAATAAATGAGAAATTATTAGGTGAATTAACAAGGCCTTGATAAGATCATTTAGCCTTCCCAATTTTAGATAACGTGGGAAGAAGATGCTAAATTACTCCACTCAGAAAGCGCTTATCCGTTAATAGTATTTCCAATAAAGGGTAATAAGGTTTGATTAACCAGGACGTGCTTCCTTTGGGGAGAAAAATATTAAGTTGAGAAATGTGTTTATTTTTAAACTGAATAACGAGCGATATTTATCCAAGGTGGAAAGCCTGAGAAAAAAAAAAAAAAGGTACCGTTTGTTTTCCCCACATGAATACTGAGTCACTGTTTAGAAATGCAAGCATTAATACAGTGCAATATATACCGCCTGAACTATAATTCAATGCCTTTAAATGCCAACCATTTGAATTTTAAATGTGCCATAAGGCAAAGATAAAAATAACCTGTGCAACTGAATCTACTGTGTTTCGAATCATGTTGAGCATTCAACTGTACTCTGGCATTAATACCCACTGTATGCACTTCTCTCTGTTTTCCATCAAGTTAACATCTGTAATAATACTTCTGAACAGGTTGTTATATTTGTATAATGACAGCTTTCTTTAAAACAGTTTGTCATATTGTCATATTGTCACCTTGACAATATGTGACAGAAAGGGACTTAAACATAAAAAAAAGCTTTCTGCTGAGGAACTGAGTGCTACATTAAAGACAGATGGATAATCCAACAATCTCGAAACTGCCACTGCTTGTTTTATCACTCCCACTCCTGTCACTAAGTAGAGCAAATATAGATTCAACCATTGTACGATTGCCACAATGCAGATTTCAGTGCAATGAACCATTTAAAAGCTATCATCCGATTCCTCTTAGGTCTCCCAAACTGCAACCTTATTGCCAGACAGAACTTTGATACTGGATGATTCTGCAAAATACCGGATCATATCCAAAGGCCATGTTTTAATTTGGTAAAAATGATTCATTTACACAAAGTCTGTGCGTGGCAACTGCATGCTGGATGGTTAAAGTTCGGAAAAGACTGAGGTAGTGGCAAATGGAGGTATGGTCAAGCAAGTAAAACATTCAATTAAGGTTAGATAAAAATTGTGAGGTGGGACAAGAAAATCAAACACTAATTGTTGGTTTGTAGAAGGACACAAACTCGGGACATCTGCACAAAGATCAGATGCACCACCGCCTCAACCTCCACACCCTTATTTCACCTGCCTAAATAAAGGCGCCCCACCACTCTCTGCATTGGCACTGAACGTTGGCATTGGACATAAATTGTGTGCTGCAGAATCCTCCATTATGAACATAAATCCTTGCATACTGGGCTGAACTGTGAAGTTGCCAGGTGCAAAATCCCATTTGCCATCAACTGAACCAATTGTGTCCAATTCATTAACTGTTAAGAGCAGATTTTGTTGCAGGTTGTAACAAATATCTTCTACTGGCACACCTTTTCACTACAGGACTACCTCAAATCTCAGCGCTCACACAGACCGACTCAGTAACTCAGACATGAAAACATGTAGACAAACTACGGCCCCTGTGAAAGGGGTCAGATCTCAAGTCTCAAGCAGACCATCTCTAAGCAACACTTCCCATCTGCTCTGCCATACTGCTCTGCAGTCCCAAGAGAGTGCTTAAACAGACTGTCCAGAAATTAGGAGTGCAACCAGAACGCTCTTGATGGAAAGGAGAAAGTTGTCTGATTGCTGGAAAGCAGTTTCTCCGCTGATGCCATGGCAAGAACGTCATCATGAATAAAAACAGGCTTTCTGCGTAATTTGCGCATGTTTTTACAAAGAGTGAACTGTCAATCACTGCAGCACTACCTCGCTCACTCAAAGAGTCTACACTCTATTCAACTAATATTTTCAGTGGCCCTTCAAATACTACTTGATGAAGACCCTGTACTGAAACACATCACTGAATTAAGTGCACACTCCACACTGAGTCAGATTTTGTTGCCAACATATATATTTCACATATGGCATAGGTGTAAGACATGATACAAGTCTACAGATGATAGCTACTGATTTTTACCACTTCACAGTTCACCTGGATTAAAAAAACAGCCCAGCGCCCCTAGAATTCTGTAAATACTGGATGATTCCGCACCTCATGATTCACATCCTGTGCCGACATTCGAAGCAAGAGCAGGAAGTAGTGTTCCCTTTATGTAGCGAGGTGGAATGTAAGGGTGTGGCGCTTCAGGTGGTGGATGGGCATGTAGCATCGGTTTGCCTGTTTGATAGCCATTACTGCGATCTTTCCCTAAAAGGAATGGGAAGGCTGCACGCTCGTAACTCAGATGCAGTCATTTCTGGATCAACGTTTGAAATTGCCCTGACCGAACCGTTGCTGCCGTGCACAGGTATTGTAGAAAGAGAGAATCTTAGACTTTGCCATTGGAAGTAAGAAAAAAACCTTGTCATTGAGGTTGAGAAAAAACTTAGTCCGCATGGCTAACACACGGTGTAAAAATACCATACAGGCATTTTAACTGATTTCACCTGCAAAACAAAATATGTGAGCCAGAAAATTAAAATCTACCCTGCCACCACTGAAATTTCCATGAATGTCTGCTAGCATAGTCTGTAAGGATTTCCATGTTGAACTCAATTATGTCTCAGTTTAGCAATACACTCACATAAGCCGAACAAGTTGTAGCCACATCTACTAGCTTAATTCCTTAAAGCGTCTCCGTGTCCCTTCACATCTCCAACAGGAGCTGGCATTGCGCCTCACCTTCAAAATTATGAATAAAGTCTACTGGTTGAGAATTAGATGTATTTTTTTGTGTTGCTTTCTGTTCGTGACAACATCACTGTGACTAATATGCCAATCAGCCATATTACCTCATTATGTCCCCTTATACATCAACCCAGCTCCCTATGACACCACATTTCCTGTAATCCACACCTCATTCTAAACTCTGCCACCCCCATTTCCAAAGTTTGGATCATTGATTGGTAACTTTGACGCCTGGTCTCTGGCCCCAAGCCAAAAATGATAACTGTTCATATGGGACGATGGAGCTAAGTGCTAAATCAATGGGGCCAGCCTCTCTGATGTGGATATAGCGTTACTGAGAAGGCCAGAGGCACGAGGTGGGGAAGATGTTTCCCTGGGGAAGACTTTTGGAGACACACCACCACCGCCAGCCTACACTCCAGTCCACGGGTTCATCATTCACACGATCAATTACAGCACCTTAGCAAAGTGCCCGTTTTGGAGGAGTTGCAGTTTGTCTATCAATATCCTCTCACGTGGTTTAATTGAAATGACAACGATTATACTCACCGACACCACTGACTGTTTTTGTCACGTCTGTCATCTTTGTGGGCAAAATTCAGGGTTTAAAGAAGTGCTAGTCCGAGTATGGTCAACAGTGTGTGCAGGTATGCATATGTTCGTGTACATGTGTGAATGACTGAAAGAGTCAAAGTCAAACTGAGGGATTGAGAGAGAAAGAAAGGGAATAAGGTGAGAAAAATAAAGCAGAATCCAGTGAGTTTGACTCGCCCCCATAGCTGCAAGGTGTCTCATTATCGTCAGGACTCTTCGCCGTCCACATATTTGCCTTTCAGGTTGCCATGTTACAACAGGGAAAGGTCACTTTTCAAAACCTCAGCTTCGATTTCAACTGAATTCCCGGCTTTGCAGCCACGCCTGCGCTGTGACTGGACCACAGCATGACTGTGGTAGGGGGCGATTTCGACAGTTTGGTGATCACTAGGGCCGCACGGTGTTGTTCTCGGGCACGCTAAATTAGCTCGCCCGTCCCAAATGGACATTACGCATGCACACAATGCCAAACTGCGCTGTCAGGGAGGAGTCTGGGCAATGTTGCCGCCGCCACATTAAGTTGTTTCCATCATTAGGCTCACTGTTGCTTATTTCCCTTGTGAGTCGTGTGTTTTTGTTTTGAGGGATGGGTCTATCAAGGTCGGATGTGAGGCTCAAATGTACTGTTGAACAGTTGTGTGTCAATGATTATGTGTCCCACTATATGTCTTTTGTTTTGGTTTTCTTTTGTCTCTTTAAATTAAAAAAGAAATCCCATGAAACGCATCGATGAAAATGAGGATTTAGGTTTCAGACAACACAAGCATTTGCCAAATGAGCAATTTCTCAAATAGCACGACAGTATCTGTAATCAGCCCCGCTGCCAGGGTCTCTGTCTCTCACTGTGATAATGGTGGCTGATATGGTGGGTTCAAATTAGCCTTCGCATCTATTCTACCCATTGTCTTGGATGGGATTGTGTCTGAAACTGGATGTCAGGGCAGGACACAATACAGGCAGCTTAACAATGCTTTTCACAGAATTTATAGGAGGCAGAGGGTATAGGGGGTAGGAAATAATGGGGTTTGGATAGAAAAACTTTAAGAAAGATCTTGATACTGTATGTAGAATTTACCAATAAATGGATGATCAACAAATTCATTTAATGCTTACAGTACGCTCAGGGCAATGGCTATTTCTGATGTGCATCTATCTCTTAAGGATTAGAGTTAACCTGCTAACCCTCCGCTGACCAGCTCAGGGAACATAAGGGGGCTCTAACGATGGGCCAGCTAACAGGCTGACTGAGCAGTTGTGCCTGGAAACCTGATAGAGCGCCCCTCACCCAAAACTTAAAATACCAGCAGAGATCAATAGCTGCAGCATGTTATCTGCTGTCCAGCACAGAGCGACGCGGTTCCCCACGTTTCAGCCAGGCCAGATAGATACCTAACTCATCTGCAACCGAGTAGAGCAGTAGAGCTCCAACTGCAGTCAAATGTTTGGTGATTTCTAAGCCAAAAACAGATCTTTGGGGTATGGGCTGAATTTGAAGCAAACCTTTTTTTAGACGTCATTTCAATTTAGAAAGCTGTTAAAACAACAATTCTTTTCAACCATAATCGACCAAAGCCCGTTAACCTAAATGTCTAGATGTCTTTTAACCCGAAAATCCCCAACTCAGTGCTTAAGGGTACACTGGCACTCAGGGCTGTAGCTACCACTGAGGACATTGAGGTTAATATTAATGTCATTAAAAGGAGTTTGAGTTGTGTGATTACACACATACTACATAGGTTGGATGTTTAAGGTTTCTGATAGATTTTTTAGATTAAATATCTTATGGTAGTTTTTGGGCAAACATTTGATTAAAAGATTATTATTCTTACATATGTGGCACACTGGCAGTGTGGAGAAGGCTTCGAAAACAGCATGCTAGGTGAGAAAAGTTACGAAATATAATCCGATTCATTTTTTTTATTGCCAGAAAATGTTTCAAGATTTTCCAAATTCTCATTCTCAGACTGAACGTGAAGCAATTTTAGAGGTGGTTCGACTGTGTACAATGTCAAAAGACTTACGCGTCCAAAGTGAGAATTGAAACCTGAGCGAAAACAGATTTGTGCTTGACCCGTTTAGCCACAAACAGTCACAGTGAGTAATTGCACTGGCGGGTGGATTTGGACCCGCGCCACCACGTCACCTCGTCACCTCATGTTTGTGTCACGAGGGATGGAAAGACGGTGTCGGTAGAAGCTTTTTAAAATTAAGTTAAAGTTGTTTCATGGTGTGACTATACTTTCCCTATTAATAAAAACACGAAATGGCCCACGCATGTCAAGACATTTTAAGATATGTGGTTTCTTTGCAAAACAACAACATTCCTCTCTTTGGCTCTAGAAACTTTTTAGGAGATTCAGACAAAATTCCGACTTCATGAGGGCAAACTCAGCAAATGAACCCTCATTTTTCATCAGCAGAAGTAATAAAAAGAATTGTATATTAATGTTTATATAACAACTGCCGCCCCACAGGTCCGCCAGAGGAGACAAAAATGCAGATATTTGTACATTTAATGAGTATCCTGTCATCTTCGCCTGTTCTAAAACAATATGGAAGACGCAATGAATTATTTTCCTGTTTTAAATAAAGAAAAATAAAACATTTCCCTGTATAATTAAAAGCTGGTCTGCAGCCTCTGGGCGTCTCAGACATTGTCTCAAACAGTGAGAAAAGATGAAAAACAGATCCTGCATAATCAACAACGCCCTCTACGAGTCAGTGCAAGTGCACCTCACTCAGACGCCTGTGTGGAATGCATTCTGGGTAACATGCTGTCTAGCCCTCATGTCCGTAATCTTAAATAGCAGCAAAGACAGAACACTTGTGGATTTCTCTGGCAGATTTATGGGCTGTTAATGTCTTCCCCCTTCACCTTTTCCTGCTGCGTTTGTTTTGACGGTGCTGAATGCAGGTTCCGATTCTTCGGGCTGAGACATGATGAATCACCGAATTGTCACGTCATGTCAAGTTGACTCACTTTCAAGCTTCGGGTTTTCTGGGCAGTCCGGCGAGCAGGATCCACCCCTCGGGGCAGCTGGGTCAAGTTTAGAGAGACTTTTTAGCAGATGGTGCCTAGAGTTCAGTCTGTCACTCAGGAAGAACAGAGAAAGAGCAGAAAAGACACTTTACGGCATTGATTGACTTGTGTGTGTCTCAATATTGACCCAGCTTCCCCCCAAAACGCTCCCTGCCTTGTCTCTAAAATGAGACACTTAAGGTCAAAACGTCAGCAAAACAGTCCTTAAATACCACTTATTCACCGCTCACTTAAATATTGATGATAAACTGAGTGGCTAAGCCCAGTTCTCATTCAATTGGAAATCAATTCTTCTTAGCTTCTTTTGCAAACAACAGAGAAGTAGGATACTCATTAATTTTATAAACTGGAGGTCATTTTCTGTCTTTTGCTTAACTGATGAGCATTGTCTGTTGAAAACATTCCACATAACACAATCTTAGAAGGTTCTATCTGACTTTTTTGTCAAAAATGAGTTACTCACATGAAAATATATTTTGAAAAAATATGAACATTTCGAGTAAAACATTTTTTTATTACTTATATGCATTAATGGCAAGTTCAGTGGCAGGTTCTATCTCCAAAGTTGTGGTAGGAGGAGCTATTTCGGGGTCACCCCAGGTTCTAGAAGTAAAAGTGCCATTTATTTTTCCCATAGACAATGTGACATGACTCACAGCTGGAGCACTTCCGCGGCTTGGATCGGCATAAACCTCTTCTGGTTGAATCTTCAGTCCAAAACATTAACAACTGCATTAGAAAATATCTTTGTCAGAAAGTCGTAGGTACAGAAGCCTGTGCACATGCAATCTTCCAGTTAACTATGACTCCAGCAGTTTTCAGTCAAAGAGCTTAAAATTCTGTCACATGCATTTCTGATGGCAGGCGGGCACTAATGCTGTTGAGAAAACTGATTTTAAAATCTAAAGCTTCAATCCATTTTAATATCTTGTTAAATTTTGGGTGAAATCAGCAACTATGGTGTTTTAATTACAACTGCAACAACAAAGCTTTTTGCATTCGCCCTGATTTGACTCTCTGACTGGCTTCTTCGGTGGCTGAGGCTCATGGGTATTGTAGTATTTATAGCCATCATGCCAAAATGAGAAAACACTTCAAGAAACCAGCGACCCCTCCCATTTTGTAACTCTATTCGATAAAACATGGTTCTGTAAGGTTCTACCTGCAAAGCACCAATCAGTGCTCAGAATGAGCACAGGAAAACCAATCGAGTCCTGCCTCTTTACTTTGCCACTTCACTGTGACTTATAGGTTAAGGGTGCTGAAAAGATCATGAACGTTTTTAAATCTCAAAATTGAGACTTTGAATTTCATTCAAGTTTTTTTTTTTCTGCTGCAAGTTACTATTTTAGTTAGATGCTAGATGATTTAATTAGATGCTAACTGTACCTGCTGCTAATAGGTTTGTGTCAGCTCAGACTTACTGAACAGGGAAGTGTCCAGCTTGTCCGGGTGAAAAATAGATATGAGACATGAGGAGCAGAGAAAAGGAACAGCAACAGATAGAGGGGAATGTAGCAAACCTATTAAGTATGTTCTTTTTTCCCCTCACACTAAAGGAATCCAGCCTCTGCTTTTCTTCCTCACAATTTTTTTTTCCCAGTCTCAATCAATCACCTGTTTTGTTGGTTGGGGAGCCATCTTTGCATCCTGATGTTAATCAAATAAACAGCACATGTTTTACACGAGTTTACCATCCTATATTCATCACAGCTTGCTTGTATTCTAATGGCGTAATTATTCTAATGTTGATTAAGCCACTTGGGTAATTAACATTTTTGATTGCGACTGCATCCGCAGGTGAATTAAAGAAAGGGAAAAATAAAAGAGCAGAGACAGCCCAAACTACATTTAGACATGTTCTAGAAGCATGTAGCGGCTGCAGAAATGGCGTTTTAGGAAGACAGACATTTGTGCAAATTAGTAAACTTAATTCCCACTTCAAACTAAGTTTCTTTCTTAATTTAACATTTAAAGTTATAGTTAAAATCTACACCGGGACAGCAGGTTCAAGCAGTGCAGCTGAGGAAAGCCACAGTCTTTAAGTGAGTGAGATCGGGTTCCTGAAGCGAGGTCGCTCAGTGAACTGAGCCGTGACTTAAGGCACCCCTCTTAGTGTACTTTTTTCTTGCTTTGGGAAAACATGTCTGTTGAAACAGTCAACAGAGTGCACCGACGCACGATGGCTTTACCCTGCGTTTACTCAGGTTACCCCATATGGACGCCTTCGCCACATGGTCCCCTAGGCCCTGCAGCAGCAACCACAGCTCGCTGCCCTTGAGAGGGAAATAGAATATATTGAGAAGACGTTGTGTCTGTGTGTGTGTGGGTTTCTGTGTGTGTATGTATGTGGGTTTGTGTGTTTAGTTGGTCTCTCTACCACCTCTCAGGCTATGTTCCCACTGCAGGCCATCGTGCTAAATTACAAAATTTGAATGACTTGATCTGTTCAAGGATCATAGAAATGGATGCATTCAACAGTGAGAATGTTTTAGAAGCTTGAAAGACTCCCTGAAACGCAAACAGTGAACTTTTAATGGTGACCTCATACGGCACAATTAGGCGTAAACAAAAACTCCATCCAGGTCATCACAAATATTTCAAATGTCAAATGTCAAATCCATCACTCTCTACTTATGCCCCACGCCAACATGCTTTTTCAGGAATAACATCATATTAAGGAAGTAAAGAAACCATTACATGGGCCCTTTAAAATCCCCTAAATAATTAACCTTTGAAAGGTTTAGACGCCTACATCAACTGATTTTTGGGCCACTTGGAGCAGTGCAACACGCTAGCACGATTAGCATTTATTTGCGGTCGTGTTTGCATCAGCCTGATGAATGCAGGTCAAACACCCACTCTCCTTTTGACCCTGGTTTTGGTTTCCTCCCCTGCAGAGTCGTGTGATAATTATCTGTGGGTTCGTCACCACGACCGATTCCCTTATACGTGGTCATTTTTTGATAACATTCCATTAGTGCCGCTTTAAAGAATCAGATTGGAACCAATATAAGTAGAAAAACTAATGTATAGGCGGGAGTTGAAAACATTTTAAACGATAGTAGGAAGAGATGATTTGATAAAAACATCAGCACTGTCGAAGCAGCTGAACAGTTTTAGTGCCCAAAAGACAGACACACCTCTCTGCGATGATGATGTGTCCAACGACTAGTCATTTCATCCACCTGTATTCTGAGAAACAGCAGCAAGAGTGACAAATGCTTATGATTGGGGTCTGTCCAATCAGATTTCTATATTGGCTTGATAATTCACCAAATGATAGAAGCAGTCATGTTTCAATTTAACTGTTAATCTGTTAAGCTCTTCTATGAAGCACACGTTTTCTGCTTGAGTGATCTGATTAACAATTATCAGATCTGAGCAGCTGGAAGCTTTACCTTGGTCGGCCGTGTTTTCCGACTGAAAAGAGTCATAATTTACCCACAATTCATAGTGAATTAGTCCTGCTGAACAACGACAACTAGGCATCTTTGTTAAACTTTGATTCCCTGGATGCGAGCTAGTAAGTGCACCTTAGGTTATTAGATTATTTTGACAATATCCAGTGGATGATTTTGGTGTCTTCTCTTCATGTAACCGGTAAGCTGACCAATCGGCAAACCTTTCTACATAAGTCTGTCACAACTGAAATCTGCCAGCCAGCGTTTCAGCTCTCAACGCGGACTTGGCAGAACGTGAATCACAATTGAAAACCAAATGTAACGCTCGCTGTTAGAGATGCTATAATTGGACAAAACAGTCCCAACTTGAAGTCCACTTACTTTTCCAGAGCTTGTCCATCTTGCCCATGTTGGCTTATACTGTAAGTCAAGCGTGAAAGTTTATGCTTGCCTTCGGAAAAAGGCAGCTTGGAACAATCCCAACTCAAGGTTCATTACAACTGTCTTAACAAGCATTCGGAGTTTGCTTGCCTGTCATGGACCAGTTGACAGTGACGATGCTCTGATGTTTCAAGCATTGCTGAGGTCGGGTGGCACCGGTTTAGGGCCTCCTTTTTTAAATGTGGTCTTGAAATGTTGCAGTTAAGATTATTTTGTCCTCCCTTTTAAGTGTGCTGAAAAATCCAAATAATACCTTTTGAATCAGGCACCTGCAAAAAATACGATTTTGTTTTTGAAGGAAACATAATAAGACCCGTGTGTCAGACCTACTGCGGCTTTTACATAGTTTAAGGCCTCGGTCATGAATGAGACACTTTAAAAACGAGCAAGAAAACATGTCAAATGTGCAGTTACGTGGTTATTCTGCGACAGTAAAGAAGGTTTGTGCTGATGGTGGGGGTATGATGAGCTGTAGTGCTCATCCATCAAGACCACTTACACGCCATAGGATCTGCTCTATAGCTGAGGGGGGAAATTAAGTTATAGACCCACATCTGCTGATACCCGCTGGTTCATTAGAGGATCTGCCTGCTTAGACAGCAACTGTGCGGCATCGAACGCACTGCAAGAAATGAGGGGCTTGTTTTCAAATGTGCTACCTAGCCCTTGTGGAAATAATACCTGATGATTAACTTTCAGGATATGCTAAAGTTAAAGAAATCCAGTCCAAAAAGATGTTTCTGTCCTTGAAGCGTACACATTTTTTCGAACGGTGCTTATTTTGTGGTGCTTTTGCTATTGAACAAATTCAAAATCATTTAAACAGTCTTTTTCTTTTTCCCTGGGGGAAATAATCTGCCATAAAGGTGAAGTAAGGTGACCTTTGACATGAAGTGAAATCAGCTGGTGCCTTATTTCATCATATATCATCATAGTTTTTTAAGTGTAAATTTAAGAAAGAGGAATTTCTTTGTCAATGAAACAAAGATGTCCAACACATTGTCTGATTACACTGCAGTGATAATCTTGTAAGAAAGAACTCAAGATTGGCATGTTGAGACCTACATTTCTTGCAGCGCGTCTCTTCAGTAGCTCTTTAGGAAGGAGGAGGGTGGAGTAGAAAAGAAGGAAGGGCAGAGATTCAGAGTTTATTTTAAACAAGAGGGCCACTATCAGCGTGAGTCCGCCACCACAGCGCAACGCGAATTACAGTGATTGGATTGCAATTGGTTTGGCACTCATGTTGCTGATATTGACAAAAAAAAAGTTAGTTGGTTGTTGTTTCAATTAGTGGGGGTGGGGCGCTGACCGATGGGAGCAGTGGGGTAACTGAGGGAGGAGACGGCTGCTTTTACATTTCTTGTTATGAGAATTTGGATGTATTGAAGATAATCACGTATCATACAGGTCTGAGTAAGCCTTACTGTTGCTGCTGGGCAAACAAATGTCAAATGTGTTTTCCTTTTGACAGTCATGTATTTTATTTATTTATGCAACAACTTCTTTTTAACAGGCTACAGGGTTTTTTTTAATGTAGTATTTGTGGTGTTTTCTAGTATTTCGGCCATGGGAATCCCAGTTGTGGATTGCATTTTCCACTCGTACTTGTATGACAAAGATGTCCGACATTTGCCCTGATAGATCTAGCGACCACCAGCTTTATCATTAAATGCTTGCACTGGTCCTAAGTGTGCAGACAGTGTATTCACATTTTATAATTACCCCTCTATGTTAGCTGTTTTCATTGTTAGCGGCAGAGTTTGCCATTCAAATTGCCTTCACACGGACAAAGGGTTCACATAAAATGATGCATGCGTGTAATCCAGCGTTACTGTTTTCAATTTTATCTCATCAAAATCGGCCTCACTGTTTGCTGTTCACTCTCACAGAGCTGGATTAAGTTTCTTCTAATGCAAACTTAACAGTTCCTACTGCCGCTGCTTCACAGTGACAGCATTCAACTGGTGAAACGTAGCAACACAGCAAACACAATGTATCCATCACAGAGGTTAGCGCTCGCTGTGGCCGTTCATTAAAAAGGCTGCGTTGTAAACAGCAGTTGCTCTTCTTTTGTATTTCTGACAAGGTAGCTGCTCAACAAGTGTTTGCTAGTAACAAACTACACTTGCTGTTACCACCAGTAACCATGGAGATCACATCCTCATACCTAAACGACAGAATAGGTCATTTGCCAATGACTCCAAAAACGACATATCTGACCCTCCCCCAAAACGACAGATGACCGTTTGAGAGTACCAGCAACAGGCGTACCGGTAACATTAAACACGTGGTTAACATTGTGAAATGGTTGCAGTTTGGTTAGGTTTAGGCACCAAAACTACTTGGTTAGGTTTAGAAAAAGAACCGAGTTTGGGTTAAAATAAGTAAGTTCCGTTAGTAAGTCACAGTGAGTTACGTCACGTGACGTAACATAACTTACTCATGTAACTTACGCCCTGGATAGGGCTGTAGTCGACCACAAGAAATCTTGGTTGACTGAAATTCTGCCTACTCTTCAACCAAGCGATTGGTCAGTGGGGGAAAAAAATCGTTATCATGATGCACGTCATCTCTGAATTAATTCAATCGGCCACTCTACCTGGAAGCCTAAATGGCTTCTAGTCAAAGTTACACAATGTTCCCAAGCAAATGAATTCCTGCACTTTGACCGTTTCTTGTCAAAGTCACTGCTGTGCTGCATTTCTTTGCAAGTGCGTCATTCAAGCATCCCCTGAGTTCTATTGGTAAGTTCGGGCCATACATATCATAACATATTTAACATATCAGTCTGATTGGTTTATGCCAAGTTACGCTCAAAACATGATTACCTAAGAGACTAAATGCAACCCCTTTGCGCCCAGATTATGCGCAGCTGAACTAGCAAAAGTGGAGTTGGGCTCGCCCTAAATGCACTTACCCATGCACTTTAGACCATGTGCTATATATCATTTAAATAGGGCCCTATAGAAGTTAGAAGTGCAAAACTATATGTTAAGGAATGCAAGTGGTCTTATTGGTTTTTGTCTATAAATGTAATTTACTGTGATTGGTGTCTCCCAAATACTTTGAGTTGGTTTCAGCACTTTTCTCTCTTTCTAGATGACCGACAGTGTCGCACTTCTATATGGATTTAGGCACTTGAAAGACTGTATTGTTGTTTGTCACTTGCATTTTGTAGTGCCCTATGTGCTGAGGAATGACACAATAATTCAATCAAATCAAGACAAAAAACACACTTTGTAATTGAAGCTACATCTTTTTACAACAACAGCTAAGATACAGAAAATACAATATGAGGAATATGGAAAATCATGGTTGCTTCCTTATATTTAGCCTTTATTTACTTCTTTGCTGACTATGCATTCTTACTTTTAGCAACACATTCATTCATACCATCAGGGAGATGTCATTTTTACTGTCGACCAGTCAGCTGCCCGACTGAAACATTTATTCACATTTTAGGCTCTCAGCTGACACCTTTATCATGAGTGTCTTTAAAATTACTGTCAATGATCGGATACGGTTCACTTCCAATGTACATCTCAAATATTAAAAGTAACCCATTTTTAGGTGTCAGTGTCATAGGTGCCTAGGTGTCATAGGTGATTTCTGTGTGTTGGGAAAACAAATAAAAATAATTTGTGCCACATAGGTTGTATGGTAAAACAAATGAAACAATTTGTAAGCCGTTTTGGACGACACATTCATTGCTCAACTTGGTGGTGGATTTTGAGGGAGTGTGGCGCATGTGATCCGTTTAACCATCAGCTGCAGGAATTCAAACCAGCAACCTGCCCATCACAAAGACGCCTGTGATGCCTTGTGGACCCTTCTTGTACAGGAATGAAAACACCTGAAGCACCCTGTGCCTCAGACTGTGGAGCATTTTTCAATTAAGCATTTCATTTCTGACCGTTGAAGCGAAGCTACTGAGGCTTGAAATGTATGAATGATGGCACTTAGTGAGAAACGACCGTCCACACCCCATTAACCACCATCATTCACGAAGGTAGATTGCACGATTAGGGCAAGTCATAAGTCAAATGTGCAATTCAACATGGCTTCCTCTGGCCCCTATCTCCTCTCAATTTTTAGATCTGCAGCGGTTGGAGATGTGAGAGCGGGAGGATGCTGGCTGCTTGGCTCACTCGTCCCATAAGGGTACTTCCTCCCTAAGTATTGCTTTTCCCCTTATCTAGATTCTTCAGATTAGCCAATCTGGACTATAAACAAGTGTTAAGAGGGGAGAATGTCAGGTAAAACAACCACGGCAGACTAAACTGACTTATGTAAATTTACTTTAACTACCAGCTAGTTAACATGTCAAAAAATGATATATTGACTCTTAGAAACTCATATAAACTTGGCAGATCTCAAAACATAAACTTACTTATGACGCTTACATTATCTTTATTTTGAAAACCACAACCATCTAAAAAATTAAGGCCAAAATAATCAGCAAACTGATCTCTTTTTACTGTATATATTATGCATGTTAGCATGTCCACTTATTGTATATATGTACAAATGAAGGGGCAGTTTTGTGACATTTTTGATGGCAGTTTTATGGAGGTAAAGTGGAGGATTAGCTTCACACAGATAATGACTGAATGCAGTAGACAATAACCACCACACCTGACATGCAATCCAGCACGACACTCCTGCAATAATCAGTGCCTTTGTGAAGTTTATACATTCCATTGTTTCTTTTTTTAGGCATTTGTTAGGTGTTCCTGTTATTGTACTATTTTGTTTTATGTCGTTTATTGAGACGTGTGCCCTGAGCCCTGCACATCATCTAATTACCACACTGGGGATGAAAGAAGTTGTAGAATTGAACTGAATTATTATTTGGTCCGCTCCATAAACCTGAAACAAAAACTGTTGTGGCTATAATAAAAGTTGTCTGAGGAGGTTTATTTGCTTCCCGAATAAATCCCAAACAATTAACGGATCCAGCGTTTTTTTGTAGTTGCCTAACTTTAAATTGAGAGCATGCAATTTTTAAAAGAAGAAATAGTGAACATGTTAAAAAGACATGTCTCTGTTGTTTGTTGTGTTATTTCATAATCGTTCACTATTCTTGTGAGGCTCTGCAAAACAAAATGTATGATTTCCGACCACATAAAGCAAAGCTGTCACCGACAAGAAAAGCTGCAGCAACAGTCCCCTGCCTTATCACAAAAGATCAACGGTTTCATCAGTACTACCGTCTTCACTGTTAATGGCCATTAACCTGATCTCCCCTCAGCATCCGTCTACGTGAGGGTAATGCAACTCAAGCAAAAGATCAGAGATGGGCTGATGAATGAATGAATCTGGGCCCGGCCTCACTGAAAGTAAAGCCATGGTGGTAGTGTGTGTGTTTCCCCAAACACACTCTGCTTTGTCTCTGGATTATTATGGGCCGACATCAATGGTTTGAACGCCATGTATCACCTCTCCAGCGATGGTGGCTGAGGGTGCTGTTCACGCGCTGTGAAGGAGACATCCTGTGCAAACCAAGAGATCTGTATCCAGGCTTTATAAAAGTAACGAAACGGCAAAAGGGTCAAACTTATTTCCCTGTTGATCGAGGCGAATGTTAATGACTGCACCTCTTTTCCTGTTCATGATGTGTCGAACATACTCTTATGAGATTCTAAAATTGATGTTTGACCCCTGTAGGTTTACATGCTGTATGATGATCTTGAGAGAGCTGAAACAGATGTTTTATGTAGTTGTTTGGTGTCTAATTGTTCTTCTTTTATATGTTGGGTTTTCACTGAGGAACCATGGCAAAGACAATTTACTGTCACCTGCAGAGAGACAGACATTAAATTTTTGCTTATTCTATTTCTAATTATTCCTGCATGGAACATTTGGAATAAGACTGCCATGTAATGCAGTTTCTTCATTACTAAAGTTTTGCACCAAGGTAAATTCCGCTGCTCTAGTACTTTAACTAGGCAATATTTTTCTGTAAAATTACACCCCGGTGGGTGTCCTGCTTGGTTGGCCTTATCATGTGATCACATGACATCCCTGCATTCATGTTAGCCTGAATCACAAAGTGGGGCTGCAACAGTGAAACGTGCCCCATTCTTACTAATTGAAATACTGTAGACCCTATTGCCCAAATGTAATTATAGCATCAAGTATGGGCACTAGAGAAAACAGCAAGAAACAAATTGAAATTTAAGAGTGAAATACAAACTGTCTCCAGCAGTGCATGAGTGCTCATAGTGCCCACAAGACCTGGCCTGGAAAATCGGGTATATGCAAAAATAAATAAATAAATAAATACATAAACACCCTGGGATGTTTGAATGTATAAACCAAGATTTGAAAATGTTCTTTTTATATTACATTATTTTGGACACCTCTTTTCGAGGCACATTTCTTCCTTACATATACATTTATTGGGAGGAATTTAGGATTAAAATGGACATGGGGAGCCGGGGATCGAACAACCTACTCAACAATTTATCGAAAAACCCACTCTACCAACTGAACTACATCTAGGTGCCATTGTGGGTGCGAAGCTCACAGGTGCGCTTGCGAAATAGTTGCACATTTGAAAATAAGCATTACATTTTGCGCATTGTGCACATTAAACTCCATGTCAACAATCTGTCAGACATAATAGGAAACCTTTAGGATCAGTGGTAGAAGAAGTATCGAGATCCTTTACTTAAAGGTCCAGTATCTAACATTTTGGAGGAGGTATTGGCAGAAATGGAATACAATATTTATATATTTAAATATATAATATAATTGCTCCAAGTAGCTCCAACAAAAGTGCAGTACAGTACTTAATGCACACGTCTCAAATAAAAGTACAAAAAAGCAATGTTGGTAGCAAAAAGGGACCTGGAAAAAAAGGTAAGAGTTGTTCTCAAACAGTTATCTCTCGCTGGGGGCTTAAGCTTTGATATTCTACTTGATCTGTTCCCGAACAGAAACACAGAAAGATTAGTTCCAACAAAGATTAGTTTTAATTGTACAAGAATAATGAGCACTCCATCAGCAGAGGAACATAATGACAGCAAAATACAGTGTGTGGGCTGTATCAATACACTTCTCCCCCGGCGCTGCTGTTGTGACTCCCCTCACGTTCAGAAGCTGTCAGCAGGTCGACCGCAGGGAGCACGGAGTGCAGATGACAGGTGGAAGAGCAGAGCAGCTGCACTGGAATGAAAATGGCACAGCCTGGACAGCATGGCGACAAAACGTTTCAAGAGGCTGGATAGTTCAGAGGATCCAGGCAAGAGATGCTATCCAGATGCCTCTTTTCAGCCTCAGCTGAAGTGTTCATTCCGTGAGTCAGTGTGTCGCTCACTGGCTGCGAGTGAGGGGGAGGGAGAGTTTTGTTCTGCTGTTTTTTCCAAGCTGTGATTTTCAGGCTTCTGCTTTGGCAAGACAATGGCAGATGGGAATGTGTCGATATTAGCAGAGGCCCTCTGCGTGCACGGACACGCCGTGCAGAGTTCAACAGTGTCACGCTCCTTCTCTGACTCTGCTGTGTAACGTTTGTGTATGGTTTCCTGCTCTGAGCCTCTTAAGTAACTCTTGTAGGCTGTGCAAACTTGTGCATGCATGTTCTTGTGTTTGTTTTTCAAAGGCTCCTCAGGGTTTGTTCCAATAAAACATCATCACTTTGACTGATATTAACATTACAAATCGCTAATAAACTTTGGAAATGAAAACATTTGGATTCAGGCATAACCTTTAGACAGAGCCAGTTGTTGTTCTGAGGTTAAACCCCACAACACCTGCTTCATCATTAACAGCAGCAACCGGCTCATTTAAAGCTCTGACATAAATTAACTTGTGTCCTTCTTAATAAAAGCACCATATCTTGTTTCCGGAGGACTATTGGTACTAATGCATTTTCCTCCTGCTGGAAGGCCGTGTTGCCGACGACAGAGACGTTTCACAGTCAAGCTGTTGAAAATGGCAGCCGCTTCACTCATTCTTAATCCAGATATTTCAATCTTGACACTTTTATGGGTGGACAGTCAAAGGAGGGTAAACGTTGCACTGCTGTGGAACAAAACAACCCCCTTAGTTACAGTAGCCAGGAATTTGGCCGCGGTGGTAAATGCAGATGTGGAAGATCGCGTTTCAGATGAGCGCTGATACACCGAAAATGCCCCAACAAGCCTCTGCAACAGCTCTGTGCACAAAGGTATGTGCCACCCTTTCCACGGGTGATCAAGTTTTTGAAGACACATTAACAAATTTCATCTTCGTCTCATGGCTTCCTCAAAAAGATGGATCTTTAAATGTGGAGACATGGCGAGACAGCTGAAATCTTGAAATAGCTAACATGTCTGCTGTGGCTGTGTGTTTTCATCCACCTATGGCGCCCTCACCACTAAAATCTAGTCACCGCAAGTGGATTGACCTCTCTTTGTAACCGGAGATGTAGTTGTACTTTGGAATTCGCAAACTTTCATCTCTGCAGTCAAAACCTTTCATCGCAAACGGCTCAGAGTGTTGATCTGCCGTCAGTTATGTGCCAAGAAAAGTAAACACGGCCCACACTTAAAGAAATATAGGGTAACAGAGGCACTGAGAAGCATTTTAATTAAGGGAAGCTCATGGATGCTTAACGTGTTCAAGTGAATCACAGCTCTAGTCCATAAGTAGACACAGACAGTGGTGGAAGAAGTATTCAGATCCTTTAAAAAAGTAGCAACAGCACAATCAAAATTTCAGGTAAAATCGCTGCATTCAAAGCGTAGTCAAAGTGCATGTGTCATTACACTTTATCATACAATTGTATTCAAGTATCAAAAGCACAAGTATTATGGCTGTAGGGTGAATATTGGTTAAATCGGAATATTTTTTCAATATTGTGCATATCGATCATGATATGGCATATGTATGCAAAATCACATATCAAACAAACAAATGAATGTTCAATGTACTGAACTGTTCTCTACTGTTCCATCAGATAGAATAAATTGTAGTTAAATGCATTCGATTTTATAAGATGATCATATATTTGCTATGTAAAGTTTTTATCTTTTACTTTTTTAAAGTAACTTGTTACCAGTGCTGTCAGATAGGCCGATATGCTGTTGATTATGGTCATTATATGTTTTTACAACTTGTTTTACAACTCAATGCAGTTACTGTATCTGATGTCCGAGGGCTTTTTGGTTTTATGTAAGCTCACTAAAGTAAATTCTATCAGCTATGTTGAAATGGCAATCAAATATTGCATTGAATCTTGTGTAAAGATTACAACATTTCCAAGACTGTCCCTCACCACAAATACTATGGCATTGTCACTTGTTCAAACATTTAAAACAACTAATTTTCTAAGCGCAAACGCTCATTTTTGACCTTTGGGAACAGAATGCTAAAGGGTCTAGCTTTTTGGAGCATGTCACAGTCTAGCAGATGAAACATGACATTGTTAGAACACCCCGAAACATCTTAGGAGGAGGTGGATAGTTGGGCGTACAAAGCCCAACCACGACACCCAATATCGGAGTTTGCGTCCTGTCTACTACCAATCTTCAGTGTTGGCTTCTTTTACCCTAAAGACCATCATTCCCTCTATATAGCTTTAGTTGCCCAGACTGTAGGGTTCTCCATAGATTCAGTGTTGTGCTTCCATAAAGTTGGCGAGAGACTAATTTCAAAAGACTGATCAAAATCAATGCGAAATCCTGCAATTTGATATCCTTGTCCTTTGTATGGGTCAAGCACCAAAAACACTGTGTCCTACACTTCCCGTAGTTCAACTAGAAAGACTCCACACTCCCACTTTGTAAGGCAGGATTTTTGTTAAAAATGTGTTATCTCCAAGGTCAAGTCGCGATAACCCTGATGACATCACTAGTGTTATTTTTCTAGACTTGACAAAGCTCCTGCAGAGCCACAGAAATCAGTGTACAGCTTTTTCTTACAAGATGAGCAGTACTTGGTATGTAACATCAGTGGAATCCCCGTTTAACTGCTCCTTAACCATAGGGATCAGCAATCATTATCATTCGTTTTAGGAACAGTCAATATGAGGTACTGGTAACCCACTTATCTACCTGCCTACCTTTCCATTTCCACCAACAGACACATTTCAGTTCTATCGGCTCTCAAATAAGGCACAGTCACATGTACATGCACACGCCCGTTTTCATTTGTTTTCAACTGAATTTCAACCACGAGCAAAGCTAGTTTGGAGTGCTGCATGCAAGCGGCTCACTGCCTTAAGATTCCTTCTCTTCCCTCTTCCTGTAAAAGAGCAATCATTTCTTCATTAGCCTTTTATTTGTTTCTAACTGTTCCACTTCAGGGGTAACACACACAGTTTATTTGGGTACTCTTAATTACAAAAGGGAGATTGTGTGCCCTCCTCGCCAAAATGAATGTCTCTCTCAGCCTCCCAGAGGGCAACGGCAGCTTAGAGTTGGACTGTATCTGATTGCATTTTCCAGGATTGATGAAGTTATCGAACTACTGACCAGACTGACTTGGACCTTATCTCACTTGTGTACGGCTGTGAGGTCTTTAACCTGTGTCTTTCACCCTTAAGGTGAAGAGGATTAAGAGGAGAACTGCCTTTATTTCGTATTTGCTCGTTTTTGAGATTTTTTTTCTTTCAAAAGAGAGAAGCCCGAGGCCTCTGAACTCAGTCACGATAAATTACATTGCAGTGTTTCTCTCTCCAGATAGCCGTTCAGGAGGTATAGCTACCTTCAGGAACTGTTCGTTTTTTGTGCCGTTATTAAACAACGGGCTGCATTAAACACAGCAGTAGAATCCCCTAGCTGATTCAGAAATGTCAGGATTGACAACAGAAGAAGAAACATGGCTTGCTGGTCGCAGTTTACCGTCACCTTTAGCATCAGATCTAAGGCAAAGACACAGACACAAGTGAACAACCCCTCATGCAGGCACACAGAAATCTCCTACAACTTAAGTTCATGTGAAACTAACTTGCATTACTGACTTGTTCACTGGCCAACACAGGAAGTAGTCATACAATAGAGTGCAGGGAAAAATGAGGTGATCAAGAAAGTGGATACCATGCAACTTGAAATTTTCAACATTCATCCACAATCTTTCCCTTGCGTACGTGGCGTAGTTGAATATACTTAACTATAGTTGCGTTGGCCATTCTTAAAGCTCCTGAAAACTTGGTTTCAGATCTTTAGAATTTATCTACAACTCTCAATGTGCACGACTAGATAAGCAACAGTTAAACGAATAGTACACAATTTTGGGGAATTTGGAAATATACTTATTTGCTTTCTTGGACAGAACCAGGCTAGTTGTGTGCCTCTGTTTCCGGTCTTTATGCTAAGTTAAGCTAACCAGCTGAAAGCGGTATCCGTCTTCTCATCTAACTCATCAGCAAAGACAGAACAACATTACCATTCGGCTGGAGTTGTCTTTCGGGCCACATCATGAGTGCATGTAAAATATCCAAACCCGTTTGAGCTCTGGTTTGGTCTCCATCAAAGTCCTGAGAAAAAGATGGGCTTTCTTCAACAGTGACAAACTTTGTTTACCATTGGTGTTGGGCGGGCTCTTTTGGCTGAAAACAGGTGTTCACTACTCATTTAAACAGGGCTGACGAGATCTTTGAGACTAAATCACACAGTAAATGTGCTGTGGAACCAAAATATGAGCTCAAAGAAGCTAAAAAGCTCTGGAGCTGTAGATAATTCTCTGTTTACTGCAGTCAACTACTTTCACATTAGATACATGTTATTTGATTCAATGTATATTTAAAAAAAATAGGAATTAATGCTGTTTTAACTATAAATACCATAAAATAATCATGCTTTTGTTGCCATGACAGGATATTGTAGGGAAATGAAAAACATTAACAATGAACATTTAGCAGATACCTTCAGTATATTTTCCATATAAGCTCAAAACTATAATATCCTCAAATTAATTTTACTTTTTCAAATATGTTTAATTTGATTGTTTCCTAATTAAAAAGATATTGGGCAGCATGATGCTTCCCCCAAAATGTCTAGGGCTTATACAAAATAGTTATTCAGGAACACACTGATGCATGGACAACATATAAACACCTATAGTGATTTTCCTGGACAGGAACGTTCTTGATATCCGTCCAAAATCTTGGAGGGTGAGGCTAAAAGGCATTACAGCTCATCCACAATTGATTATGGGCATCGAACTCAGGGTACATTAATTCAGTTTACGGCCATTAAAAGAAGAAGAATGCTTGGGCTTGCAAATGGCAAACTACAACTGTCAACAGCATGATGTATTGTAGCTTATTATATTCCCCTCATTATGATTAATAACATAGGAAGGAATCCTCCATTCTTGTCAAGATGGAAAATGCAATTAGCCGCCTTGGCTGGCGTTGCAGCCAGGCCTCCTCTTGGCTGCTCGCTTCCCCAAGATAAAACACCCAGTTTAGAGCGGGAGACTCAGCATCTAGTGCATGAAAACCTGCAGCCGGTTACACATCATGTGCATGCCTTTCTTTCTATTTTCCCAACATGCTTTTCTCTGATCTGTTTTTGGCCATGGGCTGTTGCAAATTTGGATTAATTTTAAACTGACATGAACCATCATGGTATAAATTGTTTATATTCTTCTTTCTAAGAGGCTGTAAGAAATATAAAGCTGCCGTTTTATTTGAGGAAGGTGTAAATAGGGAGTAAATAACATGACAACACCCTTTTTGATATGTGTTTGTGTGCCTAATGATGATCACACACAGGAGGTCATAGTTTATCCATATTTTTATTTGCACTTGCACTGGGCAGAGGTGTGTGAGGGGTGGGCGGAGCGATTGGAGCAGGGTGAATGTGGCGGTGGAAGTGAGTAATGGCAAAGAGCAGTGGGAGGGCATTCTCATCATTTCTGCTGACTGCACCTGCTATCAGCACCCACGAAACTGATCGAGCTAAACCTCAATTAATGCCGCGATATCCTCCACGGAGACCCTCACCTGGACTCACAGCAGCAGCCTCCTGATTACAGTAATGACTCTGTTCAACCAGGGGACACTGATGGAAGATGGGTGTTTTACTGCTGTGCTTCGCTCGCCGTGCATTCAGCCTTTTCTCTTAGTCAGAGAGTAGTGCAAAAGACATGATAACAGATTTCATTGACTTCATAGATTGATGCACATCTGCAAGCAACAAAGAAATAAAGAAGTGATACTTAACATAATCTGATTAATGAAAGTAAGTAATGACCTGGCATTACAGATTGAAAGAAAGACAGAGAGACAGATGCACAAACAACTTATTTGTATTAAGCCAAAATGAGATAGCCACCATCTGAAATGTAAGACAGTTGTGTGATGGAAGATGATCGGTTGAAGTTATCTAGAGACCTTAAACCATTTTACATTTAAAAGGTCATCGTGATTTATGGGCTGTTGTTTTTTGTTTGCTTGTTTCTAAACTTCATAATTTTTTAACAAACCTCTCAGCTTTGAATCATTGCTGTAGCTGATAACAACAAATGACTTAATGTACTTACTAAATGATCTCCAAACTAAACCGGTTTAACGACAGTGCAGTCCAATAGAGAAGGAGCCCAATCAGATTACATGTTTGAGCTGGTGAATCCAAATGGTTTAAGTGGGTGATTACAGTTTCAAGCAGGTATTCATTATTAGATCACAGATTGAAAGCAACAAACACAGACCCTTCTCATGATCCCAGCATATAAAGGGAGAGACTGCCCAGTAACCGTAAGGTCCCACGTTCGGTCGAACACAATCGTTTGTGAGATTGTCTTCATCAGAAAAGCAGCAGAATATGATAATGATATAATAAAAGAACATACGGTTCTTTTCTTCATTTTCCTGACATGTAACCCCTTGCATTCATGCAAATAAGGGCTGTTGTCTCTCAGAAGCAAAGGGAGAAGAGTGTGCTGTTGTTCTAGAACAGCAAAACCTCTTAAGGGGGGGGGTCAGGGTGGATATTTGGCCTTACCAAGCGTCTAACGTTGACACCAAAGATGGCTGCTTGCATACCGTCACCTCAACGCTGGTTTCTTTTAACCATGGCCCCAATCGTTTCCTAACCCTGACCAAGTACTTTTACTTGCCTAAACCTATCCAAATCTTAGCCACTGTCTTGTATTGTTTTCATATATGGTTCATATTGTCTAGGCATGCGGACTTGTTGAGCTCGATGTGCTGCCGATAGGGGCGGCCAATCAGAAACCACTCATGTGGATTGTTTTGGAAGCAACACTTTCACTAGACAAGAAGGTTGTAACTGGATGATTCTGCAAAACCCTTTATTACGTTCAATGCCAGAGTTTGTTTAAGTCCCTTGCAAACAAATTCTCACTTTACAGTATCCATGCATGGCAACTGCGGCGTGGTCAAAGTTAGGGAAAAGTCGGGGTTGAGCTTTGATTAGGGTCCGGCAAATAAAACCCCTGGTCAAGGTTCGAGATACGCAACTGTTTGGAAGGTAATGACAAATGACCTATTTCGCCATGTAGCAATAGACCTGTTGTCAGTTGGCCCATCAGAATTACACTGAACCCCTGCCTGCATTCTCCTTGGAAGTTGTTTCGATGAAATTACTAAACAGTCACGCAGTTCCTTCAAATGAGAAACCAATGGCGAGACACAGATTTTCCATAACTGTGACCAGCCGAAAGAATCCAAGTCCAACCCATCCTCATACCTAAACGACAGAATGGGTCGCTTGCCATTGACTCCCAAAACAACATATAAAACCGCTGGAGAGCACCAGCGACAGGAGTACTGGTTTCACCTTGCGAAACGGTCACACTTTGTTTAGGTTTAGGCACTAAAAGTACTTGGTTAGGTTTAGGAAAAGATCATGGTTAGGGTTCAAATAAGTGAGTTACGATACGTGCCTAAGTTATACTTTACTTGGTTTCACACGGGACACGGACATCGGTCTCCTGGGTGAAAGTCCTGTGTTAGCGCTTCGCTCGCTCCTTATACTACCTCACCTGACTTCCTCCTTTGCTCCCGTCACAAGAGTTTGCCGCCTAACGATAAACATACATATGGGTCGTAATAAGCTGCTCGCAAGCACAATATGGCCGTATGTTGGGGGAGGACCGTCTTAATCATTCCTATGTTAGAGATGTGGCAAATCATAAAAACACAAGTGTATGTGGAATGTACACAATCTGAATGTATGCTCTTTTTTTTTTGTCTCCTGACACATTTTGTCACAGTTTTTGCACTCACAGCAGCTTCACTGCGCCACTGTTAGCATGCTGGACTATGAGTCACAACAATGCAAAGAGAGACACGTGTATTTACAGTAGCTGGTCTTCAGTGAGACTCACTTTAGCCACACTGATACTGTGAGTTTAACTGACACGTGTTTGATACGAAGACAGGTTTGACACCTCATGCTGTTTTGCTCCTGGCTGTCTTTTTGACATTGTCAGCTCGTACTGGATTCAGAAGCAGATCGCATCCAAAAATAGAAAATCGGACACAAGCAGCAATCGAACATGAAGTCCTGCGGTCTGACGATTGCTGCAGTCAACACCTTGCTGGCTCTGCAATCACATTTGCCCTTTTTGGCCCCGATTCAACCCCCATCAGCCCCCTCTTGCATGCGCTGTCCCTCCCTCTCAGCCTTCCTACAGCCTCAATAAAGAAAATACAAAGTGTGTGCGCGTGGACTGACCGACTCTCCTATTAGAGGCCAGGGGAGAAAAAACACCAACAGCGATCGGCTGACAGCAACTTGAGATGGCGGGCTCTCATCCATCACGCTGCATGTTCACGGACGCCATATGAAAACACAAACAAGCAATCAATTGTTTTGCTCACAGCTTGGGGCCTCCTAATAGAGCACATTTATCTGACGCCGTGGTGGTAGCCCCAGCAATACTTTAATTTGTGAGACATTATGTTGAGTTAATGCCTACCAGGTTGCCGTTCAACCGGGGGACTTGGCACATTTGCCGGCGTTGTAAAAGCCGGCAACGCGCCGTATTGTACTGGGACACAGTGATGTAAATGATCTCACCCGCTGTATCTTTAATGGCTTGTGAAATGAATTTATGTGGGAATATTTGCAGAGGAATATTGCATTGTATCATGGCTTAATTAGAGAGCAGGAAGTGCACTGCCCCGTACGGAAGCTGCTCTCTGTTTGTCCTTCGACCGCCCCTGTGATTGGACGACAGAGAGAACCTGGCGGAGAGAGAGAGATTGAGAGAGAGGGAGGGAAGCCAGGCTTTCTAATAATGATGCGCCCTCAGGCCTAATGTGCCATCTCTCTCTCTCTCTCTCTCTCGTTGCTCTGGTCTAGTAAACACACAGCACAGTTTCATTCTCCCGCAGATGCCAACGATGTCAATAAAGAGTTCATTTACAAAAGCCTGTTTTTTTCCTTCATGTTGCAAACAAATTCAGCCATAAACCCATTCTTTCATTTCTGGAACATCAGCAAGGATCCAGCCCATGAAAGGGTTTTCATTTTTTCGATCAAGGAATTAAATGACCTTAAAACCAACAACCAACATATATTGAGTTTTGAATGTTGAGTGGAGCCCCCCCCCCCCCCCCCCCCCCCACCACCCAACATATTCATTTTTCTTATAACATATCTATCTTGTTTTCCTTCCATATTGAGTCCAACACGCTAATGGGTTCAGGGTTAATTCCACACTATGGTTCATACAAGGTGTTTTC
>CM022490.1:25306963-25343993 GCA_011952105.1 Coreoperca whiteheadi | reverse complement strand
TTTGTAGGTGTTTGCTTCCCCCCCCCCCCCCCCCCTCCTCCTCCTCCTCCTCCTCTTCCTCCTCCTCCTCCCCGCTCCAGAATCGCCCCGGGGCCAGACTCCTGCCCGCTGCCCGGGGTTGGGGAGGCTGAGCTCGGCCTGACAGGCGGCTGGTGGCTCTTCAATGCGGCGGAGGAAATTAAATTACCGCTCCTGTTGCCCGCTTTGTAAACAAGACAAAAGCCAATGATACGGCCAATTACACTTAAATACGACGCATGTGCACAACAGGCTCTCAGAGCAGCCCGGTTTCAGACTGTGGAATCGGGGATGGAAAAGGAGGCTCAACAGACTGTGCAGCCAGTTTGTCCTTCAGAGATGAGTCACAAGTTTTATGCCCATATGATTTTTTTTACATTTTTTTTTTAAATTCATTTATTTAGAATAGCAGTTTGCACAAAACGGGTGCTGTCTTGGGAGCGAACACGGCGTGTCTAAATGAATAGATGACATTTGAGAAAACATGACCAGAAATGCGCTACGAAGATCACTAACACTGGCTGCATTGGGCTAAATCAAAAGGTCCGTGGGCTCTATCAAAATGTGCATGCAAAAGTATCCTTTTAAATTGTTGCGAGCGACAGAAAATATCCAATTAATGGGTCTTCAATGGTCGTTAAAATGACCTACAATATATTTACGCCGTAGTAACAAAGCCGGAAGTACTCTCACGCTCCTGCTCGACAAAAACAATTACAATAGGCCTAGTTTAACATTTCCCTTTGTAGTGGGGCATCTTGCAGCAGTTGTGCAGCTCTGGGTGATTTCCGTGACTCCTGCAGACAAAAGAGAAATGCATATTAAAATCCATGAAGGAGTTTGTAGGTTTTATTGATTGGTTAAATGGTTTTGATTGATTGGGGAGTATGAATGGCTTCATTTTAGACATAGCTGACTGAGCATCTGTTGCAAAATTGCAGTTCGAATTCGGGGGCCTATCTACTGCTTTGTGGAACAACAGCAACACACGACAACACACAGCAACAAGCAGAATAACAAGAACACTAATGTGTGTTTTCTGGACTAAAGGACATTGCCAGTCGTCATGTTTAAATCGACAAAAGGGGCTGAATCCGTGATCCCGGTCTCCTTTCCCCTCCAAACACCCCGAGCAAACTCTGCCCTCACAGTCTCGCAATGAACCCCCGATGAAAATGGCGATCAGAGTAAATAAAATAGATGGTCTTTATCAAAGTAAATTAGATTCAACTAAATAGTTCACCGGAGGGGCAGAGCAGTTCCTGTAATTCACTTTAAGGTTCACCAACTTACTCAATAAAGCCCAGGCTAGGAATCTAACTGATGTCTAATCGATAGGTTTGTCCGAGGCAAACGGCGGGGAAGGGCAAAATGAATCGGCTTGCATTTAAAGGGAAAAGCAGGAAAAGACGAAGTCGAGAAATCTGACGTCGAGTAATGAAAAGATGGTTTCATTTGACCTTTTTTGTGTCGATCGTTGTTTAAATAGACCGAACTCACAAGGGGAAAAGTTATGGATGAAATCTCTTTTTTTTTTTTTTTTTTTACATCATTATAATATTAATACGTTAATCTAAATGACATTTATAAATTACGTCTGAATAATAATAATAAGAATAAGAATAAGAATAATACGAATAATAATCTATATTTAGTAAAACAAAATTACCTGTTTTCCTTGCAGCCTATGAGGCCTGTGACGCTCAGTGCAGCAACATGACATCCTTCCTTTTCCCAGCCTGCATTTCAGCGATTTCTCCCCTCTTTTTTCACTGTTTTTACCCCCCCCCCTCCTGCTGCTGCTGCTTTCCACCCCTCGCCTCCTTTCCACTACGTCCAGTTTCGAGTCGTCTGATCCGGGCAGGAGGCGCCAGGTTTTCCCCTGAGGTGAGGCGAAGAGTCAAGGACTGCACCCTCCAAATGCAGAATAATGTAATTCTACACTCTCAGGAAAACGGGTTCCACAAGGCAGAAGGGTTCTGTATGGGGTTGCGGTGTGGAGCAGAACCCTACGCTCACAGAAATAAAAAACCAACAACAAAAAACTAGGGTCCTGGGGGCTACATGAAGGGGATTCTTCTTCCATCACAGAACCCTGGTTGTTGTACACTCTCAAGAAAAGACGTTTCACGGCCGGCAACAGCATAAACGATGGTTCTTTCTAGGTTGGCAGCATGCAGAAGCTCACTGCTGATTATGTGTAACATGTTCTCATCGCAGATGAAGGAAAGTCACGTTGTCTTTTTTTTTTTTTTTCATCTCACTTTTGTCCCTCATCGCAAGTGGCTATGATATATAATATTGCGTTCAGCCACTCAGTTATGTATTAGGGACATGGTGACATCAGAGTCCATCAGGACAAGCAACACAAACGTGCAGATGATCAGAAAGGTTGTAAATAAAATAGTTTACATATAGCATAACCGAAACAAAAAGCTTTTTTGGAAGTGAAAATGAAAGTGAAAGCACTTAAAAAAAAACAAAAAAACTGTTTTGCAACCACTACAGTCAGTGAACTAGGTCAAGGTTGCTCTGCAGAACTGGATGTTTACAATGAACAGTTTGGGTAGTCATTTTTCATGTTGAATTTGAACATTAAAATCAATGGTTTTAACTTCTAAACAAGTGGTTTAGTTATTAAACTCAATAAGAAGACAATATATAGGGAGAATAGAAAAATATATTCCACTGCAAAAAAACCCAAACAACCATATGTCATTACTACAAATGTGTATTCTCTTTTGTCGCGGCTTTGGTTAACTTCAGGAAGCCCAGTCTCCAGAGTCCATGTTACTTTTCAGACGTTTGAAAAACAACATGTGGCCCTGTCCAGAACCAACTTGTGGTCCTGAAACCTTAACAGGACCTCATTCAGATTGTGACTGTCACAGTGATTTCGGTGAGGGCGAACGGCAAGCTGCAAAAAGTGTTTGGGAATAAACATGTGGGCATGTGGGGAAAGAGTTGCGCAACAAGAGATTTGCTTATGTTTGTTTACAATGATTTTCAAGGAACCTGAAAAAGGTTTGTAATGTTGTTGAACCACAAAAGGGTTCTTGCATCACAGCAAGCGAAGTATTGGCATTGCAGAATGACTTGTTTCTGTGGAAGCCTACTGTACTGGTACCAACCTTAGTGATTGTACATTGAATGAAAACACCTATTGTATTATGGCTACACCACCACAAAGGGACTCTTTGGGCTGCTCATATACACCAGAACATAGCCATCAGAAATTGTTATCTAAGCCTGTTCCATTATGACCTTGATGGTGATTTTACACGGCCATGGCTCTATATAAAAAAAGGTGGTTTAAACTTCTGGAGAACATTTACATGCGCAACAAAAACCCACTGTAGGCTGCAGCAACAATAAATGGTTTTTTGACAATTTGATTTCACTTTCTGGTTTTTATAGATGATCATTTAAAGAATGACCCCGGCAATACTGGACAGTGTATTTCTCAACCAATCTTAGTACTGAGCCATTAATTGAACAGTTGTGGGTATTTGGCATCAGTATTCCTGAAATCCGAGGCTACAGCAGGATTTTGAAGAATGACTGAATCAATGATGATGACGTGTAAAAAGAAGTATTGAGGACGACATTTTTGTCACAAAGACGGTTTCCTGGAGTTTACAGGTCGAGCGAGGCCCCTTCCCTGACCACTGAACCATGTTTTTTCTGGGTGTATGGTCTGAAATTCCACCTAATAGCAGCAGAGAGCCACACAGGGCCTGGGAGGGAGGAGGATGACAGGCTTCGTCACACTAATCTCCGACATCCTTGATTGCAGAGGCAGCCCCCCCCCCCCCAGGTCTGGGATCATTTCAGCTGTCAATTTAAATGTGTCCGTTATCGGACAACTTAGCGGCTAGACATCCATTATCGGACGCCTCTACTGTCTGGTTTGCCTTTTGCCGGCGTTTGTTTGATTATTATTATTATTTTTATTTTATTTTTCACAAAATTTGGACAAACGAGCAGCTGACAGCATGTAAAGGAGCTGAACCATGCATGTCCATTTTTGTTGACAACACACGCTCATATTTTTTGGATTCGATGCCAGTTTGTTCTCCTGGTGTTTCAATGGGCAACTTCAAATCTCTTGTCATCAAATAGCTGTTGAACTAGTGCAAAGCATTAAACATTGTCTGATGTTAGGAACTCAGTGTTTGCACCAAAGACCTGAATTGTTACATCATCACAACACAGGTTACACAAATAAGAAACAGGTGTCTAGCCCCCACCCCCAACCTCATCATTTCTCTTTACAGAAACAATTAGTGAACACCAAGTCCAAGGAAGTGGTTGCCATGATGAACTGTGGAAAAACCCCAATGAACAATAACAAAGAGGCTTTACACAAACTAATGACACAAAACATCGTCTAACAATATTAACAGCATCAGCATCAGCAGTAACAGGCTTAATCATCTCCATAATGATAACACTGTAAGCCACTAGCTCACTGGTGGAAAGTATATTGGCTCAAGAACTCTCTCAAGTACAATTTACTTGTAGTTTACACGAGCATTTCTGTTTGATGCCACTTTATGCTACTTCCACTCCACAACGGAAAATATTGCACTTCTTGTTCCACTACATTTACATGACAGCTATAGTTGCTCGCCACTTTGCTGAATGAGATGTTTCATATAAAACACATGATCATCTAATACGATGTGAAGGATTATACATTTAAGGTCAAAATTGCTCCATCCCTAATTACCAACAGCATTAGAATGCTGCTCATACATAATTGTATACTTTTACTTTTGATACTTTACAGTTTGCTGATAATACTTTTGCACTTTTAAGCACCATCTTTAATGGATGATTTTGGAGCAGGCTATCTTTACACTTCGGTATTTTTACTTTTGAGTAAACAATCTATCCTACATGAGCTAGAAAAGCTATACAGTAACGGTGCTTGCCTGTCATCTTGAGTTAAATCTGTTCTGTGGATAACATGCGTCTCTAATTTCTTATTCCTTCATATGGCTATGTAGTCTATTTATAATCTATAAAACATATTTAAAGTAAGATTAATGCTCTGTTAGCACAGGCCTATAAAACCTAGTCTAAATAAATGCAGGGCCTAAATTAAATGTTTGATAACGTATTGAATGGTTTTAAAACTAGTCATGGAATCCACAGCTCTGATTGGCTGAGGGCGTTGGAAAGCGTGGCGCACCCGCGAGTCTGCGTCAAAGTGGGATTCAGGTGCGCCGTAGCCCTGCGCGTTCACGAACAAGGGTGGCATTCACGATAGGCGGCCTCCAAGGAGGCGAGACCTCAATAATAATGGTAGTAGTAGTTATGTATTCGTGGTCTATACGCACTCCTTTGTGTTTTTAAATGGCCTCTTCCTGCACCAAGCCTCTACTGGCACTTTACCTGCGCAACCTCCCCTTTTCTACGTCTTATTTTTTCTGTTCATTTTAATTTGGTGTGTAGGTCCCTGGCCCCCCAAATGAAAGCTAAACCGACCGGCAGGTCGCTAATATATCGGGGAGGCAACTGTGACAAATTCCTATTGTCTCCGCTTTGCTGGTACTTTATTACCCAGACGAGCAGCATGGCCTGGAGATAACGATTCATCACGCACAGCCGGCAACCATAGACAACGCCTTTGGGCAAAGTCAGCGAGGGGCTTTCATATTGAGAGAGAGAGTGTGTGTGTGTGTGTGTGTGTGTGTGTGTGTGAGAGAGAGAGAGAGAGAGAGAGAGAGAGAGGGTGGGGGTATACCTTAATTGGCAATGGGTTTTTATTACATTAGTAAAATTGCTGATTACAATCCTGCACAGAATCATGTCACGTTTGCGTTTAAAACCTATAGGTAGACCTCCTTTTGGCCTATTTTATAGCTAGTTTTATAGTGGTAGCCCATAATAAATCAGGGATCTATATTTAAAAAAAAACACCCAAAAACCCATAATAATTTAAATTCCCTCATGTTTTCAAACTATAGCTTATTAGATACTATTTTAATGATCGTTGTGGGAAACCTGGGTCACTGCTGCAGCAGAT
Organism: Coreoperca whiteheadi; assembly: GCA_011952105.1. Lineage (NCBI taxonomy): Eukaryota > Metazoa > Chordata > Actinopteri > Centrarchiformes > Sinipercidae > Coreoperca > Coreoperca whiteheadi. The sequence goes on along the minus strand of CM022490.1, from coordinate 25,337,941 downwards.
AGAGAGACGTCTAAGAATAGAGCAAATATGGCCTAATGAAGATAATTCAACAAGCATTTAGAGCAGGAAAACAGGGAGCATATGCAGTTCATACAAACTATTTATACATCTGGTAACTGTGTTTCCCTTTGCAGAGTGATATGTTAGATGTGCATGTAAGAAATGGAGAAAGATGTGGACTGTGTGGCATAAAGGTGCCTAAATTATATTTGGGCTGAATATTATGTCACTGCATTCTCTTTTTTAGCTCTATCTCGGGGTTCAAAACAAGACATTTACCAAAAATGGGACGAACCCAAGAGACTTTCTTTTTAAAAACCGGCCAGATAGGAGCCTTTCCTTATGTAGCGTCAATAAAAACACAGAATAGTTTAGTAATTGTTTTGTTCTGCTCAGGTGTGTGTAGAAGTGCAAATGCAAACTGAAAAGAGACCATGTGATGAGAAATTTCATGGGGTTAAAGGTGACATATCAGTGTGAAGAGTCCCACTGCACATTAGAAATCAGATGACTGTTTTAAAATGATTTTAATTCCCCCATGCTTCATTATAACAGCAGCTTGTGGGAACTAATCGCAGTGAACGGCCCAAATTGTTGAGCATAATGAAACAGGACACTCGGTGTCTTGTTGAGTAAGCTCTGGTTGTCCCGCTCAAAAAAAAGAGAACTGATATTGCTCCTGATGATTGGAGGTTTACAGCTTTACCACCACGTTCAACATGTTGGCAGAGAGGCTCAGTCATGCACATGCAGGGCCTCGCCTCATGCAGGACACGTAATGGCAAATGTTTTAGCCGGTGGGAGTAGAATTTCAGTGACATTTCCTGCTTCATGACACGTGAGTTTTAAGGATCCTTGTCTCTACAAAAAAGCATTATTGGTCCGGAAAGACAAGTAGGAATATTTTGGAAATGAAATTGGTAAAAATGTAAATGTACAATGTTGAAAGTATCAGTGCACTAAGCATTGCCCTTTTTCTCTTGGTCTTCGAAACCTATCAGTGTCTTGAAGCAAAAAAAAACAAAATAAAAAAAAAAAAGAATAATAAAATAACTAAAACAAGTGTGACTTTGGGTTGATGAATGTGAGGTCTTTCACATTAAGACTGAGTAGGCACAGGGCAGAGGTGCCACTCATTGTGCTTACAAATTAATATCACAAAGCAACACAATTCGTCGCTGAGTAGTTCCCAGAAAAGAGGGCACCTACTGAAGAATGTGAGGTTCATTTCACTGCTCTCACTGACTAAACGTTGGCACAGTTAAAGGATACAATGGGAAAGAACCATCTCACAATAATGGAGATTCATGCAACTCCAAACCAACACTGATAGGAAACATCTCACTATGACCTATATTAGACCCAGTCATTAAAAGCTGGGCCTGGTCTCGCCTGAAGGTCTTTAAAGTCCCCTACAAAAACATGATAACAGGACATGCCAGATGCACCCTATAAAGTTATACTTAATATCATTGCAGTAAGCTGCACATGTTATCCAACCTGCACAGTAAAGCAAGAGAAACGTGTCAAATTAATGCAATACATGAACAACTTAATAAGTCAAACCTAAAACTAATTCTAATATTATCTAATGCAGTGTCACAGAATAGAGGTGCGCTGTGCAATGGCAGCACTTGGCTCTCCATTGCACACTGTGAACTAACCCTCACTGATTCATCAACACAGGTCTGAAGCTCTTCTGAGAACGTAGCCGTTTTGTGACAGTTCAAATCCTGAGGCAGAAACAGCAGATTTGGGTGTCTAAACGCCTTTCTTGCTTTTCAGTTATGGCATTTTGCTTCCTCTGGCACAACACGACGAAGCGACGACGTGACGAAGTTGGCGCCTGTGAGCAACTTGGTTTGTGGCACTACAGGTGACGCACGGTCAGACATCCCACCCCAGCCGCTGACATCACCAACGGGGAGAGATGGGTTACCCCAAAGAGGCTTTCAAACATTATTTCCCGCCTTCCGGCTCATAGATCTTCTCCCGGTTTTGCATAAACGGCCAATTACCGTGTCGGTAAGCTGATCTGAGGCTCAGTGCATCCTCGCGTACCAATTCATTTTATTGTAACGCGCAAATATAAACAGGCCTAATAGCAGCTACACTCGCGCGGTTCTCGTCCCCGCGCCGTTATTGATATGGCCTTGAATTCACACAATTGATTTTTATGCTTCCCTCTAGCCACCTTGTGCAGTTGAGAGATATCTTTATTCGCACGGAAAGTGAAATAAGTGCGTAATAAAACGGTGATATATTAAATTCGTTTTTCCCCGTGTCGCGCTTTTATTATGAGCCATTTTTCATTTTTATTGAATTGAGACCCTGGCGATCCGTCGACGCTTCGGGCGGAGAAGAAAGGTTAAATAATTTGTGCAAATCAGCAACGGCGCGTTTCACATTTGGCTTCAGGATCTGACTCCAACTCTATCTATCTATCTATCTATCTATCTATCTATCTATCTATCTATCTATCTATCTATCTATCTATCTATCTATCTATCTATCTATCTATCTATCTATCTATCTATCTATCTATCTATCTATCTATCTATCTATCTATCTAATCTTTTCTCTTTATTTGGAGATGAAAAGCCTTTATTTGACTCCTGGGTCTGTATGCTGTTTCCCATCCAGGCTAAATATCGCTTACGGTTGGTTTTACATTTCATTACTTTGTGATAATGTACGTTGGAATGGGCCTATCAGTGCCTTTAAATCAGGCCCATACTCTGCACACTTCCCGTCAGCATCAGTGGATTTATGGCTTCGTTGTGTGCAACAGATTATTGCTTCAGCACACACACACACACACACACACACACATAAATATGGTCCAGTATTTGTTGTGTCTTGTAGGACATAGTGTTCTGGATGCAGCCTGTCTTTGAAAAAAATAAAATAAAGCATGATCAGCATCTTGCCAGTTCGTCTCATACTCGCTCAGTGCTCATTGACGCGAATATTGGTGGTCCCCAAACTGGGGGTAACGGGGAAACTCTGGGGGTCCTTGGACGAGTTACACGGGTCCATGTGGCCGGTTTAATTGCACACACAGTGAGCGCACATAAAAAAAATAGAAAACACCCGCGTCTCATTGCTGCCTTGAAAACCAAGTGCTGTAAACGTGCTGTCAAGTTCTGGTGTAAATCATGTGTAAATCAACAGCAGGAGCCTTCTCAGGTGGCGGAGAGCTCCCAAACAGCATCTTATCATCGAGGATTCGCCAGGGGCCTAGATGGAAAGGCTTTGAGCCTTTGCATCACCGTGGGCTTATGTTTAAAACATTTTAATAGCTAATATGAAGAGGGCGAGGGAAGAGATGGACACAAAGACATCAAACTTAACTGAGCATTTGCGGTGACAGACTCATAAAGGCCCACCATAAAAAAATAAAATAAAATCAACAATGAGTGCGTCAAAAGGAAACAATTTACAATTTCTGTCACGAGGAGAGTTTTTCTTTTTTTTCCCGTGTGCATGGTTTCAGTGATTGACCTTGAATGGATGAATGGAATGGTCAACCTCAGTAATTTTTTTTTTTTAACACGGAGACGAGTATTGACGCAAAACAGCTTGGAAGCCGCATGACCCGAGCCTTCGGCACCACTAAAAGGCACAAAACCTCCCGTTTACTAGCAGCAAAGCTGCCGAAAATAAAGAAAGCTGCGGCTTCTTTAAGACTTACGAGCAAAACAACTTCCCTGCCGGAGAGGGAGAGGAGGAGGAGGAGGAGGAGGAGGAGGAGGAGGGAGGGGAGGGAGGGAGGTTTGGCTGGATGACCGAATGGCAGCTTTTACGCAGAGGGTTGTCTCACCTGCTGAAACTCACTTCGCCATTCGGCACAACAGAGCCATCTTTCGCGCTCACCTCCAATTAATATCCACGCCTGCGAGGTCAGCGCTTCGTCTTCGCCTCTTTGGGTTTGTTTTGCTTCGTCTGTTGCTTTATTTTGATGCGACGAGCTTGGGTTCCCTACCATGCCCTCTACGTATGGATCGCCTCTGCCCGAGTAGGCGAACAAAGCGCATCAAGCCTCTCCAGAGAACTGCCTCCCCAAAAACAACCACGGATTTTTGTCTGTAAGTACTCAGGATAACCGTTTGGCGTCTTCGGTTGTTTCCCTTGCTGTCTAGTTCACTTGGAATGAACACGCTGACTAAAGATGGATACGCTTCTTCTTAGCCCGATGGATCGGCATTTAATTTAGGGAAGACCCGATCCCACTGCTGGACAAAAATAATGGCAAGATTTTGGATCTGGCTGGACGCGTTGTTGGCTTCCTGGGAGTAGAACAGGCCTGTGTCGATGCTTGAAAACAAAAAACAGCCCAATCCTGCAGCACACATACAAACATTTCATTTCCCAGTTCCTATATTACAAAAATACATCCGAGCACTGATAGAATCTACTGCCAAACACACCGCCGACAAGACGCTATGGAGCACACCGGGATCGAGGAGGTGAACCAGACGCACCAGCAGCAGCATGAGCCCATCAGCTTCGGGATCGACCAGATCCTCAACAGCTCGGACCAGTCCAGCGGCTGCATGCTGCCCAACCGGACCGGCGACCCGGATTACGCGCTGGCCTCCAACGTCTACAGCAACGGGTACAACAGCGTCTACAACCCGGCCTGCTCCATGGCGGCGGCGGCGGGTCTGGCCGGCTCCTACAACGTCAACATGAACATGAACGTCAGTATGAACATGAACGTTAACGTGAACTCTGGCGGCGCCGGAGGGGTGATTCGGGTGCCGGCGCACAGACCCATGCCGCCGCCGCCGCCGCCCGCCGCTGCCGCTCCGCATCCGCCCCCTTCGACTCATCCGCCGGGCATCGGACCCGGGATCCCGTCGGTGCCCGGGATGGGGATGGGGAATGCGGCCAACTTCACCTTCCCGTGGATGGAGAGCAGTAGGAGGTTTGCCAAGGACAGATTAACAGGTAAAAAGAGTTTCTTCGTGATCCTGCGACACCTGTAGTCTGATTTGTGTTCCCCATTAGAACGGATGTAGGCCTATAGGCTATAATTTACAGAGTTCATGCACCTTCACCGGCACTGCACCCCCTAATGAATGAGCCCAAAGACTCCGACACAGTGTAGGCTAGTAGAATAATTGTGTTATTAGTATTTTCTTCCTCATGACCTAACAGGTGGCAGTTGTGGGTTTTCCAACGTGTGTTTTTAAGATTGGCTTGGACACGAAAGTTGAGGTGCGCGGGCGGAACCGGGCCCACAATAGCGCGACAAAGTGGAGCTGGTTCCGTCTTTTGGGCTGCGATCTACAACGCCCGCTGCATGCACACACAGAGTCCGTTTTTACCATGGAGGGGCAGCCTGATGAACGACTGGAGAAATTGACATGGACATGCTGATGAATCAGTATTGGCCCATCACTCTCCATTTACGGCGGATGACGGATAACGACGTTCACGGTCTTTTCATGAGGATGAATGATTTTTATTTACTTATTTATTTATTTATTTCTTTATTTTTTTCGTTTTTGCTTCGTCTGCGAGCCAAAGCGGGAAGATGAGTCATAATAGTAATATTAAATGGCAGGTATAAATTCTACACAGGTGGGGCCTATTATTCTTATTACTATTATTGTACATTTACAATGTTTGCCACCGCGAATAATAACAGCACTTTTATTCCAATTTTGAATACATATCACCCAAATGGAATACCTAAATTATGTGCAGCCCACGCAAATGAATCGGCGTGATGACATATTGTAAACTATTAATCACCTCATACTTATTTGGTTCCCGTTCACTGGAGCTCGGACTGAGGTCTGTGAGGAAGCGGCTGCTCATCGCTTATTGCTGCCAGTGCGGCGGGCGTGCGGGACGCCAACTTTGCCGCCCCGGGATCCTTCGCAGGCGCCTGACGCCGGTTAGACGGCTCCGTTTTGTCTCTCCCCGTCAAACTGTGAATTTGCGGGGACAGAAAAGCGTGAAAGGCAACGCGTGAGCGCCGCTCTTCCGTCGCACCGCCGCGGCCAGCGAATGCCCGTTTGGATTCAAGAAGGTTTCTTGGCTCCTGTCTGGAAGAAGATATCCAAAAAAAAAAAAAAAAAAAACCACACACACACACACACACACAAAAACGTGACAAATAACTCATTTCTTCTCTAAAATCCACGGGCATGGAGAGACACAGGAGACATGTGACGCTTTTTGCAAGCTGCCGTTTATCCTTACATAATCCCAGTTGCATTTGCTTTGCTCACGTGACAGCGCTTTGTTTTAGCTTCAAACACCTTTTCAATTTTTTTTTATTTTTAATTTTTGGTTGCGTTTTTATGCCCTCTTCGTATTCACTCTTCTCATTTTGCATCCCACCCATAAAAACCAGTGAGCACTTTTTAATCATTGTTTTAAGTCAGAGAGGCGTTGACAGCTTCAGAGGCAAAAAACTAAAACAAAAAAAAAGGGGGGGGGGCATTTTTTATGTATTTACTTATTTATTTTTTACAGGAACAAAGCTCATTCATCGACATTACTAGTACTGTGCCACGGTTATTGTTAGAAACCGTTCTCCCTTGGCCAGATGTCCAATCACTCACCCCTTTTGTTATTGTAGAAGTGCATTCAAATATAGAGATGGTATTATAAAAGCAAATCGAGTTATTAAGTGAAAGGATTATGGCAGACTGAAAAATACTCTCTCTTTATTTTCTGTGTGTTGTTTTATTCTCCTTTATTCATTTGGTTTTGGGAAGGGGTGGTTCCACCGGTCTTTTTCTCATGACCTCATCGTTATGAAGATGAAAATGAAGAACATCATGGATTTGCGCCCCCCCCCACACACACACACCACACACCTCTCCAGTCATTAAATATTCACTATTCCGTTCTTTCTACCTGATTAATTATTAAATACTGGGGGACGATATGTCAACTGCAAAAAGATACAGTGTAAATAGGCTTATCAATTCTACTCATAGTCACCGAGGGCCTCTCGTTTAATTTCTCTCAGCTTTGTGTCGCTTTAATTATTTCCCAGCTTATATCTTTCCACCGTATTGATCAGCCAAAGATCAGCAGCAGCAGCACACACACACAACACACACACACACACACACAGGCCTGCACACTATCCAGATTGAGCCTGCTCTGTTTCCCATAAAAGGCCGTAAATCAAATGGACGATCATCTATCCTGATGGGCAGCGTAGCCGCCGTTTCTCTCGGTTCCTCGTCGCTTTTCAGCCGGAAACCGGAAGAGAAAAACGGCCCCGCGCAGCTTTGAGCCGCGAGACAATTCTGCCAAGGGCTTCCAGCTCTGGGGGAGTTGTTGTCGTTTTTGTTTTTTTTTTAATGTATTTTTTTTTTGGAGGGATGTAAACGAAACCTGTTCAGTTTGCACAATCAGAGACTTCCCACGTTTGTCGCCCGAGTCCGTGTTGGGAATCGCGAGAAGTGGCATCAGACTGGATAAAAGGCGTCAAAAGGCGTTAAGCTTCGGGATGCTGGAGGAAATCATTTGATCCATCTGTGCAAAATAAGACCCGTTTATGTACTAGTGAGATGAAGTTGATCACCAACTCCCCTCTGTGTTTACTCAGGGCTTACGGGGCAAAAGGTTAGTCATTTCATTTTCATTTGGAAATGATTTTGTCCCACATTTCCGGGCAATTATTATTAATCTTATTCTTTTTTTTTTTTCTTTTTTTTACAATAATTAGAATTATTTTTTATTATAATGTGACTTGATTTTACTTGATTTAGTTTTATTCCACCGTTTGCTTGTTTTTTTTTTTTATAGGTCTGCTCAACGTTCGGCAACTTATTATGAGGGCATAAAAAAAAAGTGCAACAAACAAAAACTGTAAAAAAAAATAAAATAAATAAAATATAAAAACCCCACACAAACAAAAAAAACATAAAAAAGTAAAGAGTAGGAGCCCGGCTGTTATTTGAAATACGGGCTGTAATGCTGATTGAATCAACAGCCGAATGATGGTAACAAAAGGAAACGAAAAGTGTTTAACAGCACGAGGTATGTAAAGCCATGTCAGAGTCACGATGTGACCGTTTAAATTCATTCAAATGAGTGCATGTCATGCCAAACACTCATTTCAAAAGTCGTTCTTGTTGTTTGTTGTTAAAATAGTCCCAACGAATACTAATAGGAGAGAGTGTCTGTGGATGGTCGGGGCATCTTGACAATAAACAGGACCGTAATGCAGCATTGGTGCGGCTCTACGGGCCACGTAGCACCAATAAAAAAAAAAAAAAAACGAAAAACATAATTAAACCCTTCCTTCTCTCCTAATCCTAATGGCACGCGGAGCAGGAAAAGGAGGGTTTCGCTTTGGGGGCTTGAAGCCGCCTCCGGTCCCGGTGTTTCCGCGCAGGCCCTCGGTCCTCGGCGTGGCAGCACACAGCGTCCCTGCCTTTTGTCTCCGCGCACTGTAATAAATAGCAATATACTGTACGTTCATGTTATATTTCAATATCCCCTTTAGAAGCCTTCGCGGATATATTTATTAGATTGCTCCAAAGGTAATATCCGCAGTGGGGAAGGGAGGCGCTGTCACCGAGAAGTGTTATTAAGTATAGGTGGTTTTATTATGGGAAACCTATTCTCCATGGTGGCATTTTATTTTTTGATATGCTTATGCTAAATTGTATTACCCAGGCAGCAGATTTAGTGTTCTCGCTCATTTTCTCCTTCTTTCGACGAATGGAGGGGTGGGGGGGTGGCAGATCATTCTCGCAACATATTTGTTGTTTTACTGTCATCATTTTATTTTTTTAATTTTTTTATGGGAACAAGCTGCTGTTCTCTCTTCTTGAATGTAATCACTCGCCAGCTTCTCTACACAGTTTCACTGTTTTCCAGGCGCCTTAAGGTAAATGTGATTGGCTGATTGTTCCTCTTGAAAGGAAAATATTTAAAATCCTAACTCTGGATTTTGGAGGTTACAAACAACTGTATAGGGTTAATGTAGACACATATATATATATATAATTTCCCCCACAATCATGGTTTGGTGGGATTTAGAATCTCTCCTGAATGGCTGGAAATGACAGGCTTGCTCCCTGAGCTACAATTAGCTATCTTCAACATTTATATGTAGATGTATGTGATTCTGACATCAGTCTCAGAATTGTGTGAATTTTGAGAAATCAAATACAAATTCGTTTCAAAAGATTACATGTTTTATGATATTTCTTTATTGACTCTAGCACTCTGTGTAGGTACACCTTCTCCTAGTATAATACTGAAGTCCAGATTAAACTCACTATTTAAGATGGCTTAATGTGAGGGAACAATGAACTCATCTGAGTGTCATAGATACGAGAATACAGGAATATTATTGGTTACTTCCGTGCATGTAATTTCATCAGGACTGCTGCAGTTGAGCAGGGACACTCTTTTCATTTCATGCTGGTCGAAAATCCGGCCGATTGGAGCCCACGAGCTCGAACTTTACAGCATTTTGTTTTCTGCTCGTTTCTCCCTGCAGCTCACAGTGCTGACAATAATATCAATGGATTAATCTGAAGGCATATCCGATTGCTGAACGGTCTCAGCCTTACACCGTCAGTCAAAGCATCAAACATGGCTTGATGCATGCATCCGTAGCATCACTGGATCATATCCTTTTCAGCACTGTCGCAGACTGCGAGGCGAAGCTCTTGTGCAGTTGGCCGGTCCAAAGGATCCTGCTACGTGTTGTGTTCCGCTTGGGCTGTCTCTGAGCGGCGCTTGCATGTGCCTGGTCCATTAGTTAGCCCACAGATGGCCTGAAATAGCCATCTAATGCAGTATCATTTAGCCAGACCCACCGCTGGGAGCAACAACAGGCCTGCTCGCGCTCAGCATGTGCCCCGCAAGGCTACACATAGTTTTGGGCAACTAAAAAGGACCAATTACAATGTTTAAATGTCTGTATATTAGAAACATCATAGAAAAGTCACTATAAGAATAAGACTGGGAATCATATGAGATTTAAAAACACACCATGAAGTGCAATAAGATCACTATTAACTCACTATTAAGGGCCTCAGAGATGCTACAGTCGGCTGTGAGCACCTTATAGAGATGTCAGAAACATCATGGGACTTTTGTCAGTATAAACCCATGATTAAACACCATAGATGTCTGCCTATGTCCCAAAAGGAATATTAGAGGGATAGAATTACCATTTTTACTATTACTGAGCATCAGAGCAACACATAATGTGAAGCCAGATCATAATATTAGAGGAATATTACCATGGGAGATTAAAAATAATAACGAGGGGAAGAAAACGAAGACATGGTCACTATAAACCCAGTACCAAACACAATAAAAGGTGGTGAGTTTTCATTTCAGGCACTGCATTTGCATTGCTAATGTACACTCAGGTAATGTTAACTTTATGTGACCTACTGTAACAGCACATTTGCAGCTCTTCATCTTTATTTTACAAATGATTTGCTTGCGTACGCCTCAATTTGCCACTCGCGTTCAGCACCATCAGGGGACGTCGGCAGCTCCCTGGAAACGACTGCCGCGGCGCATAATAGCTTCATGTTCCATTTTCCATCCAAACTGTCATCTTCTGTGCGGCAAATTAATTTCCAGGTCGCTGAAACTCTGCGAGCAGCCGCACGTGGCCCTCGGGGGACACCTATGCAGATGTGTTCATATTCATTTTGGCTTCTGGTGAGCTTTTCTGACAAAACCAAAACAAATAAACACCCTGTAAGACAGGAGGCAAACAGCTTGTTGGGGAGAGAGAGAGAGAGAGAGAGAGAGAGGGGGGGGGGGGTGACACAAAGATACTGTGAGGAAGAGATTTCCATTCCGCCTCAAAATGAGAATGTGGCTGCGGAGTGGATCTATGGCCAAAAACGGTCTCATTACACATATCGATCATCTGTTTACCCATGGCTGACAAAATAGACAGGATTCATAGATATTTTATGATGCAGAAGATAAGTTGTTACTAATATCCAGATACAGTGATCTGTGAAAGTGAACCACCGGGCAGCGAGACACAATGTAGTCTTAAACAGTGACAGTGGCATGTTTTTGAAGAGACACCATGACAAAGCAGTTGAGAAGCCAATACATATATATACATGATGTATTTATTCTAATAAATCATTCCCTCAAATTTAACATTGATATCTGTAAGAGATAGGAGGTCTATTCTGCAAACATGATGACTATATGCAAAAAGCTGTGTAATTGTGCATGATCAGTTATGAAATATTATTGTTAGTAGATGTGCTTAATGTTTTGTATGGAAGATATTTTGTGCCAACATTGAATATCTTTGAATTTGTAACTCTCCAAAATTGTACCGTGATAGGTTGAAAGCCTGTGAATAGTAAGCACTTAGATTACTATAGTGCCACTGTTTTAAGTGGGTTGGTATTTTTATAGTGAAGTGATTATTAAATCATATTTTGACCTTCACATTGTTAATCGATGACGCTGATTGTCTGATTCTGATTGGCTTGCCATTATGTGTTTGGTTTATCTTTGCAACCCTGCTAGTTGTAACTTATTCATCTAAATGGCAGATATCTCATTTTGAAGCAAAACCTTTCCAAATGCTAACTTAAAGGGCCTAGCTGTAAATATCATTAAAGTACTCTGTTCATCATTCAGGCTTCCTTCATGTGATTAGCTGCTATGCGTCGGCGCCTGCACAGCGGCTACTGCTGCTGTGCTCCAGATGTGGGACCTCACTGTGTCTCCCTTTCCTTTAGGGGAGCAGGCAGAGGAGAGCCGAGTCGGAGAGGCCACAGGGGGGCCGGGGACTGCCGGGTCCCTCTGTCCTCTCCCCAAGGGAGACATCGGCAGGGTCCCCGTCTGGAGCACTGTGGAGACATTAGCCAAATGCTATTACCCCGAGCTCGCTCACCTGCGAGACGGCAATGGCCTTCTAGCAGACTATCCTTTCCCAAAGGGGGCTTGCCCAGGTGAGTCACCCCCTCCTCCCACCAACCACCTCCCCTACCTCACCCATCTGTAGCTGATTTTTAATTTCATCCCTCTTGTGTGCGACTTATTACTAAACGGGGTTTTTTTTATTTGTGAGAATACTTTAAATCTTCATTTGTACTGATCTTTTAACTTTCATCTTTTAACTAGGAGGGCAATTTATTGCCAGTTCCAAGCGATATCTTTTCTGGAATTGTTTTTGGAGCTGGTGCCGCACATCCCAGCTTTCTAAATGTTTGCTCCTTTCTGTACAAACCAGTGTGCTGTTTGGTTTTCAAAATCTGGCAGGGGAATATTAGTTGTAATTACATTTATCCTCTTCAATTGGTAGCTTCTGGGGCTTCTCTTAGACTCCCCAAACACACTGGCTTTTCCAGATTCAAGACAAAATGGACAATAATTGTATCTACTCAAGGACTGGAAAACAAATTTGTGTTCATAACAGGAGCGTATACAAACGAAACCTCAAGGGAAATAAGTTTATTTCAGAAGTGCAGATCATTCCAGTTTAAAAAATGGAAATAACTACTTGCACTAACGGATATTAATCTTGAACCCTTAAAGTCCAGACACCGCAGTTACTTAAAGGAACCTTAACATGTCTTTTTTTTAAAGAATGACTGGCATGATGTTCAAAATTACAATCCACCAACTGCTCAAGTATCATCAAACAAAGTAAAATGAATCCTCCTTTTTTTGGCCCTTTTCAGCTGCCCTCTCACCCTTCTCGGTGACCCGTCGTATCGGCCACCCTTACCAGAACCGGACGCCGCCCAAGAGGAAAAAGCCTCGCACCTCCTTCAGCCGGGTGCAGATCTGCGAGCTGGAGAAACGTTTTCATCGGCAGAAGTACCTGGCATCGGCCGAGCGTGCCACCTTGGCCAAGGCCCTGAAGATGACCGACGCACAGGTCAAGACCTGGTTTCAGAACAGACGGACAAAATGGCGGTAAGACTGCAGCGGGGAGTGTTCCTTCGCTTAAAGCGTCATCTGGTGCATTTCAATGTCCTTTTCTGGTGGGAAAGTAGAGAACAGTAAAGCTAAAACATCATCATTATCTCTTCCACTTGCCATATTTTGCTCATTTCTTCTCCCTCAAGATCCACTTAAGCAAACCAAAGAGGCCCGTGGTGGATTTTTCAGAAGCTGTTTGACTTTATGAGGGCGGGATGTTCACTCAGAAGAGCCACTCCTTCCGGTGTGTCTTGTGCCATAAATCGACAGCACTGAGTGTGTCCGTGTTTTGCTCTTGGATCCAAAATGCTTACCTATGTTTTAGTTCAAACAAGTAAAACGGCCCGCAAGCTGAAGCACTCGAGGCGTCGTACAACACAACACCTATTTTGCTTAGCCTGGCTGCCAGTCGAGGCCAGTTCACTTGACCAAGCACAATTGCTCCTGAGCCTCCTGAAAGGCCTTTTAGAAAATCTGCTGTCCAAAGCAATACTGAAACACTCACAGGAGGAATTGACAGCCAAGTCCATAGACAGAAAACACACACACACACACACCCCTTGACTTCATTCTAACTGTTGTTTATAACCATTTGGAAGTCAATGAGTAGGAAATCAAATTATGAAGCCCTGCCTGTAGTTAAAGGGGCAGGACACATATTTCACAAGCATATTAGAAACAGCTAAATTACCTTTTAGGGTTTTAATGTTGAAATGATCCTAAAGCTTTTTAGAATGAGCATTGGGTTTAATACACATAGAAAACACTTAAAAACTTGTGATTTCTTGGCTGATTAACATGTATGAGTTAGATTATTGGCTTCTTTGTCTTAAACAATCATACACTACTGACATTTTGTTTGATGACCCCCCCCCCCCCAAAAAAAAGATGGTGCATTTATCTGAAAAATTCCAACAATCACATCCAGTAGCATGAAAATCCAAGACACATTTTTCACTACTAGAGGTAGCAACAATGAATTTGATTGAAATGAACACCACCGAAGCCAAATCCAGACTGAACGGCTTGTCACAGGTAACAAGGGATTTGACTTAACCCTTTTTTTTTCTGCCCCCCCCCCCTAGTTTTGCGGAGATTTATGCCACTTCCCAGTAGCGTGCGCCTGATAGGATGAGCATGAGCGATGTCTTTGCGTGACGACTACGCTGGTAACAAGAGGATGATCAAATCAACAGCCAGGGAATCAGATTATGATAATACTGTTAACAATAATGTGTGGCTAATGGATGGAGCGTGGCGTGCATGAAAGAAGTGTGTCCGCCTGTGATTTCTACCTGCCATTTGTATTTCGTCGTGGATTTGGACCGAAATCTCGTAGTTCGTCGTGGCACGCGTTATTAGTAACGCCGCCGCGAGTTCAAAAGAGCCTCGTTGTGCGTCCGTCTGCGTTGCGGAGAAGGACCGTTCAGGGCTTTTCTTGGCTGAAATGAGCATCACGCGCCGAGGAGAAAATGTCCTGATGTCCTAAAATGTCAGCATCTGTCAGGAGACTCGTTTTGACTAGGACAGACAGAGAAGAAGAAGTGGATGAGCAAAAGCAGCATTTCCTCTACGCTGGAGCACAATGGGAGCCCAATTTGGAACTTGCTAAGGTTTCACATGCAAATCCTTACTAAACTCACATGGTTTTCGCCCCCCTCCCACGCTTCTCTCCTCAGCGCACTTTCTTCGTTTTAACACCCTGTAACCTCGCAGGCTCGAAACATGCTGCCCGCTCAGAATCACCTGGTGTCAGTGCTCCTCTGGATATTTTCCACCATAAACACTGCAGCTTTTCCATCGAAACGACGCGCCATTCTAAACACGTTGTTTCAGGAAAGCACACGCGTGCGCTGCTTTTCAACACGGCAAATGTTCACATCGGCACCCGCCGACACAATGCACGGTGCGTGTGTTACTGTTAACATATGCTGTTCGGAGAAAAGAAAAGAAAAAAACAGATGTAACTTTTCACCTTGAGCCGGGAAGTGCACTACCCCCGCCCCCCCACCACCATCCACCATCCGTTAGTCACGTTCCCTCACCAACACCTGTCACTCATCCTGATCAGCTGTCATCTAGCCTGGGGCTGAAGTAACTGTCACAGGTGTTGAATAAACAGAGAGCAAAAGCCGCCGGTTTGCAAACAAACAGGTTTCATTTGCAATGGGACACGTACAGCTGTGCTGCTTTTCTTTGACCCTACTTTCTTCCCTTGATTTCTTTATTGCTTTGACTTCCCTGCCTTTTGACTGCTTACCATTGATGGCCAAGAAGCAGCTGCCAAAGAGCAAGATAATACACCCTAAAATATTATAACCAACGCTGTATAGTTAATAGTTAATTATGGTGGTATTATTGTGCAGGCAGTCATTTATTTAGAAGGTTTTTAAGAGGAGCTATAGCACAGCATCAGTCTGATAGAGTTGTTACTCTTGCCCGTGGTTGCCTATGGTTACTGGTTGTGATCAGTTCAAGCAAAATGTGTTTTTATTTGTTGTAGAAAAATATGATATTTAGAGGCTTGAGGAGGTAAAATTATTTAATAATCTGCACGAATAAATGGGAACATTTAAGACAATTCGGGAAAAATATAACCATAACTTTGTGCAGCGGAAACATTTTTTTTTTTTAATCTGCTTTCCTATTTATTATCTCACAAACCCCTCAAATTTAACTTGTGACCCTTACGGGGTGCTGACCCCTCTTGTTGGGAACCACTGCTTAAATATAAAAAGAAAGTTACCATTGCTTCTTTATGGGGATATGGGGGCAATTCATTGCGAACAATGCTGTGGTATGCGGCATTAGTCCAAGTGATCTTGCGTACATGCCCCATAAAAATAAACATTATACAGGTCTTATATCTCCCCCTGTCCCGCCTTTGTGTCCTCCATCCGCCCAGGAGACAGACCGCAGAGGAGAGAGAGGCCGAGAGGCAGCAGGCCAACCGGCTGATGCTGCAGCTTCAGCAGGAAGCTTTCCAGAAGACGTTGAGCCAGCCTTTGCAGCCGGACCCACTCTGCCTGCACAACTCCTCCCTCTACGCCCTGCAGAACCTGCAGCCCTGGGCAGAAGACAATAAGGTGACCTCCGTCACCTCCGTGGCATCTGTAGTGTGAACGTGTGTGTGTGTGTGTGTGTGTTAGGAGGGGAGGCAGGGAGGGAGGGAGGGAGAGGCAGAGGCAGAGGGAGGGACAAAGCTGGGAATGAAATGTGTTCATCAAAGTTTCGTCAGTGCGATTGGACACAGGGGAGGAATCTCTTCAGTCTATATTTCTGACGTGTCTGACGTTCAAAAACGCAGCACCATCATGGGATTGTCATAGATGCAAAGAAGAGTGGTGTTTGCTTTGAAAAAAAAAAAAAAAAATGAATGGACATTGTGCTTCCTCACTCACTGATCGTTTACCAGCAACATGGTGGGGGAGCGTGTGTAGAGAGAGACAGCTATCTGTTAGTGCCGAGACCTACAAAACACTGCATGCGGACTTCACTGCACAGGAGCCGCACTGACACGGCTGTTTGTCCAAGTCAAGCAGGTCCACAACTGTTATCTTAAATATCTGAAGTATGTTGAGTCATTTTCCTGCCTCACACCAAGTTTCCGCTTTCCCTTCAGCTGTCGGTCTAAAAGAGAGGAGGGCACTTTATCCATAAGCGCCAGGAAACAAATGGACACCTCTGTACATGCCCAACTATCAAGATTGTTCCCCCTTTTGCCTCTGGACCCCACATGAGGCAGCAGAGACGCTCTGCCAATAATGGCACAAAAAAAAAAGACCTCCTGTTTTTCGCTTTTAACTTTGTACAATGTAGTAAATGCATGTTTCAACCCTTTTCTGTGTGCACTCGGAAGTACCATTGACGTCAGCTGCCGTCACGGTGGACTGCAGTGTTCACGTGGTAGTGGACTGGTGGAACTCCCGATGACGGATTCCTCCTCATGTTCAATTTAAAGGTGTTTTATATTAAATGATATTGTGACTTTTTGGAAAGATGACAAACCTCTCTGTTTTCCTTCCCTCGCTTTGTGTCGTTTGGGTTCTTTCGCTCACTGCCGGTTTGTCACCATTATGAAAACCGTGCAATAATACTTTATGATTTTAGCGCGCTAGTTAGCCTCATGGGATTTAGCTATGATTACACATTAAAGTTTCAAGCCACCCAAAGGTAAGATACCGTCGAACTGTATCAGAAGGACAGCGCAATACCTTTTTTTTTATCCATAAAAACGGATGACTACAGCTCCCAGGTGTGAATGTGAAGGAGGGCGTTGCCAAAAAAAAAACCAGCACGCGTGTTCAGCAAAACCCTCCCTGGATAAATAAAGGTTTGCAAACTGATGCCAGCTCAAATTAGAATGAGAGTACGGGAGAAAGTCCAAGCTGTGCAGCTGCCAGGCGAACGCGCAGAAATGCGGAGGTCTGACTTTTGTTTATGTTGGTTTTTTTTGTTGTTGTTTTGTATTCCCGTGATTTTAGTGGAACACTTTGACGGAAGAGTTTGTTGTTCAGTGGCTGGAGCAGGGCATCTAAAGGAAAAACTAAAGGATGGTGTTTTGAATGAGTCTGCGTCCCTTGTCAAGGTGGTCCCTCACCTCTCTGTTTCCCCCCCAGCTGGCGTCTGCACACAATCAGCACGGGGCTCAGGCGACCAAGAGCCGAGATTTCTTCCTTTAAGAAGCCTTTCGCGCCCTTAATTCTTGCACAATGTGAAACGCAACTTTCGCAAGAGCGAGATGATCAGTCATCTCTGCTTCCGGTCAATCAGCTGACACCTACGGGAATGGAATCCTCCACCCTTCAACAGTCCCTCCGATACCTGTCACCTGACAAACTTTACGATCACATCTCTATCTTTATTATTCAGGTTGATGTATTCTAAGAGTTTCTTTTGATAGAGGATATGCATATGCTGGGGGGTATAAGGTGTACACAAAGGCTGTAATCCTAAATGACACCAGTAATATCAAGTTTTTTACATTTTTCTTTCAAACTTCCCTTTTTGGATGTTAGCTCCCACACCATTTTGGTATTCATTGTTGTCTTGAAGAATCATGGGCCACATAGACAGCAGACAAGCCATAAACATCTGCTATCACCACATCTACCCTATCATGCAAATGCTTATCAGCCAAGTCATAACAAAAACGGCCTATCTAGAAGCACAGTAAACACATCAGTCAGGTTCCTTGCTCGTAAATGAGCCTTCACCACCACGAACGTCACAGGAAATAGGCCCTGCCAGGGCCAGATCTAGCACACTCGGTGCCCTAGGGAAGCTTCCCCTTGTGCCCACCTCCTCTCCCCGACAAACTCCAGGGTAAACATCTTGACCCTTTTGTCGGGATAGCAACAGCATCTGGCGGCTCGAGCCTCCGCGTTGTTGCTCAGAGCATGTTGATGATCTGGTTCAAAACAGCTGTCTGCAACTGCAGCCACCCCCAACAACCCTCCGCTTTCTCCACAACATAGCGCCTATGTTTAGTCAGTTTTTAGGGCGTCTTGCCTGGTTGGGATCCTGTCAATAGCAGGCAGTTCTCCAGGTGACGCCTCCTCCACCCCCATTTCCTCTGCTCCCTGGCGCTTTCATCCCTGTCTCGGACGCCTTGAAGACGTGACTTGGCCCATTCTAGAAAAATTCCTCCCTTTGCTGTTTTCAAAACCATGCATTGTGTTTTACTACAGGTGCTTAAAGATTTTTCTCCTCTCTTCTCATGGCTCTGCAGTTTGTTGTTTTTTCTCACCCCCCTCCCTCGCCGCCAAAGAGCCCTGTCCTTATCCAATAAAATGTCACCACACAAGATGAGCAAGAAACAGAGGCTCAGGGTATGTCAGACTTCCTATCAAGCACTCGGGTTTTGAACAGGGGCACCAAAGAACTACCGCACGCTGTGCTGTGCTCTGTGTCACGCCCTGTCTGCACCCGTCAGTTGTTTCCATCCGTGAGAAACGCAGTAAACATTTAAGTCATTTTCAGGGCGATGATTGTAAGTAGCTTCAGTGATCCAGTGAGGTGACCACTGCCAGGTGTGTGTGTGTGTGTGTGTGTGTGTGTGTGTGTGGGGGGGGGTGATTCCTAAAGAGAGGCCAGTAGACACTCTTGGCAGACCTTCAGCAAATGTCCTATTTTATATTAAACGCTCACTTTGCAACATTATACAGTTTATTCAGAGAGTTCAATACTAATACTATAATATACTATAATAATAGCAATTAGGTAACATCAACTACAATTTGGGATTTGCTGCATTCCCACAGATGATCTACCACAGACATTACATAAACTTTAAACCGTAACCATACACAACCTTCTTCTTTCATGGCCCTTTGTTTAGACATATATTCAGTTTATAGATGGCAATTCAGCCTCGACATTGTTTACTGAGACATCTATAGGAAAGATTCTTTATGTATGATAAGCCAGTCAAACCAGAAGGAAAAGGTCTGTGCTCATGCATACTTAACGCAAAATATGATTAAGATTCCAGTTCCTTAAACTAATCCAGTCACTTCAGTGCTCAATGTAACTGTCTAAGCGACACATTTGTTACTTTATACAAAGCTGAGCATTACAATAGATTGCCTAAATAAAGATTAGTTGTAGTTTACGGAAGAGTCTGGTTTATTGAACATGTTCATTTAACTATGGCTTGATGGCCAAAATGCTCAGGGGGATCCTCTGCAGCACGTCCACAATTGTACAACACATGAGGCATACGAGCCTGAGCGGGATATGCATTTGTTTTCATTTTTACTTGATACCAGATGTAATAATATCAGTCTGCGGTCCTAACAACCATTTTCAAGCTATGACAGCTGCTGCAGCCACAAGATTTTGTAGGAAAGCAACGGCCAACCTCAGACTGCCAAACTCCACTGGATTGCTGTTAATGTGGTGACATGTGAGGCTTTGTTGACGAAAGGCTTTAATGGTTCTTGACTTTAAAATACAGCCGCGGCCCGTTAGCTCGATTTACTTGGAAAATACCGATTGCACATTACAGAGGAAATCTGTTGTAGAGGGACAATACTGAGAGTAGGGTTAGCTCTGAATCTGTAATTCTACAAGTATAGGCCCACGCTGTGATGCGCAATGATCTGTACTGCTTCGCTCTGATGTTTGGTCAAGTATGAAGCATTCCTGCATTACGTTTTCATAAACAGCTTTTTACATGTGGGTGGAAATGAAATGAACAGTTTTGCTACACTACATGCGAAAAACTTAACACATTTCATCCCTGAACTGGTTTCCTCTCTGGCGGGACGTCTGAACCAGACTCACTTCAGCTTTGTTTGCAGTCGGCCAAAGGGAACGGGTATTTTCACAAGTGATTTTCCCAGAGCCATTGATTTTTGAAACTCAGAACCACCATGCTCAGGTAAATAGGTGTAATGGTCCCATATCATTTAGTTTTGTTATTATGTCTGCAAATGTATTGCTCAGGAAATAAATGTCGCTCTTCATGATGTCCTGTGGCTTCTTGTGATTCGAATGAGGCAAACCTCCTGAGTGGAGACTGTCTGCCTTTAATGACGGCAACTGGTTTGACTCGACAGATTTACGGTTTTGTTTTCGAATAAGGAGGACACTAAGGAGGAAATCTGGGTGTCTGGAGTCAGTCTGAAATTGCCCTTTCTAATGCCATGACTTTAAATTAAACTTCCCAAAAGAGATGAAATTAAAACTGGGAAACATTTACAAATATATGTAAACACAAGACACTTTAAATTCATAGAGAACATTTCACAAAATGTGCTTATGTCCCTGATCCTGCATGACAGAGAAGTGGAAGGGAGCATGGTTGAAAATGCTTTTTTTCTTGAAATCCGTGAGTCATCGTAATTTGGGATTGATGATTATTAAAACAACTCTTGGCTGCCCAAGGAACCTGCCACATCGAGTCAGCTTCCAGCTGAGTCAAGTGAAGAATGACAAACTCTTTCTGCAGTCCGACAGCCGTGGCTGGGACTTCAACGCTAATTCAACCTGCTGACGTGACACGCTTTGCTCTCTCTCTCTCTCTCTCTCTCTCTCTCTCTCTCTCTCTCTCTTTCAGTTGCATATATGCACATGTACTAATAGTTACACCAATGCAGGGACAGAAAGCAGGCACGCACACACTGACACTTAGCAAAAAGCACAAATATGAACAACTTCCTTTTAACATTAGTGCTAAGAAGACAGTGAGTAAGTGCTGTAATGCAATAATAAAGAGTCATTTTGAGTCATTCTCAAGTTGACAGTGAGTTAAGGATCAATTGTATGTTACATTTTGTCATAATGGTAAATATTTCCTGTGCAGGCTATGTGGAACCAGGAACAAATACTTAAAATTTTGATAAAGAATGTAAAAGTGTATATTTACTTTTCAAACACTGTTGAAAGAAGTTGACTAGTCAATGAAATATCAAGTAAATATAAAAAAAAAAACCCAGCAACTTTTTACATCAGGAATTTGTACTAAAGTGCAAGGAAAATGTGTCGTGTAGGCCTAAGTTCCACGGGCAGCGCAGCAGTGTCATATCAGCCCCGAGAGTGAATCTGCAGATGTGTCCTGACAGTCCGTGGAAAGCCTGTGTCACATTAAAGCCCTCTCGAGCTTTCGGGCATGTATGAAGACCATTCCTTCCTTTGGGGGGATGCTGGTAGTGCGGCTCAGTGTCAACACGGGCCAGCGTACTGACACACTCCGAGGCACTGATTAAGGTTAGAAAGACATTTCGCAATCAGCTGCTGTTTCGCAATTTCAGACATCTTGTTTTAGATGCCCGGGCTCTCTGGCGACAGAGATGATCAGGGAGTCGAGGTGAATTGGCTGTTTTTCTGCCCAAGACACATTCTGTCAGTGCTGAACGGGAAGGGTCAGAAGCCGGCAGCACGCAGTGGGTACGCAGACTGTCCAGATACTGAATGGCCTTGATTCAAGCCCCTGTGGCTGGAACCTGCCTACAGCGCCTCTGAGCAAAACAGTGAATCATCTCCAGCTCTAGGGAAACTGAGAGAAAGACAAGAAATCCAGAACGTCTCAAATCAACAAACCAAAAAGAGGAATGTGTTCATACACTTAAAATTGAGTTTGGCTTTTTCCTTAAACCAAACTACTCCTTGTGCCACTGAGAAAATTATAGTTCGAAAAGTGTCATACTAGGTTAATTCATCTTCCATGTAATATATGAGAGTGCAATGGCTCTCCATTTTATTATCAATATTTTTAACAACCACGGAAGACTCTTCACAGGCTGCAACTGCCCCCTGGGCTGGACATTTAATATCACTGGCCAAAGGCCTCTTTTATTTAGCCCAAACAGCACATTAAGTGATGGACATGGGGGAGAATATCCCAAACTTAACATAAAAGCTGTAATGCTTATTTGAGGAAGCCATTACAAAATAGGAAGATACAAGCAACTGTAGAAAGCCCTTGCGGATAATCAGAAAATCGGTGGCCATTCAAAGAACATCTTTATCTGCTTATATCTAATTGTATACTTGATAATCAAACATATAAACATTAGTTACCTTCTCTGCTGCCATCTTGTTGTCTGTCTCAATGAGTCTTGTGCTATTCTTGCTTGCGCATTTTTTAAATGTACTTTCTGAATCTCTATGTGTATAATGTGATATTATTTGCTGGCGAATGTATGTATGTGTGTGTATGTAGGTGTGTAGGCCCACCTCAATATATATCACGACAGCTCCATCTAGTGCTCATCCGCTTCATTTGCCCCGCCCTGTCTCCAATTCCATTGGCTCAAGTGTTTTTAAACAGCGGTCAAGTTCTGACTTCTCATTGGCTCGGCGATGTGTCCGTCACGCCAGTTTACGGAAGAGTAACCAGCCACTACAAAGATGGAGGACGATATCTCAGATTTGAGCAGACCGCAAATTTACTTGTTCGGTGAGCTCGCTTATCCCGCCAAGCCTGACATTTTTCGGACGCACAGTCAGTTTTACTGCCATGTTATCATGCACAAGTAGCCATTTAACGGTTTTAGCTAGAGGAAGCTAGCTAAATAGCTGGCTAACCTGCCTGTCCCTCCTCGCGCCAGTTCAGCTCTTTTGTTAGCTAACTTGGGTCTCGAGGAAGGCAGCGAGGTGCACAGCCGTAAACCCCGGCGTCTCACACAGTTGAATGCATTTGTGTGTGTTGGTCAGGAGAACTGAAAACGTAAGGGTTAGTTACACGTCGCACGTATCGTTTCCATCCCCTCTCCAGGTTGTACCCTCAAATCGGATAAACGGGAGTTCAAAGTTGACGCAGACGACGATGATACGGAGCAACAGCTGTCACTCAAAGCAGTAAGGAAGACGCCTGCCATTGCATGCAGAGTAACTTCCTGCCGGCCAATGAGGGTTAAATGTATGAAGGTGCAGTGTGTTTTGTACGGAGTGATAAGGGCTACACGTCACTGTAGTTAGCTCTGCTTGGGTTACTACATCTGTGTCTCAGTTACAGTTTGCCCCACTGGCATGAAATGCAAAGACAGCATGTCATAGAAAACCCTGGACAAAGAGAGCCAACGGTCATTTAAACACAAATAGCTGGCATGTAAGAGAAGAGCTCCACAGTGAACACATGAAGAGATTCAACATCCAGCGTACCCTATGCCCACGTGTTACGCTCCTCAGATTTACATGCAGTCTGTTTGGGGATTGTTTTATACATTAATCGTACGTGTGTTTCCTGTGGCAGCAGGTAGTCCATTTCTTCCCCGATAGAAAGTATAATTTTTCATTCCCAGGCAGGGTCATAAAGCCGGGAAAGGCTTTTTCAGAGCTTTGACATTTTGGACACATACAGAGTTAATCTGTCTTTATTTTGGTGTCCACGTGACAGTGGTTACAGATTATCTTCTGTTAGGGGGTTTCCATGATTTCTTATAGCGACCTCTTTCGATGAAAATAGTTAGTTATTATAGCTACTGTTTGTTGTTGTTGTTATTATTTTGTTAGTTTAGTCTTTTTTATGAATCAGTCATTCTTTAGGCTATCAGATGTAAAAAATAATACAAATGATCAGAGACCAAATGGATGCCTTAAATGTGTTTGTTTGCCTTGGTATGGAACAAAGCTAAAATGTTGTTAACCCTAAAGTTAGAGGCCAGACTGATAAAGTCTAACTTCCAATGACTGGAGGTGGTGTTGCACAGAGTCAGCTGCGCTGCTTTTCCAGGTGTGTCTGGGAGCCGAGGCCGAGGATAAATTCCACATGGTGGAAGTCGAGGGCCTCACTTATGATGGGAAAACAACCAAAGTGCCTCTGGTTGTCCTGAAACCGTCCATCCTGCCCTCTGTGAGTGAATGCCATAGCTGACATCATTTAGTGAAGTATTAAAGGGCCAACGCAATGGTACACAAGTAAAGAAAATGTATAGCTTTTAGGAAATATGTATAATATATCATTTCTAGTTCTGTAATTATATTTGTTTTATTAACAGTGAAAGTAAAATAGCTTTCAGCCCCTTTCATGCTCAAAAAAAGAGAGAAAAACTAAAAAAGAAACTCATTCATACTGTGGATGTTACAGAAATCAGTAGTGAAGAACACAAATGCAAATACTACATCCTATTAAAGGATGCAAATGGTATAATAACAATTATTAAATTGTACATTTTTTTTGTTTTAATTGTTATCTTTTTCCTGTCCAGATGAGTTTAGGTGGATTTGAGATCACACCTCCAGTTACCTTCCGTCTCCAGTCTGGCTCTGGACCAGTTCACATCAGCGGGCAGCATTTTGTTAGTGAGTATCAATGTGACAGCTGCTAGTGCTGCTGTTGCCTTTGTTTGTTCTAAAATTACAGACATACGCATTCAAAGTATGACTCAAGTTACAGTTCACCACATTATTGAATTGAACACTACTTACCTACGTCACACTATCAAAAGTCAGCAGTTAGCAAGTTGGCTCCACCTTCCTTGAGGGTGAAGTTAATGGCGCCTCATTTTACAGACACATAGCACATACAGTAAACTGCCAGTCATATTTCTTCAGACTTTCATTTTGGGGCGAAGTTGTTACTTTAAGACTTGCTTCTTGACAGTTTGTTTTGGTGGGAAAGGACAAATGAATAGCAGGAAAACAAGTGTTTTTTGTTTAAAGTATAAAAACTGACCACTGTGACTAATCGTAAATGGTGATGGTCATTATAAAAAAAGCTTTGCTTCTAATGCTACTTCAGTGATTCATAAGGAGATGCGTTTTCGTCTTCCCATTGTTAGAATTGTAACATTTCACTGGTGGTAAGTATCACTCTGTTTCCAACAATGTTTAAAGGTCCATACAAGGGCTGTCCACGTACATCTTAAGTTAAACCGCCAGTACCCGGTGTTTGCTTTGTAGGTGTAAAGGATTCAGAGGATGAGGAAGAGGAGAACAACACCTCACCAGTGAAGAGGCCTGCAAGCCTGATGTCGGGGATGAAGCCTCCATCGGTAGCTGCCTCAGTGTGTTCTTTAAATTCATTAGGCTACAGAGCTGCCTTCAACTCTGATGGAAAAGTATCCCAAAGAAAGAGTTTTAACTTTAGTAAAACTGTGCTTTTGACCAAACGATGATTCATTTTCCTTGTAGAAAAAACTGAAGATGGATTCTGACAACGATGAAGATGACAGCGACGAGGATGATGATGATGAGTATGGTTTTTTTCTGGGGGGGGGGGGGGGGGTTTCAGAATTTTTTAGTCATTGTGCCTGCCTCAAAAAAATACCACATGTATCTGCTTAAATTGTAGTTCGATGCACAAGTAATATAAGGAATAATTGAATTCAGAGACAAGTCTGTCCTGTTGCTTGACGTTTTTTCTGCTCCTCCTTTTTGTAGTGATGACGAAGATGACAACAGCGACGAAAATGATGTGAAGCCTCAGAAGAATGTCGGAAAAGAGCTCAAAAAAGTAAGCCTGCTCTGTTTTTTTTTCATTTTATAAATAATATAAAAAAAAAAAAAACTTTGTTTGTACCTGCGAAAGAATGTTGACAGTAGCTGCAGGATACTGTAGAGCAGAGGGTTTCAAGCTGTGAGGTGCCCCTCGCGGGGGGGGGGCACAGACATGGTACACACAGTTTTAAATTCAGCTTTACTTACATGTTCCATTGATGTCAGTATCTCATTCCCAATGCCCAATATATTGTCCTTTACATCACATGCAGCAATATACTAAGAAGCAAACATGACCCATTATTAAGCACTTGCAATATCACCAGCCTATGACTTACTGAATTTATTGAAAATACAACATCCCATCCTAGAGCTTCCTTGTAGCAGTTAATTGATGCTTAGTTTGCTTGTTTACTCAGTTTGGTTAATCTGGGCAGGTGAAACAATGTTATTTGAACTTGAGTGGCACCAAGTAGTCATATTAAGGCAGGCTGAAAGATAAATGTCTGTCCTCGTTAAACGAAGCATGCAAACAAAGGTCACCAATCGCGGAAGGTTTGTGGCGATTCGGTGTGTTTGGAGGGTTTCCAATCCCCTGTTGTCCACCAGGTGTCAGGAAAGCCAAGGGCTTGCCTTCAGTATTTTTTTTCTTTAGTGTCAAAGGAATTTCTCTGGGTTGGTGCAGTCTCCCCGCTCCCCTTTTAGTTTCTACCACATCATTTAAAATCCCACAGACTTTATCCTATAGTGGCGTTTCCAGTGAGCAGGCCCTTCCCATTCCTGCACTCACTGACCGTCCACCTTTTTCGGTTGAGACAAAACATGGAACTTTTTCATCCTGTTCGCTCATGTACCCACCTGTTTTCCACGAGTAAAACACAGGGTCTGTGTGGCGTAATGATTGGATTTCTCCTCTGTAATCTGCTTGTATTCTCACTGTCTCACCAACAAGACGGCACTATGTTATCCTACACACACACACACACTCTCAAAGGTATATACACGCACTGTAGACTGTACACTTACTTGCAAAAATGCACACAGTCTGCAAACATTAACAATACATATATACAGTACATATG
This sequence comes from Coreoperca whiteheadi, assembly GCA_011952105.1. Taxonomy (NCBI): domain Eukaryota; kingdom Metazoa; phylum Chordata; class Actinopteri; order Centrarchiformes; family Sinipercidae; genus Coreoperca; species Coreoperca whiteheadi. The sequence goes on along the minus strand of CM022490.1, from coordinate 25,311,056 downwards.
CAGAGAAGCACACACTACATACAACTTCATACACACACACACACACCAGTTATGGGAAACCTCTTCCCCCATTTTTCTGTAACACTGCATATCTTTGTCCCTCTGTCATCCCACTGTTAATATGATTGCTCCTTTTTATCGTCTCTCATGCCATTTCAGCTTTGCACCTGGCCTTTGCCTTTGAACACTTGTTTTGCGTGTTACCGCAATCATTTTGCAAGTGTGTGGGTGCATGTGTGTATCTGCCTCATTTTTACGTCAGTGTCTGTTTGTGATTTCTTTTTTCTTCTCTTTGGGTTTTTTTTTTTTTTTTTTTTTAAACACGCTATCCCAGTGCAAACTGTGCCAGGCAAAAGATCAAAGCAGGGCAGATGCGCATACCTGCGACGTGAGCGCCGATCCTTGCCTCAGGGTCAGATGACAGCTGAGCATTTCTGTCACCTGTTGATTTATTCTGTTGTCTTCTCGTCCTGCAACCCGTACCCCTCCCCTCCATGACCTTAATCCTTTTCTTCACCCTTCTTGTCTTTAGCTCCATAGTTATCCTGTCTCATTCTTTAATCATGAAAGCACAAAACTCTAGAAAGCAGAGCTGGGAGCAATTATAATTTGTTTAACTGCTAACTCAGCAATGGGTCAGTATAATTTGTTTCCTTTTTTTGTATCAAACCTCATTACTGTTAACCAAAATGTACTTGTAGCATTGTGTATAGAAATGTGGGATCATATATGCTTGGTCTGGTTCTTAATCTAGTTTACTTGTTCTTTGATCAGATATATTTGATCCAAACATCTGGAAACATTGCTAAATTTAGACTCTATTTTAGACTGTCAAAGTTCTAGAATGGCTGCTTGTGTTAAACAGCATTATTAAGTATCGTTTCTGTTATTGGTACTGAAAGGCATTACATGCTGATACCAGTTTCAACAAATTTCCATACCCTAATTGGAGCTCGGATTTTAGGTTCATATAAAATCGACACAGACACACTTTCAGCTGAAAGTGATTTTTGTCACATGATTTTCATGTTTTCTGCCCTGTGTGAAGAGCAAACACGTTTATGGAGTAATTTTCAATTCTGATTTGGACCACATTGGATGTGTGTTACAAAATAAGAACCAGATGCATGTGGCCTACATATGACTTTAGATGTTTGTTTGAATTTCGGTTTAACAGCATTGCCATGACACGTAAATCTTACGTCATCACTTTGAGACAATTATCAGATAACAGAGCAGCCTGGCATTGCCATTGTTGGCATTAAGAATAAAACACAACCAATGTTAAGAAAATAGCTGAGTTAACTTGTGTTTGAGAAGACTCCTTTGTTCAGTCAAACACAGACAAGAAGACATGTAGTTTGTCTTTCAGACAAGAACCGTAAGGGTGCCTTTACACTACAGAAACTTTGCCTGGAATACAGAGTTCTCTAAGAGCTCTGGGACTTTACCTTCCTGTCCATTCGAATAAATCAATTTGGCTCTTGGGCTACAGTACTTTGTTCGCGAGGTAGAACCTTCCAATGACCCAGGAACTTGGAATGGGAGGTTTGTAGCGCTGAGCTTCTTAGACTGCTCCAACGCGAGCCTTGAGACTGCAAACAGACATCTAGCTGACTTCCCAACAAGTCTAAAAAAAAGAACAAGATATAGACACCAAGTGTGTCAGTGACTGATTGAAACAAAGTGTATTTGCGTAATGTGGTTATCTGCTGAAGGAGTCAAATAAGCAGATCTTCACTACGCTATGACAGAGACAGGTGTCTAACCTTTGTCGCAAATCTTTCCACTTTTCCATTTGAAAGTCTCCATCCAAACATCACATGAACTGCTGTGTTCTTATTTTGCCACATGCAAAACTTGTCACAAACAAATCCTGCGCTTTGTAGTCCTGTAGCGGTGTACTTCACCTTGTGGTACAAGCAAAGTGATTTAAATCCTTGGTGAAAGACTGTTATAATAAACACAGTAACGATAGAGGCAAAAACCCAAGGAAATAACAACATCTCATGTAAAAATATGAGTTACTGAGTTCAAAATACTGATCAGGTATACCTCTCAGGTGCATCTATAAAGGATTTGAAGAAAGCACAGTGTTTCCCTACTTGATTGAGTTCTGCCCTTTGTGTATTAATATCCTTCTGATTGGGGGGGGGGGGGCTTTGCAGCCACACTGGAACAGCCTTACAGCATCTTGTATCATCAAGTATTGCTCTAGGAAATAACGTGTAATTGCCTTGTAGCAGTTATGTCAACACAGGCAATTACACTTCTAGCCCATTCCAAGGTGAATACCAGTGATTGTGAGGAAAGGGTTGGTGCTCAGGAAATGCAGGTACTTGCCTCGGCTATTACAAGGTAATTACACAGGTGACTGAGAGCAATGCTAACCTGACGGGAAGGCCTTCAGTGTGGAGAAGAACAATTACAGGTCATTGGGGTACTAAGTATCTTATCAGTTACAAATTACCAAGTATGTCTAGTGCTTCCTCTCTAATTTCATACAGCACTAGTGCTTGAAGATCATGTCAGTATTGGTTACATACCATCCCTGATTTGGTTGTAGTTATGTTTTTAGTACAGGCTGCTGATGGACAAACCCAGTGTTGTGCAAGTTCACACTTCACAAGGGCCATCCTCACCTACTCACCCAGTTTTTCTTTATTTTTTCTCCCTATTTGTTATAGGAGTAGCAGTGAAGTCGCGTAGTGGCAGTAGATGTACAGTGTAGGTTACAGTGTACCCATGGAGGAACGCTGCAGCTCCTCAATACCCAAGCCGTTTCAATGTCTTGCTTCCCAGCTGCTGGGCTAAAGTGAAGGTGGTTAACCCCGAAGTTAGCATCAGCTTCAGCCACAGAGGAAAACAAAGTCTTCCCTGTGCTTCCTGACCACTGTCTGAAAGCTGTAGCAGGAACGGTTGCCTCACTAAGCAGTTCATATGATTAAAGACTTTTTTTTAAATACGAGTCATTGTGATGAACTACTCCTATTAGCTTTTTACTCGCAACGCTTTTATTGCACTTTCAGTAGCTGGGGTCAGTGGTCGATGGCACACAAGTGTTTATTACGCCTCTGTGCCAGAGAGGACCAACCATCTTTGTTACACAGAATAGAATGGTGAGTTTCACAGCGATCTCCGGGAATGAATCTGAGGGCAGAGTGATAAACTGAGTCCAGGGGTTTGAGAGTGGAAGCAGCAGCATATCTGTAGATACATAATCAGAATGAACAATGAATTCATTACATTAGGACTGCCACCACTCCTTTGGCTTTTAGAATGTCATTGTTATTATCCTTGTTGTGGAGTGTATATAATTTTGTCTTCTTGGGTTGAAATGCTTTTTAAAATAGTCTACATGTGCAGCATTGACATTATTATGACCTTACAGGGGGGAGAGAAAACAATGTGAACACCTCATGGCAAAAGACTCTGAAGAAAATTAACCACAATTGCAAGCACTTCTACAAATGTGGTTCACATTATGTTTCATGCCAATTATAATTTGTCAGCTATAAAAGAGGCTTGGCAATTAGTGCTTTGATATGGGAGTTTTCAAAACAACATGATACAACTACCAGAGCCCCAAAGAGGCGAAGTTATTTTAATGCCCAAAATAAGGACGAGCAGGCTGAAAGTCACACATTGACCATGAAGAACCACTGTCAAAGTTTGAAACTAACCACCAGGGATATGATAAATATATAAAGTATATAGGGGGGTTGTTAAATATGATAGTTTGCCAGCAATATAAACAGAGCCACCTTTGTAGCAGCGATTGCAGCTTTCATTCAGTTACTGCAAAGTTAGTCACGTTCGGCACCTGTTGAGGAAGCGTTGAAAATTTGTTCAGCTGCTTGGGACTTCAGTATGGCACCCCCTTCGGTCATCTCACTTTTGGTTTTGTACCGTGATCTACTGTGGTGTGTGATCAATTATACAAAGACAGACTGCTTATTTTCTTACTCTTTTTTTTTTTTTTTTTTTTTTTTTTTTTTTTTTTTTTTTTTTAAAGCAGACTGGTAATTTGCTGTCTCTTTTTCCCCTTTTTTTTTTTTTTTTTGTATGTTTTTTCTTTTTTTTTTTTTTTTTT
>CM022490.1:25291980-25306938 GCA_011952105.1 Coreoperca whiteheadi | reverse complement strand
AAGCAAAAAAAAGAAAACCTGTCTTTTATACTCTTTTAGATGTGTAGTGGTGCCCGCTCTCTCTCTGTCTGTATCACACTACTTTTCTTTCTTTTTTTTTTTTTTTTTTTTTTTATATATCTTATGAGCTTTTCAGCAAAGCAGACTGGTAAATTGAGCTGGTAAACGCCCATGTTTTCTAAAAACGTAGGGATGTTATACCGAGGATGTCTTATTTATACATTTTGGCTGTGTGTTTATATGCTTTTATCAGAGCCCAGCGTCTTCACCAAAGAAGCCCAACAAGACTCCAGTGAAACAAAACGGCCCTGCAGGAAAGCCATCAGGATCAGCGGTCAAACCACAGGTTAAGGTAGGAAAGGCTGCATCACCTGCTCAGCTTTGATAAATTGTGGTTATTGAATGAAGTGGTTGACCATACAGCCATTATACTGTAGAAAAGGGGTCAGCTATTAGGGTAAACTAAGAGCCAGTTTATTCAGCACTGTTTATCGGAAGGACAACGTAGATTTACAGGTGCAATGAAGACAGACCTGTTTTCATTTCAAATTTTTATTTTTTTTGTATAGTTAAACAAAACAATGGGATGTCTGTTTAGCCACACATACAATCTGTGAGTGATATGTAAAACTCATCTCAAATCCATAAATCTGGAGAAGCCAAAAGGTAAAATTTTACCTATAAAATTCCCCTCTTACCTCCTATCTTCGACCATTTTCTTTTTCTTTTGTTTATTTTATTTAAAAATTTGTTTGGGAATAATATAGCTAGATTTTTGTAGAAGGCCAGGATGATATCCACCAGACTTTAGTCAAAGCCAGCTGCTCTTGTAGCTAATGAAAGACATCATGTCACTCAAAAGTATGCAAAAGACTGGTGGATAATGAAAATGGGAGTTTTAAAGAAGAATAGACAAAGAATGATGCATTTAGTTACTGCGTCATCAAGAATCAACTTCGATAGTTACTTAATGTATTGTATCACAACATACGCAGGAAATACATTAACTGTCCATAGAATTAAGCGGTGGAGAGCAACAGATTTAAGTCCTCCTCCTTCGCAAACAGACATGGAACTCCCGCTACTTACAGTATGTAAAAAGCATCACACAATGTAGTGCTCTTAAGAAAGAAATATAAAAAAACCCTCTACAAACCTTCTTTTGTGACGTTATTTCTGCTCAAACCTGAGCCTGAGAAGACACAAGGTGCCAATTACCAAGGGTAATTGACTGCATTTATTGGCATTCACAGTTTACCAAAAATAAAAATGAAACACTTGAGAGCCTTTCCATTCTAACAGCAAGGAATGTGATAAATGCACATTGCAATTAGCTCAACCTGATAGTTAATTTCTGGGATGGAATGTCTTGGACAGCCGCCTCTCAAAACCCAAAGCTTGAACTCTGCCTCTCTTTAAGCAAACACACCTGACCTCTAAACGGGTTTCCTGGGGCAAGGTTTAAACCCGTGACCCCTTGGCCTGACCCCGCCGTCTTGTGTTGCAGCCACATTTGATGCCCCCCAACCCCCTGTAGCACACATACGCATCAGGAAATACGTATTTGCAAGCTTCTCTGCAAGTTTACAGATTTCCCGACGCATGTTAATAAAAGTGACTTGGACAGAAACTCCGTTTAGAGAAGGCTTTATGTGCCAACATGCAAGTGCGCGCTGCTTGTAGGATAAAACATGGCTTATGCTAAAGGCAAACCATCTCACACACGTGCACACCCAGTGCACATAAGAGCATTGTGGTTTGTTGTCTGACGCCTTAAAGGAAAGTGTGTTTTTTTATGTTAAACACTGAGACATGGGATTGCTAAATTCCTGAGGCGAAAAAGCGATTCCCCCCAGGGCCAGCGCTCCTGGTGTGTGGGAGAGTGCAGCTAATTCTGTAGTGGCCGTTGTCCAGACATAACACAGTGGCTCTTGAAATGCTCTGGGGGATTAGCCGATGGGCAGCTGAACTGCCGAAACCAGCCCACCAGTTTAACTTTCCGGCCCGTGGAGCTTCAACTGCCCCCATCCCCTCTCCACTTATGCACAACAACTGTTCCCTCTCTACAACCTTTTCACACCCCTCACTTCCTGGACACACCTTCTCCCAATTGCTCTCATTACCATTGTTTGATGTCTGGTGCAGCTTGCGCTTCCAGATGCCCCTGAGGAGCGAGGAAGAGGGCGTGGATGTCTGTTTTTTCTTTACTAAATGCAGGTGACTGGTTCATTAGAATGCCTCGTCAGATCTGTTGCCAATACCGCAGTTCTCGCTTCTCACAGCCCATTATGTAGCTGCACCTTCTTGCATAACAGGCTTGACATGAGTACCAGCTAACTTGAGTTGTGCTGATCTGAAGTAACTATCTTGCAGCTGGTGTCTTTTGATTGATGTGTTTGGAGAAGTCGATGCCTTCTAGCGCACGTCACAGTCGTAAAGTTGTTAACCACTCAGGCTTATCCCAAAAGAGTGTGAGTCATTGTTTTAGTGACTGATTGACATGTGTTACAGCAGGTGCCTATCTTGTTAGCGCTTATTTACTTTTCTCTTGAGTGTAAGGATGTTGTATGATGAACTATTACCCTACCGACTGGGTCCAAAACGCCGTCCTTTTCTTGCATTGCATATACAAGACATAGGATTAGAGTCACAGTTCACAGTGCCTCGACGTTTTCCCCAGACAGGGGCCTCCAGGACTCTAATTCCAACAAAACGACAATTACCATCCCCGGACAGACCTGATGAGCAAAGGTGTCACAAACATGTGTTTGCACCAGATTGAAGACAAGAGATTGCATCAAATGATAGCGTGCTTGTGATTAAGTTTCATGTCTTGCGGCATCTGTAATCAGTGTCTGGCCCAGATGAAAAAGCTTGCTGGCTTTGTGTGTTTATCAGCTGTTTCAGGTCCACAGCTGTCCTTTGGAAGCAGAGAGCTGCCCATAAATAATAAATAGGCCTACGTAGTGCTTTTGTCTGGCCAGGAGCCAGCAGCATATGTGCTCTTTTTCTTTTGCAGTGTGGTATGTGTGTGTCAGGGTTTTCTTCATTTTATACCTTTTGATCTGTGCTATAAAATGCGGATATCTTGGGGACAGGGACTGATAATTGCATTTTTTTTCAACCTAGACAGAGAATTTAATTTCTCAATACCGTTCCCCCTGTGTTAACCATTTCAAGTCTTACCCTGGTTTTGAAAGCCAGAAGTTGCTAAAGGTATTGGAAGTATCAAGTAGTAACACATGACATTTGTTGATTGCTTTTAGCCACAGAACCTTACCATTAGGGCTGGGTATGGAGAACTAGCTCTGAATTTGAACCAGTTCCATAATTGGTTTAATAAGTCGGAAATTGTTAAAGGTCCCATGAGACAGAAAGCAGAGTGCTATTTTTAGCTTTAGCTTATAGCACTGAATGTGCGGACTGGGACCAGTTCACTCCCAGTGAGTGAACCCGACCAGACCAGGACCTCCGAGTCTGGCAGAGGCCAGTTTGACGACATGGAACGCTGTACAGATGTGGTTTTCTTGCTGGTTTGGCTCTTGGCACCCTGGGGCTGAGCTAATAGGACCGCTAGCTGCATGGCTAACTAGCTAATGCCACCTACAGTTAGCAGTTTAGCAAAAAATAAAGCCAGGAAACTCCGTAAATCACCTCGGTAACATTACTGCATGTCGTCAAACTGGCCTCTGTCGTGTTCGGCCCCATTCTGGCTCCTTTGCCTGCTCGTCCGGCTCTGGTTCTGGTGCCCCAAGCTCCCAGTCCGGGCGGAGTCAGCCGGTGTGACTGCTAGCTGCACAGCTAACAAGATAACGGCAGCTAGTTAGCAGCAGTTAGCGGTTACCCAGGCTGCTCGGCGAGAGCAGCCGGAGGATATCCGAGGGAAAACCAGAAAACATTCTCTCCATAACATATGATCAAGTTTCACCCAAATCAGTGAATAAAGTTGTGTTTTTGTAAAAGTCATAAAGCTGTGTTGTTGTTCAGTAATCAGTGAGGCCCGACTGGCCCTCAGAAGCACTCTCCTCCGGCGTCATAAAAATTGAGAAAGTGTTTCATTAGACACAAAATTAATATATGCCCCTGAGTGCAGGATCAGTCATCAACATTTTTTAAATTGTTTTCCAGGAAATGACAAACTCTAAAATGCCCTTAAGAATACCTACAAAACCTTTTTTGGCCATTGTTGGGCCAGACACTGGGGTATAAGTGTCATATAGCGCAAGACATATCATATCACAACATAGATTTTGAGTTCAAAACGTGCCTTTCCAGTCCACTTATCCATTCCTTGATGCAACGATTTTAGCCACTGTGCTTCCCCCTACATCTCGGTTACCCAGGCTCAAGACCATGCGCATGGTCTCGGGCATACTGTAGTGTACATGTCTACAATGTGGCAGACTGGAGCTGCTGTTTACGAGTGTGGTTAAACTGCACATTAAACATAAGCAAACATTCAGGTTGTGCATGGCAAGGTATAGCGTATCGGTCTTTCTTTATTTTTCTTATATTAATAAAAACAGATCACACAATAGTAGTTCATTGCCTAAAACTGCTGAAAACACAGGTTTTGCTTCCAACATATTTTGGTTTAGTTTCAAGTAATATGACAATGATTGAAACCAGTGAGTAGAATGAATCAAAGTTGCTAAAAATCTGATAATTAAAAATAAAATTATAACCAAACCGAAATAACTGGACAACTGTCCATTTGCTCGTGACGTTTTGCTTTCTTTTTTTTTTTGTTACTCGCAAGTTAAAGAGTTGCTTTATACATGGCTTCTCTCTTCTTTTAAATGTGTCTCTGGCTATCAATGAAACCCTGCAATTTCACTGGATTCCACACCGGCTTTGCATGTAGAGACAAGCTCTGTGGCTTGTGTAACATGCAGTCACGGCGTATTGTGTGTGTGTGTGTGTGTGTGTGTGTGTGTGTGTGTGGTGGTGTTGTTGTTGTTGTGTCACATTCATACACTTCTAATTTAGGACTCCTGGGGCCTTGACTGGCCAGGCCTGGACACACCTGTGGGCCCACCAGTTCAGTGCTCATGCTGCTCTCATCTCCACAAACACAGGGGACTCTGTGTGTTGAAAGAGCACCCCTAATGTCACCAAAAAGGATAAAGAACGGCTGCTTCCGACAGTATTGTTTTAGTCTTGACCATTCATAAACGTTGAACAGAAAAAGTCATCTTTTCTTCCGGAAGTCATTAATTTGATGTCAGTATATATATTTTTTTTTATTGAGGAACAAGAACATGAGTTGCACTTTGACCTTTCTTTCTTTAGTTAAGCTGTTGGGATTTGCCATCAAGGGAAAAAGACATTTGACAACTTCTATTGCTCATTGAAGAATCGGGGCTTGCCCTCTCCTGCTTGCAAACAATAAAAACATAATTTTTACCTGATGTATTTGTAAAAAAAAAAAAAGATGGTGTAATTAGACTAGAATTTGTTGTCCTTTCTGATGCTTTTATGCTCTTCCAGCTGGTTCCCCACGCCAAGCCTGTAAACATAGGCCCAGACAAAATGGGCCATGATAGGGCTGTAGAACCAGACTGGCCTGTCAGCAAATGAAGTTAGAATTGCCAATTGTGTGTTGTTCAAATGAGAACATAGACAAATAAAAGGTAACAGCAGGAGCTGAACCTCAGTAAAAGAAGAAATATTGTGGCATCATATGAAGTTATCTTTTTTATCTACAACTCTATAAATCTCTCACTATTTGACATATCAATCAGTGTTTCTTATCTCGCTGATATATTTTTTCAAGACACCTGTCCCAGGAAAAGACAAACCCCAGGCTGGCCCGTCTAAATCTCCCTCTCTGACTGAGATTAAGAGCAAGTTGTCAACGGCAGCCAAGGAGGTAAGCCTGTCATCCTCTTTTGCAAATCACCGCTCTTAATTGAATGTCTGACGCATGGTTAAGCTGATGATTTAATGGCCTTTTTCATCAGGGGAAACCACTACCGAAGACAGAGCAGAAGTTTGAGAATTTCGTAAAGAGTTCTTTTAAAATCTCTGACAAAAAAGTAAGTAATCCTGAGTCATTCCATATTATGTATACTTATTGCACATGGTTTTGAGAGCCCTGATTACGAAGCATCTGAGATTGGTCTTTGTTTATTTCTCAGTCTTAAGTTTTAACATTTTCATCTCGTGTGTGTGTGTGTATGTATGTATATATATACATACATATGTTTTTTTTTTTTCCTGCTTTCTTGCTTTTTCAATCTATGCATTTAGTCTCATAAACACCTAGAAATTAGGAGTTGTTTTTGTTTCTAGAAATGTTTCAGTTGCTGGATGTTAGTAGTCACGGGCACATTTACGTCAACCTTCATTTCAGCTTTAAGAGCTTTTTGCCATGATAGATACCCAGGAATGCATTATTGTTCCTCACACTGTCCTCATACCGTACACTGTCCATTATGCCTCAAAGGTCTTTCCAGCACAGTGTGTTCTCTTTGAATTATATTCATTTTGTGTCAGTGGGCTCTTTCGCGATGGAATGGGAGTACACCTGCCAAGGAAAACTCTTTCTCAGTGATTTACTGGAGTGCGTGTCTTTTGTAGCCTTAATGAAGGGACTGGTGGTATGTGGATGGTACCAGTCTCTTTCACATTCAAGGCCTTTGACCAACCCAAAAAAAGGGTTTTTCTAAATGCAGGACTTAAATCTTTTCTAATGCTTCTTGTCATTTCAGAAGAAAAACAACAGCCCCTGCAAATTGTTTTGCTGAACATGAATTAATCACCCAAAAACTTTTAGACTATCACCGACTAAATGATGCTAGGCAGTGTGTCCGATAGCAAAGCTGCGGTTTCTGTAGCAAAGCATCTATAAGATGGCAGTCACATGAAAAGCGCTATTTGAACATTAATTTGTGATTGCATTGCAGTGTTAAAATGGTAACTGTACAGTTATGAGAGCAGGTGAAAGCTCTTTAGACCGGCACAAGGGCCGGTTGGACAAGGAAGGAGTGGGGGTGGAGTTGGGTCGAGGGGAGCTTGTTGATCCCAGTGTGTAGAAACATCTGTGGAAGTGCTTTGGTTTCATCAGCCAAGGCTGAGATCTGTCAGACCTGGAGCACCTAGTCATATACTCTGGTATGTACTGTTGCCCCCACCCAACCCCTCTTCGTTCCCCAACAGCCCCTTCTAAATTCAGCATTCCCACAGGCGAGACGCACAAAAGCATGTTGCACTAAAAGTGAGTCATGTGTCTCATGCTGTATAGCACTTCATTTGGATGATTTATCATTTCTCTCTCTTTCTTTCCTCTATTCTGTTGTTATCCCTCTCCCCCACCTCTGTACCTTCCTCAGGTGGTCAAGGACCTTTGGAGTTTTGTACAAACTCTGAAGATTGAGAAGAAGTAACAAACCTCGTACTTTGAAGCATTTGTATGTTTTGCATCCTGCAAGACATTTAAAGGCACAGTCAGCGAGATTTCCTACTTGGCCTTATTATGTCATCATTGCTAACTATGACTTGGAGTGAACAGAAGGACTGAAAATGGGTAAAGCCATTACTGATTCAGGTGTCATCAGATTATTTTAGATGCGAAGCAACTCCTGGAGCTAGTTCGTACTTCACTCACTCATTCGCGTTTCGCAGACTGCAGATTTTCCACAAGGGGAAGCTGTCCACCTCATCACATGCCAATCTGCACCACCTATAGGGAAGGAAAGTATAGCACCACCAATTCCTACAGGAAAGAAATAGCTTCTGCAATTTTAACACTTGCGCCACCTGCAAGCAGTAAATGTTGCACATGCAGATTTTTATAGCTGCAATAAATAACAGATATGTAAATTATTAGGTAACAGCAAAGTTTATAATTCAAGTATTCAGGCCCAAAGACAAGACAGCAAGTTATTTAATCTAATCTGTGAGGTTTGCAATGGTATCTTTCTTTTTTTTTTTTGATACTATGACAACAAAGACAAACCTTTTCAAATCCTACACTCGAGGGCTCTTAGATGTAAAATATAAATTGTCAAACAGCGGCTTTAAAAATGAAAGCAACTGCAGGTGGTTTATCTGTCAAATTACAGAAGCTATTCCTTTCTTTGCCTGTAGAAGGGTAGACTGGCATGTCTACATCTTACTTTCCTCACATATAGTTGTTGCATTGGAACTGCTGGTGCTGCAGCTCTGCAATTTGATGATACTGGCTGAGCCTGGTTTCAGGTGCTTCGCATCCATGACACTGTTTGTCCTTGATAAGTCAACAATGCAATAGGAGAAACTGCAGAATGTGCCTTTAAATATCTCTTCTGTAAACTGAGATACGTCAAGAGTCCCAATTTGTGTGAATTTGAGTACTATATACAAGCCAGCTGATACAGGGGGACGGGGACTATATTTTTTCTCCAGTGTTTTGTCATTTTAGGTTTTGTCTGGCTTTAAGAAGCATTTTTAACTTTCAAAACTTGCTTACAGATTGTGCTACGAATTTGTCTGGCATACTATACATATTGTACTGAAATTCATCAGCATTTGTCGAGATATCATCGCTCAGTTTGCTCATAGCAACTCATGAGAAGAACATGCAGTAACTCTATTTTAAACAACACCAAGGGTTACATTTGCTTTTCCTGCAGTGATAAAGAAAATGAGCGAAAAGATTCAACTGTTTATAAAACATTTCACTTAAAAAACAAAAAAAAAAAACCAAAAAAAAAGAGAGGATGGCAATCTGGAAACAGTAAGAACCATACAGTATATCTACATGGATGTGTGCAGTTTTAACCTTGCTATGGTTACATATCTTTACCAGTTAATCAGTTGAGTAAAAAAAGAAATGTTTTATCCTGAGTTTTTACCAGGAACACACCTAACATTTCTGGATGAGAGCAGTGTCATTCTTTGTTTTGTTTTTTAATACTTTTTCAACACAAATGTCGCTGAGTTTACTGGATATTGGGGTCATCAAGCTGCAGAACCCGACTGGACCTGTTTCAGAAGGCATTTTTTGGGGTGCGAATATATATCAAATCCATTAACATCTGTGATAACCTGAAGAGGGTATTCATTACAGCGATTACAGCCAAAACTCATCGGTACCAAAAATGTTCACACGATCAGTACGAGTACAATGAGAGTATTATGAGCCAAGTGTACTCTAATGCACTAAAACCGGATTACAAGCCTATGATTTACACATTTTATTTTATTAATTACATCATAATCATGAGGTATATATCAGAAAATTACATCACATTGACATGGTGTCACCCTTACAGAAACCCCGTAAAGAACTCAAACCCATAACTGGATATCACTTGCTCTGCTTAGAACGGGATCTTATATGATGCCTTTTGTGAGCCAAATGTTGGCAGATGGATACCATCTTTAACCAATTAAATTGCTTTGTTCATCCTGTTTTCTGTAAAGGTAATTGACCTAAATATCACATTTTGAATATTTTTAATGTTTTCTATGTAGCAAGGTTTCAGTAGGAGCAGGTTGCCATCACTAGGATTTATTTTTAGCTTGCGTATGAGTTCGTGACGGAATCCTTCCCTACTGATTTTTAATTCTTCCCGTAATTAACTTTTTTTTCTGTAAATACCTCTCTTGCTTTTATTTACAAGTACGGCAGCTGAGCAATTTGTTTTTTTGTATTTTTTTCCATGTGTATGCTTAACCCTCGCTTAACCCTTGCTATTAGCTGGTTTAGCAGCTTGGATCTGTTACGGATCTTCATTTGAAATGTCGTGTTCTAGTTTGGTATCAACGTGTGTTTCATGCTACATTAAACGACGTGTTAATGTTTTAATGTAGCTTTTCATTTTGGCCCCGCTGTTTGTCGTCTGTATGTGTCACTCCTTCGGTTCCGTACACAGTAATTTTGAAGCCAGTACCTAAATATGTGCAAGTGGGGGAATACAAAGAGATTGTGATCTCTATTGATAACCTGATGTATAGTTTAGGGCTCATTATTTTTAATCATTTTAGTAATTAAAAAAAAAATGTGGTTGAAATTTGGCTTTCAAAAATACAATTTGCAGCAAACACTGTAGTTTTGCTCCTTAAAATGATGCTAGCATGATAAAACATTGAGTTTCAAATGGCAATATAACGTCGTCAGTAAATTGTCTGGATTTTGAGTAGTAGTAAATATCTACCATTGTATCCGTCTTAAATAGTTCTGAGATTGATTTATGATTTATACTGAATCAGTCCAATGACCCCCTCTGTATTTCCTTTATCCATAATATTGCCTTGTGTCTGTGACCTGAAATACCTACTGTAAAACATCAGCATGTGGTGAGTGGCATCTTCAATTTGAATTGACAAGAAACGAAGCTTGTACGTAATTGCTGCATATGTCAATCCAATTTAAATTGTAATACACTGTATTGTAGTCAAATCTGAATTGGTATGAGTAGATGATGGCTGGGTGGACTGAACACGTGCTGAATGAAAGTCCATTTTTTTTTGTTTTTCCATTTAGTCACACTTTATTGAGAAGTTCCTGCATGACTGCTGACGGTCGATGGTGGTTTGTTGAGATTAACATATCCATCCTTTTTCTTTCATCCCACCTGTCACATTTACCTGAATAAAGCTGGTTTTCAGTCACACATTTTGAAGTTTTTGACCTGTGCACCAGGGCAAAATACTAGTGCTGTGAATAATTTGACCTAACAGTTTTCTCTTACACACCACTGGAAGACATCACTTGTGAATTTAACATTAACAATATGTCCATAACTATTTTCCAGAACAAAGAAGTTAGTGAAATAATATCCAGTATTTATGCAGTTGGGCAGTTTTCAGTCTTTCTCTGGGTTAGGTGTCGGGTAACTAAATCACATCATCAACAACCGCTAACTTGTATTTGAAAGACAATGCAAGAAACAATCCTCAATATGAGTGGACGACATGCTGCTTGATTACCTGCAACTTGGAATAAGTTTGAGTATCCTAGTTCCCTGAGATGGCCACTGGTGTTTGTCAGCTATTTGACTGCATTTTTCTGGTGGTTAAGTTTTCCACATTTACAAGTGGATGAGGACTGTGTGAATGCAACATAAAGAAACCATTAAGAAGACTCTTTGGCAACTCTGCCTTTTGATATTGGCCAACTTTGCCCTTTTTGTCTCCAGGTAAATGCAAACGCCTTGATTCGGTGTCTACTGAATGTCATCACTACTCACTTGTGGTATTTTGAACGTCAACACAGTTCACAGTACATTTTCAGACGACGACATGAAATCCCAGGATGCTGGATCTTTTTTCCTCATTGTCAAAATCCCGCAACATCCTTTTTCCTCCTGTGTATACTGGCTGTGTAGAGGTTCTTTTCGAAAGCAATTGCAATGAAAATGATGGGGGACAAAATCCACTGTCCTTGGGTGGGTATCTTCCAAAGTTAGTGTTTTTAGTATCAGATTCCCTTTTTGTGTTTCCAGTTTTTGTTGAGTAACAAAAAAGGTGTATCGTACTGAAATTAACTTTCCAAAGCACCTACTTGATTTGACTGACTCACACTGCTGAAACCTCATATTAGCTTTGGCTGAACTTGAGAATTTGTTTTTGCACTGACATAGGACTGTGTATTTACGTACGCTACATAACATGACCTTGAAATTGCTTTAAGAAGAATCCTTTTGCGGCCACTATAGACAGCATGAACAATTAAAGCAACCAACAGTGCTTTCAATGTGCATGTGGGCATGTGAGTATTGTTTCAAGACCTACTTGGGAAAAAAAAAAAAAATGCGAACCTTTCCTTTAAACGTAATAACCAGCCGTCTTTGTTTGTCACCACTGGGTGGCACTGAAGTCCAGGTGTTAGCTTCAAAGTGAGACTTCATAATGATATAAATTGATTAAGCTTTTACCTGAAGTGTGAGTCAGGCATTACTTCACTGCCAGCTGAACCGTTTTTGCCCTGTAGCTGCGAGGAAGTGAGGCGGATGCAGCCACGGGATGACGCACGATTTTATGTTCCAAACGAGACGACTGAGGGCCACGTGGAAATCCCCCCTTTGTGGTTGACTTGAATTCCAGTCCAGGGTTTGACTGAACCAGCCTGGAGGTATTAACACACTCACACACGTGTGAGTGTATTTATATATATATATATATATATATATTACACTCACACAAACAGAATGGCAGGTCTACAATTTGCTCTGTGTCAAACTGGAGAGAAAAGGCTAGTATTGACACTTGCAGAGTATCCAATGGCAACAAAATGAGCATCAATCGTGTGGTAGATACCAGGAAAGAGGGGTATCAAGGCCTTTAGGAAAAAAACAAGCTACAGACAACACTGTAAAAACAGAAGTAACTTGTAGAAGCAGGTTAGAAGAGGCAGTAAGTCGTATTCCTTATAATGGACATAACGAAGTAAGAGGAGGAAGCAAAAGCCTTTGGCAGACAAGGTGACGTGAAGAAAGAATATGTTTATTTAATGTGCATTTTACATAAGCGTTCTGGATACTGGACCTGTTTTCCAGTTCATCTTCTTGGGGCTTGTCGATTGTTTGCATGGCATTATTTCTGCAGTCTTACAATATTTACAGATTTTTCGCTTGAACAGGAAAAATAAAAAAAGGAAAAGAAGCCCTTATAAAGAAAAACTCACATGCATAGTTGTATATCTTATTGCAAGTCCAAACAGACAAAAAACAAAATGCAATAAAGGTAACGTTTACACTGGTTTTGAACTGTAGGCGTGATCATGTCTTTATTATGACAGTCAAAACTTAAAAGGTTGGCTCACCCAAATAAAACAAAAAACAAATGTTCTCACTTAACATTTATAACATGTATAACATTTCAACAGAGTCCTCATTACTCTGGATAATCCACACAACATATTGTTGGCGGTTCTCATTGGGGCTATTTCTTCGGTAGAAAGTGTTGTTCCAAAGAAAACCGTCAACAGGGATTTCTGTTAATTATCATTATTGATTTTGGATGGAGGTAGCAATCGGAGACTGGCATCTTAAAACCTGGACAAATAAAACTGCATGTCTAGATGCCACAAGAGGTAAGTGAGAAATAGATGTTTCTTTTGCATTTTGGGTGAACTGAGCCTTTAAATGTTACTCCTTATTCTGTTAGAGTTAGTGCCTGACTGGAACAGTTAAGCCACGTAGGGCCAAAGGCAGGTGTGCTGTACATGTGAGACTGCAGGTATCACTACCCGACGTGTGGGAGCCAAACACAACATCAGGCCATTAGGCAAATCTCGCCCTTTTCTCTAATCCAGCAGTTACACGATATGGGACAGGACAGTCACGGCAGTCTGTTCTCAGTCACGGACGCCTCCATCTGAGGACGATCTCTTCAACCTGTGTGTGTGTGTGTGTGTGTGTGTTTGTGCTCTTAGGAGATCAGGTGTGTTTTGTTTGTGACTATGTTTGCCCCCCCCCATGAAGACCGTGTGCTTCACTCGCACAGGACGGGCAGTTTGTGCCGTGTAAAACCAGCTTGTTCAGCCATCTGCCTTATTAACAGCCTGAAGAGAGAGAGAGAGAGAGAGAGAGAGAGTGTGTGTGTGTGTGTGTGTGTTTCCTGAATTCCCATGAACCCATGGGGACTTGTGTCACTGTGGGGGCAAGAATTGAGGTCCCCACGGGTAGAGACTGGCTTTTGACGGTTAAGACTTGGTTTTAGGGTAAATGTTACCATTAGGTTAGGGTTAGGGCCTGGTTTAGGCATTTAGTTATGATGGTTAGGTTTAGGGTAAGGGGCAGGGGAAAGCATTATGTCAATGACTGTCCCCCACGGGTATAGTGAAACAAACGGGTTTTTGTGTGTGTGTGTAGAGGGCTGGATTAAATAATCGTGAATCATTTGTAATGTTCAGTGGCATTTTAGCACTTAACAAATCATAATTTGGGTGGGATTTGTTTTTTTTTCAAAATCGAAACATAAAAACTTTAAAATATCAAAGCTCCAGGGAGGCTGTCTTCATTGCAACATTAAAGACACAAACAACTGCAACTTCAACACTTCTTAGTGAAATGCGAGTGGGAGAGAGGAGGTACAGTAGATAACATTTAATAGGGGCAGGATGTTCCTTTACATTCAAACCATTTGAAGAACATTTTTTATAGCTCTTAAAACACTTCCTAGCCCTTTTGAAAGAATTGAATACTCATGTAGTATAAACCAGCATGGCATGTTCTACAAGTGACTGATAGTAGATCAGCTAAACATCTAGCTAGACTAAAATACAAAATGTGAACAAAACATGGAGAAGCAGCTGGGAAATTTTACGTAAAACGTTATCGCGGCAATGTTTGGACAGAAAGAATGACTGCTATACTGCATGTTAAAGTGCGTTGGCTATGTATGTAAGAATGTGTTTTTAAACAATCCGTCCCTCTTCATCACAAAGCTAAAACTTTTTTGGTCTTTCGATCCTTGGCAACTGAAAGTCATTTGCACCCTGTTTCCCACCGTCTATTTCTCTTGGCTTTCGCTTTTCCTCTTTTTCCACACTCTTCTGCACGATGATTGTAGCGGATTTAATTAATGAAAGCAATAACATGTTACAGCTTTCACCTGGATTTACCTGCTCAATGAGCCGTGACTGAATTCTTTGCGAAACACTCAATACTTATGCGGGGAAATTTATGAAAATGCTACAAAAGATACTGGCTTTTGACAGATGAAATCCAAATATATATATATATATATATATCTACCAGGACATTTTTGGGCCTTATATATGATGATATGGGATCCTTACTAGGGTTCAACCCATTCTGGTTGAACTCCAGTAATGATGTTCAAACTATCTCAGCTTGTATGTGCAGCAGCCAGTTGAGATTCCATTTCAAAATAAAGGTTCCCTGTGGAGTTTTCTTCTAAACATATAAAAGTTATGTTTACATTAAGTGTCCCCCCCCCCCCCCCCCCCCCCCCCCCAACCCCACCCCCGTGCCCTCTGCCCCCGCCACACCACCCCCAACAACT
>CM022490.1:25269774-25291955 GCA_011952105.1 Coreoperca whiteheadi | reverse complement strand
CCGGTGGGGTTTCTCTTTAAAAAAAAAAGGTTCCTTGGGGTTTTTTTTTAAAAAAAAAAAAAATTTTTTTTTAATTAAAGTTCCCCCCCCCCCCCCCCCCCGCCCAAAATGCAATGTGTGTTTCCTTGAGGTCTAGCAAACATGTTGAATGCATTTCCTTCCTCGTAAAACATTTGCAAACCAGATTGTTATAATATTTTTACTTGTGCATTGATTATGTTTGCTGGTTTGCCGTCTTCTTCCTCACTGTTGTTGGCGCATTGCCGCATTTCCTGCCGTGTTCCAGCCGCCAACGGTTGATCAATAGAATAGTGCGAAACCAACGACAACATAATGCGGACCCGCTCATAAAAAGCTTGCTCTATAGCGCTACATATGGTCATAATCTCCAAAGGTACCTATAAACTCATTTGAGGATTGAATCACAAATTGGCTGCCGTTTAATTTAATTTAAAAATGTCACACTAAGTTTGTATCCAGGTCAAAGGCATTTGTGCCTTAGTCATTTATGAAAAGATCAAAAATCTGTTTACACGCAGGCTTGAAGAAACAAACTCTCAAATTCACATCAAAATGCGTGCGTGTGTTGTCACCACTTCATCACCTTCTTTGTTAGTACGGCTTGTAGCAACTAGTATCAATTAAGCTACAAATTTCCATTTGATACAATCACCTGTGTTGCTGCCAAGAGTGTTACTCACACATCCTTCTCCCCAGACGTCTTGGATGTCATTATATCCTTCGCAAAGACCAGGCACTCTTTTCCATGAATCCGAGGCACAGAATATGCAACCTCATCCTACACTGTGCTTTAAACTGCCTTCAGGGAACGCTAACACTGCTGTCAGACTGACTATATCACTCCACTCACAACGCCTCCGCCTGCATTTTTACAAATCCAGTTTTGATAGCTAAAAGCAGTGGTGGATGGCAACAAACCTACTCTAATTATTAGACTTTTTTTTTTTAATAATTCCACCTTATATATCTACTTATTTAATATATATCTATTTTAGCTTGAACACCAACTTTTTGTTAGGTGTTGTTTTACTACATTAGATGTTTCTACAAAAGTTCAGTGAAATCATGTATTATCAGTCAAATTGTCTTTCTAGGGTTTACCTGCAGGACATCTAATTGAGGACAATATTTTCATACTTGACTCTGGTGGAAAGAAATGCAAGGTCATGTCTCTGCAGGCATGTACATTTCCGCCCTCTTTTTTTCTCACGACCCAAAGGGATGTGTGATTTTAAACACATCTGTGCGCCTAGTTTGAAAAAACTCCCTTCACGACAACAGGTGTTGTTAACACGTGTTAATACTATATAATATTTCTGTGGTTAAGACATGTGGTCAGTACTGTAACTGGCGATAAGTGTTGTTATTAAGAAAGAGTAAAGTTGGAAAGCAGCTCTGTTTTTGTCCTCCAAAATAGGACATGCAGATGTGTTGAAAAAGCAGCATTCATTTTAAAGCTGCATTGTCAGATTTGCACTTTGGCGGCCCCAAGTGGCGGTAAAAGATAACCTTTTGGATTTTTGAACTTCATTACCTTTTAGCCCTCATAAAGTGTGACACAATGTGATTTGGACAGATGGACAGGGTTGTGATTAGCCTCTTCAAGTCCTCAAACAAACCAGCTGAGTAGCATTCAATTAATATAAAAATGTGGCAAAAATTGCTTTCTACTTTCGTTGATATTACGGATACGTCCAAATACATGCAATGCAAAAACATCATTACGATTGAGTCCTCCTCCTCCTCCTGCATACTCTACCCTGGCGCTTAATAAGAAAGTTGTATTTTCCTACAAAAATCGTGGCTTTCTCAGAAGATTTCTGCCAAGATGTAAAAACCTCTGTCAACGGCATGTTTGAGTGAGCATGGTGTTAATAATATCTGTTTGCTTAGGTAGTTAGCACTTACACGTCAAACTAAAGCTAATGACACTCTACTACACTACACACACGCACACGCCCATCCCTCCCATGACAATTGTTTTGACCTTTGCTCTGAGGAAATAAGGCCGTCTGTGCTTGATGTGACAGGTTGGCACGTCACCTGGATACAAGCAAATAAACGGGCAGAGGGAAAATATCAAGGGAACATTTCAAGCATTCACAGAGAGCTTTCAAAATGGAACAATGACTTTGCCCCGGGGGGAAAAAGTGATCATGCTGGTATGTTTATATTAGACGGAAAGGAAGCCATCATTGTCATCACCAGTGATTTTCTCTTTCACAGCAAGATTTTGACAGTTGACTGTATCTTAATAACAATTCCTTCTATGTATAAGTCAATTGTCAGGGATGATGCGCTTATGTAAACATTTTTCTTCACCAAAAAAAAAAACAGGCAACTCTTTTCCTGTCAGGATTTGTGAACTCTGTGGCATTATCATGAATAGTGTGAATACTAAACAAAGCTATTTTTAACAATGTGAAATGAAGTCTTTACACTCTATTGTAATTTTTTTTTCTGCTGTATTTATAATTTTATAAGCTTTTATAACCATAAAGAGTCTCCTCTTGGCATTTGGGATATGTGGGGGATGTGTATTGTTAGTTCATTCAGGGATTGGGAACACTTCAGCGAAACAGGCATCAGGGGAAGTAATTGTGTAAATTAGAGGTAGAGGTGGGGGAGTTCATCATCTCTCTTCCCGTAAGCAAACCCTGGCCCAGTAAAACACAGCCCAGTTGGTACAGCAATAGGACATGCGGTTATTAATACAGAAGAGGGAGGTGCGCTCACCTCGACAAGCGCCAACACGCGAGCACATTACCTCTTCGGCTGCTATGGCAAAGATGTGAGCTGCATTCCTCTGCCCACAAACTCAGAGCTTTTTTTCCTCTAACATAGAGGAGAAGCTTCTGAGGGTTAGGCTTAGATCTTGGGGAGGTTAAGGGCTCAGGCATTACTAAAGAAAACTCACCTACACTTCTGTGGCCTCATCGCCCACATTTCCATCTTTCTGAGATTATACTTGCATGATGATTGTGGAAAAGTACCTTTTTTTTTTGTTGCCATTTGACTAAATAGTGGCTAAATAGAAGACTGCAAGATTTTTGCTCACTTTCTTGTCAAATGATTGATTTCATAAAATCTTTGCTTTCACCCTTCAATTCAAAACTCACTCAGGATGGTTCTGTAATAAGCAGCCATTTTGGACCCAGCACCTTGCAGGGCCTGTTCTAGATTTTGATACTTGTGAAACTTTCCAGTTGTTCAAAAATGTATTCCCTCATACATCCTCAACGAATTGATACTAGCTATTACCTACAGCTTGTTCTTAATTATTAACAATTCCTTTATTATTGGTACTGTCGCCACCTTTTTCAAGAATGCCATTATTAACCCTCTTTATCAGAATCAGAAATACTTTATTGATCCCCGAGGGGAAACTCTTTGAAATTTTTTTTTTTTTTAAATATATATACTCAAGTTTGGAAGAAAAGGGAAGGCTAAAAGTTAGAAAAAGTAAGACGACGAGACGGAGCTACGCAACAGGCAGCCTGCTCCGTGGTGCATGCGTACTAATCTTTAAAAAACAAAAAAAAATGATCCCATTGTCCTAAGAAGCTATAGCTGTTCTCAAGCTATGTGTGAACAGCTGCCTAGTTAAAATGGAGGTGGAAACGTTTTGTCAGGCGTACACCTGAAAAACGTAGCTGAAAAGCATTTTGTATGGACAGGGTGTAAGACAGAGAGCCGGTACAGGATGTCTGAGATTACATTTGAGTGGACTTCATCTGACTCAATAGGAAGTGCTTTTTGTCCATTTCT
The DNA here is from genome assembly GCA_011952105.1 of Coreoperca whiteheadi. NCBI lineage: Eukaryota > Metazoa > Chordata > Actinopteri > Centrarchiformes > Sinipercidae > Coreoperca > Coreoperca whiteheadi. The sequence continues at coordinate 25,288,166 of CM022490.1, read as the reverse complement.
ACTTTCACTTGTGGAGTACCACAGGGCTCAATTGTTGGGTTATTCTTGTTTTCATCATAAACTGTATACTGCCATGCCACTGTGAACCTGCGAGCTATGTTGTCAGGGGCAAAGGCACTTGGCAGGGTCTCCATCTGAAGATCTTTATTGATAAGTGTCTAAAGGAAAGAGCAAACTTACTCAGAATAGTGAAATCTGGACCCCTTTCTGGGCCTAGGCTTTGGAGGCGAGCCTGGCAGTGTTAAGCCCAAAGAAAGAAGGGGCTGCTGCCCTATAGGCTCACCTCTGGGGTCAGGTGTGGGTGTCGGATGCGTTGCAAATCTGGTAGCAGGCACAACTGGGGGCTTTGGTATACCACATTGACAACTGGCTTTTGGGATGTGTCCCTTTTTGGGTGGTGAGCATGCGACCAGTTCTGTAACCAAACTCTGGGCTGGCTTCTCTCCTTTTCTTGAGTTGCCAAGTGTGAGATGAACTGGGCATTTGTGGATGTCATGAGGTCCTGGTTCAACGCTGCTATGGTGACGTTTTCCCCCGGAGAATTGTAGGATCGTCTCTATGCAACAGACACTGTGCTTGGCTGAGCCCTCTTTTCACAAGTTCTTCAAATGTATCCTTGGGAAGGTTGGGGACATGGAATCCAGAAGGGCCAAGTTTAAGCCCTCAATTCCAGAGGTGGGCGGAGTTTTAAAAAACAGTGTGGGAGGAAAAGGTGGGGAGATGTTTGAGGAAGACTTAAAGAAGGACTTTTGGTTGGCTCAGGATCAGAAACTAGGTCCTTCCTCAGGTTGTTCTCCGCCGAGGAGAACTCTGCAGAACGCTGATATCCTCAGACTATTACCTGACCAGAGGGCCTGACCTTGCCTATCTCTGACAGAGGTCACTGAGGCTGCCCAAATGCTCTGCAGTGGAAAGGTGGTAGGAGTGGTTGAGATGCATCCAGTGCTGAAAGCTCTGGATATGATTAAGCTGCCTTGGTTGACATGCCTTTCCAGTGTTGATGTCAGGACAGGGCCTATGGACTGCTAGACTGAGGTGGTGATTCTTATTTTTATAGAAGAAGTACATGCTTCAATTATTGGGGTATCCAATTTCTGAGCCTCCTCAGGAAAGCTTATGCCAGGAAATATCCCAATCTGCTTTTTACTAATGATGTAGTGTGTTGGCTTTATCGAACTTGACCATGTTAGATTGCCCATTCAGGAGGAGGTGCAGGTGGTGACTGGGCTAGCTTGCTAAACCTGCCAGCATCACGACTCTGACCAAGATGAGGTGGATGAATAGACAGACACTCCGCTCAACTCAGGGTGCTCACTTCCAACTTCTCAGTGAGGTAACCAAGTCCTTCACTGTGCCCTGCTGTTCACAGACTCTTGCTGTTTGCAGCATAACATCAGATCACGGTTGCTCACAGAATGATAGAAAGAGTCTAATTATTGCCTGAATTCTATATTAAAATGACAATAGTTTGTTTTGCCGCACCCAGAATTATGTGACGTGTAGTATTAAACTGCATTTTCTATTACCGCCAGTAACTAGGTGTCACCAAATCAACCAGAACTAAAAACTCAAGGATTGCCACTTTAAATAAAAATATCAGTTCTAGGTAAGTCGTGTTGTCTATTCAGTATAGGGATGATCAATATAAAAATACATCCCCAGATGCAAAAAAAATAATTATTTATTGATAACATAGAGAGGTTATATTCTTTAAACTGGACACAGTAACCTTGTGGCGACCACAGGTAGGAGTTTAATTTAACCTACATTTGAATTCACTACAACGCAAGTTTATTTAACTGAACGCACATTTATCTGTTTCACACTTATCTGTCCAAGATCAGCTGCAGCCTTAGGCAGCACTTTTATCATATATTTGACAGACATGTCTCACTCAAACCAGTGTGGTTCAACAAGGTAATTTGTCAGTCCCCAAACTTCAAAAAGCTGATATCTGTAATGACTAGCCCCCAAGCCCTGTGAAGCCGTTAACCTTGCATGTTGTCACACTTGACATCTTTTCCTGTTTCCCTAGTGTATTCTCTACAAGGTGAAAGCAAAATGCGACAAGTACGGTGACTGGTTGGTTTTCACTCTCTGCCAGTGAAATAGATGTTTTCACTGTCTGGAAGTGAGTGTATACATCAAGCCAAGTGAAATTTGTTAATGACACAAAGAGACTCATAAAGTGCAGTAACCGATAAAAGCAAAAGCGAATAAAATTGCAATTTATTTGATTCTAATCAGTTACTTTATTTTAGACATGTTGTCTAAGAATAAGATAAATGAGACTGCAGTTAAAAGGTAAGAAATTATATAAACTACTAAGTGTTAATAAAAATATCAACACCAGGCATGTTCAGTTCTTTTGGGAATGTGAGAACAGGGATATTCTGAAACTATCACCATATTCTCAATATCAAGGTAAACGGATTTTGTCAATGTTGATTTGAGCATCGCTTCAGACTGAGACAGAGGTTATCCAATAATTAGTAATGTGGATATATTGACCAAACTGTCATCTGCTCAGCACAGTAACATCACTAAACTGTAACAGTTATTTGACATGGAGTTTAATGACTCGAATGTTAACTGTAATCAATGTATTGCTATTATATTCATATATCATCCAGCACTACATCATACTAGGTGAAATTACCGGACTCCAATAAAACAGAAATGACAGTTATCTTGCGGACAACAGCACCCTATTATCACCTAACAGGTTACCAAATATCTGAACAATAAACCATCTATAAGATTGACCATGTGTGTTTTGTTTACAAGCCCTGGCTCATTTTTTGTTGTGCAGGATGAAACCAAATGGACGCAATACACAAATACAACAAAGTAAACTATTCCACCCTGGTTCAGAGCAACAGTCGTCTTACACTTAACAAATGCATGCGCTCAAGATGCTGTAAGACATCTCATATTTTCAGGCAATACCTAGCTTAATTATTTTGATAGCTAATGCATCCTGATGCATGACTAGATGCTTGTTCAACTGTTGCACTTAATTTAAGTAGCTCTAGATGAGAGCAGCTCTAGGCGTAAAGCAAAGCACATGTAGGCTAAATAAGATGCTGCAAACCTTTTTGTTGGGTATCTTTTGACTAAAAGACACTAGCAAAACTGTATCCACTTGTCTTCTTAAGGCCTGCGATCCAAATAGGAAATAACATTTTAGGGTTTAGAAATTAAAAGACATCGGTCTGGATTTCCAATAACAAAACCTTTTTTAAAGCTTCACCCATTTTCCGTGGATTTTACCCACTATAAACCCATTCATATGAATATTTCTATACTTTTTTTTCATCTGCATAAATGATCCAGAAACATTCCCAGGTGAAGTTCAGCACCAAATGATCCAGTTAGATCTCAGCTGCTTTGACAGTGAGACTGCATCAGTCATATTTAATTTTATCTTTCACACCGTCCAAATTTAGTGTGAGGTGATGCAATGCATCACATATTTCTTTGAGGGAAATGACGTAGGCAAGGGCAACAACAACAGCAGCCATATCAAAGCTTGATGGGTGTGGAAGGGTCCAGCCTTTTTCTCTGTGGGTGGAGGTACCAGCCTGCCTTCTCTTTGTACATCTTACATCTGGAACGGGCACATTTTTTCCCCTTTTCCAAATAACATCTGCAGCTAAAAACCCAGACAGGTAGTTAGAGTTGATTGGTCATGGATGGATTTTCTCTCTCTCTCTCTCTCTTCTCTTTCTATGTTGTTCTCTCTCTCTCTCGCTCCATCCCTTTTTTCTATTCTACAAAGCCCAGAGGCTAGTATTTCACTGATTACAGAGTACCTCCATTTGAATGGTCGTTTGTGTATTGTCAGAACAAAGGGGCGAGCGGCCTCTGAAGAGGTGCTAGACAGGGGAATGGATTGGGCTCAGCGATTAGGATGAGTGGAACTGCAGGTTCAGGCTAGCTTACCAGAGCAGAGGCCGCTCAAGGAGGACCTCCACTCCAACTGCTGTGGGACCTTTCGTGACTGGAAAAGAGGACTTGTGTGCGGCACCAGCTGCACTCCAGTGTAACTTATTGTTGAACTTAAATTGTAAGGAAGAGCATCAGGAGTTTTATAGTGGACTAACTGACCCATTGTGTTGCTCTGGTTTGGGGTGGTCACTCTGTCCTGATAGTGGAAAAACTGAAACGTGGGTTAGGATTAAGGTGCTTAATTTCATGTAAAATGTTCATTATTACCCTAAAGCAACCATAAAGCAGCACAAGTTAGCCTCAAACAAAAAATGGGCCAGAGGTAAAGTAAAACACCTCATCCTGCCTGAATGAGATGCCATTTGTCCTGTTAATGAGGCTGTGTTCTCAGGTTTGGATACTTTTCAGCTAACAGGAAGTGATATACTGAAACTTAGGCGTAAAATCAAAAGTGTCTCATTAATAACAGCAGCTAGCTGGACCTTTCTGCTTTGTCCCTCTTGTCATTTGTCATAAAATGTTGGGCCAGCAATGTGCAAAGTTGCTGAATCTAGCTTTAAAGCGCAGCACAACTTTAGCCTGAAATGTGGGTACATGAAAGTATTTTTTTTTTCAAAAGCAAAGCAAGTTTTGACAAAAAGTGAGAATAGTGGAATTTATTTCACTATTCAAAAGGTTGTACTTAATAGATAGAATGATTAAAAAAAAAAATCAAGCAATGCAGACAAAATTACATTGTTATCATTAAAATGTTCCCGAATTTGATAGAGTTACACAAGATGAGGCCAATCTCGTGTGTTGCCACAACAAGGGCACAACACACCAGTCGCAGCCGAGGAAGTGCTTTTCAGACAGCACAGTAATCAGATAAACATTAGCCTGACAGGTTTCGGCTTTGAACACTCACTTAGTACTTCTCACCCCTAACATGAAGGTAAAGACTGAAAAATCAAAGTCCTCATCAAATTATGCGGGTGAGTTCGGGTCACACTCTTGGTGGGCTTCAACATCCTTTTGATTCTAAAGTAACACCTTTTCAAAGCTGTTTTTAAGCTGATTTTTAATTTACTTTGTGTCATTAATGATAAAGATGCTTTTAAAACACAGCAGGGCAGCTAGTTGTTAATAATTGTCAAGTTATAACACATTTTGTGTGAATGAGTCGAACCTTTTGGCCAGTGTGTGAGTCTCATTGTAATTTAATGCCACGTTACAAACAAGCAGCCCCTTCATTTGGTAATTATGGCCATCCAAGAAAACGATTATGGGGTCATTCAATTCAGGGAGGAAAAAGAAATTAAAGAGCTGACAAAAAACAATTACATCATTTTACTTCCCAAACTTTCTCAGTCCACCCAGCTCTGAAGGCTTATTATGTCATTAAGGCACTCATATTGTTCAGCAAAAACCTGAGAACAGAAAGAAGACTTTTTGATTACCTCTGCTTGTCCAAGGGACTTGACATTTATCTGTCAAACACGGGCCAAAAACGTAAAACACACGGGGTTTGTCGAATGATGGTTATACAGTTGTAGCACTGTGACACATTTTGGCAGTTTCTCTTTACTGCACAATGGCCAAAGAATTAATCCCAGCAAGAATAGTTTAGTGATGTCTTCAAAATGCATGTAGTCACATAAAGTTATTCCACGTGTTAGCAACTAGCAACAAGAGAGCCCATACTTTGTTTATGTTTTTGGACAACTCCAGACTCCCCACTGGATGAGATGGAGCAAATCATCATTAATGTCAAGCAGGCAACTGAAGTCAGTGGAAACATTAATATGTTCTGCATGTACTACATGTGCTCAGAGATGATTTGTTGAAGAGCGACGCTTTAATTTTCACCCTTCACTCCGCCTGCCTCTCCCCCAAAGAGACGCCCGCACCCAAATTGTCTGGCCGCTTCCCTAAATGGCCATTAATGACTCCATGCAAACAACGTGTGATGGGGGACAAATTACTAAAACACTTCCCGCTTTTTTCCTCCTCCCTCTCCTTCAGGTGATACTTGAAAGGTCTCCGAGGTAGCTGGCTATCTGCACCCTCCCTCCTCTGGCTCCTCTCTCTGTCACCCTCCGTAATGTCAAGGTGTCGCGACCCCGTTACGACCCAAACCCACATTAGCCGCTGGACCTCGGTAGCCTGCAGAAGGGCATGGCCGGCAGTGTGAAAGGGGATGTGAGTGTGTGTTTGGAGAGGTGGGGGTGGGGTCAGCATATACTAATGGGGTGAGGCTGATTTCAGTGAGATGAGAGGAAGAGGGCCGTCCCGTTTGGGTCTCACACGCTTGTCGGCCTGTGACTTCTAGTTAAAAAAGGGCTTCTGGGTGGCTTATATGAGTCAGTGGTCACCCCTCTGCATCAATCGCCTCACCTTGAGAATTGAATGGGACACATACACCCCCCTGAAACACACCACAACTACCCACCCCTCCTTCGCGGCCCTGGCACCCCTCCTTTCCTTTAAGTCAATATGTCCGTGTCAGAGATGAAAGTGCAAAGTGGGAGGGACGCGGAGGGGGTCCTGACACTAATGTAGTACATTGGGCTTCACTTACTGATCTGCCAAGTTCTTTTGTCAAGCCCTAAATGCCTGCTAGGGCCCTTTGAACCACTGAGCGCTCGCCCGCCCTCAGATGCCTCCTCCTTTAGCTTCAATGAGATATCCTCGGTGACATTCCCACAGTCCCGTCGCTGCGGACAGACACGCATAGCTGCACGGACGCGGCGAGGTTCAAATTCAAAGGCTTAAAAGGAGCCTGAGAGTCGTCTAAATAACATCATTCACCACTTTGCAGCTCTTGACCTAAAAGTAAAATTTGTTTTCATCAAAATTGAAATAGAGTTGGCAAATGTGGCTGCAGAGGATCATTTCAGGCACCGTTTGAATTTGTGGTTTGAAAGCACTTTCATTGGCTGCCAAGCACAGCAAGCCAGGTAAACTAAGACCTTTAACTTGCTTGCTTGTTTTTCTCACTCTCTCACTCTTGTCAGCTAATCTCTGTGGGTAACCTTATCCCAACCCTTGAGTGCCCCCCCCCCCCTCAGAAACCGGACTAAAACAGCTCTCCCCATTCATAAAGCTCACTCTTCTTATGCTCGACCAGCGGCCTACTGCATTTGATTGATTCTTGCTGTTTTACGAGTTTTATTTGACTTTTTCAAATAGAGTTGGGAGGCAATTTGTAGGAGCACCAACTCTTTTGACTGGCTGGTGTGAAAATGCGTTTTGCAATCCACATCTACGATCCTTCCCTTTAAAGGGTCAGTTCACCCAAAGTGTTTTCTCAGTTACTTGCAACAGTTTCCTGCCACGCAGATTGTTTGGATTTGAGTTGCTCAGGTTTTGAGATTTTTGCCACCACGCCACTACAATGGAGGTGAATGGAATTGACTCTGTGGTGCTCAAAGCATTGAAAGATTACATTTCAGAACTCCAACAGCAGGTTGTAAGTGTCCTACTTGCTCTGGATAATCCACAGAACACGCTGTCAACAACTGGAAGTACTTTTACTGTATTGGGGTGTCGGCAGAAATCTCAGAGATAAAAACAAAAACAAAAAGGGAAAGTAAAACAGTCTAGAAGGCTAGGTCACATGGCTAGATTATTTAGAAAATGTATTGTTTAGAAGTTGTGTGAACCAACCCTTTAAGCCAACCCAATTTTGTATACCTGACCTATGACTTTATTCTCCACATGCAACAGTTGCACATGTTGTTTTCTCTGTGGAGTTGGTGCAGAAACTCCCACAGTTTAAAAATGTAACATATATGGGTAAACATTATACGAAGACAACTGGGTCTATAAAGGGGACCTTAAAGACATAGCCAATAAAGTCCTTTAATTTCAACACAGAAATTAAGTCATTATAGGTTCCTATTTGTGGGTCAAAGTATGTGTAGGTAGGCCAGAAAAGTCTATTTTGCTTTATTGTGTGCCACATATTTCATTTCCAGAATAAATCTGTCCCTTTGGCTCCTGATTGGCCAGCTGCCACCGTGACTGGTAGTCCAGACAAGTGCATGGCTGAACCATCCACAAAATTGGCTTGTAGCCATTACTGAATTCCCATACTCTTAAGACAGACCAAATGATAAAAGTCCTCCCAAAAAGTCCTCCAGGATTGTTTGACACGAGCAGAGATACGTTTCCTCCTCCTTGTGAGTCAGAGTTGGCCACATCGAAGTCTGTTGCTGCGCTCTCTTTTCCCAGTTGTGGATTTACAGTCATGCTCCGAGAAGTTTGTCACAAACATGTGCTTAGGAGGCAATGAGTGAGTCCACGATGCTGGCTCTATCACAGCCAGTGTGGTAATTGCTGTTTATCACTCTCGCTTCTTTAAAACCCTTGTCGGTTGCCTTTATTTTGGACCCTCAGAGAAAACTTTATCGACGGCGAGCAGCAGCTAATGTGAGCCTTATTTGATCAAACAGAACCCAAAGCCCTGTATCTGTAAAGGCATCATCAAATTATTTATCTCGATAATTACTCTTTTCTGCGTTTTCTGTGATTTCCCTCCCTTAGGCAGACAAGTCTAAATTAGTCATGCTTTGAATGGCATTATATATCAGTTGTGTTACAGGGATCATTAAAGTGCACTGTGGTTGACAGGATCAAACCTTCTTGTTAGGCAGACAGCCACGAATCACAGCCTGAACCCACATCAGCACATTTGTCCTCTGCAGGCAACACAAATTATTTTGTGATTTTAACTTGTCCATAAATCATAAACCCTTTAAATATACTCTTTTAAATAAAATAAATTAATATTTCTTTTCTCCAGCTAAATAATTGATTTTTGTCTAATTTGCTGTCTGTTTGCCTTGTGTAGATCAGAAGCTGAAACTCCTTTTCCTTTCAGCTCACTACAGGAGGCCCTTTGAAATCCCCAACATGGGACGTTATGTATGTAATCATGTAGAATCATTTAGAATATCAATGGGGCAGGAATGCCGAGGATCCAGTTTTAATGGGACAATAAAGGCCAACCACAAAGGTTTTCTTTTTTTTTTTTTTTTTTTAATTGCAGCTGGGATGTGAGCTCACTTTACTGCTGCCAGCTCGTAAACACATTCACACCTCTCTCTTTCATTTAAATGCGGGATAAGTTATAGCACATTATTGGAAAAAAAAAAAATCGAGGTCGACAACAACCTGCATTTGAATGCTGTCTGGGAGAGCCGAGGCCAATCCACAAACCAGAGGCAGTTTAAAGGAGCACAAATAACAGAGAGAAACAAGCAGTTTCTGTGGCTGTTACGCCACAGAAACTCTGTTTATCACCGGCGGTGACAATTATTATTATTATTATTATTTATTATTATAATGACAGAAGACTAAAAGTAATAAAAACTAAAACTAAAGATGTAGTTTGGCGTAAAAGCTCAGTCAGATGAAAACTTGGTCTGATCAAACTCCTAAATAACAAAAAAAGCATATAATTCCATGCCTCCAATTAGAACGTAGATATTTTAATCAGGTTGTCTATGTGCATATCTGAATACAAATTAAATCCTTTCCCAAACTTACTTTAGGAAAAATTCCGATTTAAAAAAAAAAAAAAAAAAAAAAAAAAAAAAAAGAACCAAAACAAAACAAGCCAAAAAGCAGTTCATCTCCTCCTTCTTGCTCTCCTCTGCGCAGCACTTTGCCCACCGAGAGAAAAAAAAAAAAAAAAAAAACCCTCTCCAAGCTGATGGTCTCTCCAAGATTACCCTATCAGGTGCAAACCGCTGACATGTTTCCACCCACCAACAACAAAAAAGCCTCTCTGTGCCCAAATCTCAAGCCGCAGACGCGCACACACCACTGACAGGCACTGCTGCGCCATCATCAGCCCCCAAACCTCTCCAGGGATCCGCCGCTGCCGCTGCGATTTCCACACTACTTTGTTGAAAAACATAACTTTTTTTTTTTTTTTTTTTTTTTGTATGCCTGGATACGTTTGTGTGCCCGCATTCAGCGACTTGTTTTTGGTGGAGAGGCATTTTATTTAACCACCGCTTCTCCCGTCGCCACCGCAGCACTTGGTAGAATAAAAATGACCCCTGCAAGGTGTAGAAATCCCCCGCAGGTATACGGACGGAGTTGAGGCGCCTGTGATCTCTGGAGCAGAAGGATTGGGATTGTGGGGGAACTTCGCTTTAGGTGCGCAAAGCTCGGAGGTTAATTTTTTGAGCGAAGGGATTTTTTTTGGAGAGGTTGAATTTTGAATCCTTTTCCACGCTGTGAACCGATTCACAGAGACGTTTCGGGGAGTGGAGGAGACTGAGCTTAGGCAAAATAATCTTCTGGATAATTCCCCCCCCCCCAACAAGGAAGCACCTAATGTTGCACCCCGTGACTCTTCTGCTGCTTTCCAGTTACATATCCTTACACTGGGATTCAATCTCCTACTTACCCCCGGAGTTGCGTGCGTAAAGGACGCGCAGGGGAGCGAAAGCGACAGAGAGGGGGGCGATCTCGCCAACCTTTCCTGGGGCTCTAAGTCTGTGGAAGCAGGTGTATTTCAGGTGTATTTCTGCAAGTCAAGATGTCTCTGCTGCCTTCGAGGTTCATATACGTGTAAGTGTTCCACATCCCCGTTTGCCTTTTGCACATAAAATCATGCATTCTTACCAATAGAAGTCGCCAAACGCTTCGTATTTGCGCGTTGCTTTCACCCAGGTAGGCTGCGTTTATTCTTAATGTTATTGCCTGTGTGATTCACTCCCCTCCTCTCCACTGTCTCCCTCTCTCCACGTAGGTGTTTACATTTTCTGGTACTCTATTTCCAGCTACAGGTATGTTTACTTACACGTTCAACTCCTTTTTGTGTGTGTGTGTGTGTGTGTGTGTGTGTTTGCATGTGCACCTTTATAATGTGAATAATGCCGATGGTGGCTTTAGGTTATTTTCAGGGTGGACCCTACAGTATTAAACGCAGGTTTGACTTGCTTTAATGAAGTCCATATTAATTATTTTAATTACGGTCCTGAAGGGGGGGCGGCCGACAATTTTAGAAGGGAAGCATGTGCTGCGCGAAAAATAATTTCTAAAGTCAAGCAAGGATATTGCAAAAAGGGGGGAAATAAATAAAAAAAAAAAGCTTAATAACTCTACTGAAGATACAGGAGGTTATAAACACATTATAGCCATTTACAATGAAAATAAGCGCCATAAATGGATGAACAAGAATCCGAACTGCAAACACACTACAGTTCTCTGAATTAATGTTATAGCAGCAGCATCGCGATACGATTTGGGAGATACAAATGCAATTATTGCGATAGAGTCCCTATGAAATGCAGAAAGACTATAACCTCCCGTATAGTGATAAAGAAATATTTATAGGGAATTCGGCACTGGGGGAACTCTGAAGCGTAGCGTTACCGATCAGCTGTGTCGCAACTTTGCCCGGACCAATCTACTAATATTTCCAAATCAATACTATCAATCTGGCAAGCGTGAATTAAAACCCGCTGTTTTTAATCTGGAGTTGAAGTAGCAGTTTCAGTGTTTTACAACAGAATTGTGTAATAAATATTTTGATCCCTGGGGTTAAACGTTGTTCTTTGAACAGATGGGCTCGTTTGGCGCTCGCTGCCGCAGTTTTTTATTAGTTGCGTCTCACTTTGAACCGTAATGATTTGCAGGCATCCATTCACCTAATTGCGCGAAGTGACTCAGATAAAGATGCAAACAGCGCGCTCCTTCACCCATAAAGCTACGCGATCAGCTTATTGGCATGACGCGTTTGATCATAATACACCACGTGCCGTTGTTTTGAATTAATTTCGCTGTGTTGTTGTGATCTTCAGTAGTAAAACAGCATAGGCTGATTTAAAAAAACAAAAACAAACAAAAAAAACCAAAAAAACAAGGTTGGGTCTTCTCTCACCCACTTCTGGGATGCCTTTTCTTGTACATAAGAACCTGACAGTTGGCAACATTTCATTGTAGTTTGTATGTAATTATATCTTTAACTTAAACTGAATCATACCAGGGAGTTAACATTTGACCTTTAGGACAAATAAAACCTGCAGGAGGGAAAGTTTGCTTGTGAACTGTATAAAATACAGTTTATTGGTTGCACAATTCTAGTGTTTTACTACGAAGTTGTTTTCATTTAGTTCTGCTAGGCTCACCGTGTCCCAGTCGGGGAGCCATTAGGTCTCTGGGACAAATTAACAGCTTTAACTCCTGGAGGAAATGTTCGGATCCAGGTTTTTAATAAGACATATCCCAGAGACAAAATATAAAACCGGAAGAACCCCTAAACTACAAACTGCTTTGTTATGTAAGTCTCTGTGCTCTGATTATTCCAACAGAGTTGGCACACACAAAGCTGTAGTGTCGACTGACCACTCCTCGCATGTAAGACAGGATGAAGTTCAGGCCGAATGTCAGCCAGTGAGGTGGACCGATGAATTATATTTTATGTTTGTTGCTGTTTAAATGTGTGATTTGCATGTTTGTTGTGGTTTAGAAAAAAGTCCCATTAGATTAAAAGGCATTCATCAAACAAAGGAAATGGGTTGGGGTTCTTTGAGCGCTTTCAGGCTGCTGGTCAAACAACAACAACGCAAATAAGGAATAGCCCTTTAATGCGCTCCCGTCACCTTGCCCCTCCATGTTGTTGGCCCAACCTGCTTCTCAGCACTGCTATGTGCAGCTAATGGCTCTTACCTGTCATGCTGTGGTTGTGATTTCACGAGGAAAAGCAACAGAAGCAACCACAGTTGGAAGTAAACTTTGAATGCCCGGCCCAGCATATGAGAGCGAGCGTGAGAGAGTGTCTTTCTGCCTGTGTGTGTGACCCTGTCTGTGTGTGTCAAGCAGATAGCAAGGTGTATCTTAGATGGATGCGACAACTGGGCTTCCTGGGTGGAGATGAGCGCCAGACGTTTTGAAGTTTCAACCATATCCGTTTTCATGCTGTGTCTTTGAAGAAAGGAGACAGCGTGATTTAAAAAAAAACAAAACAAAAAACGGTTGTCGCGTAGTGTTCACCTCAGCCATGTGCGTAGGCTTGCCTTTCCCTTGACGCAAAGTGCAACTGCCTACCAAACACCCCTTTATGTTTGTTTAGAGATGGGGCGATTTGGGATAAATCCTGTAGCAGCCCAGTTAGGCCCCGTTTAGTCGCCTGTTTGTTTGTTTCTTTCTCGCTCGGCAGCTTTGAGGTTCGTCTTGAGAGGGAGTTGACAACAGACGATGCTGATGTTTGACTTGTGAAATGGATGCATCCGTTTCAACGCATATGCGTGTGGTTCCCGGATAAAACTTTGCTGTTGCATAAACGCTTAATTTTAAAATCCGCGTGTATTCAGTGGCAATCCAGCTTCTCTCTTTTTGTTTTGTGAGGTGCGGCGATCGGTCGTGGGCCATACAGTTTCAGTGCTACCATCCCATCTTGTTCCTTCGATGAAAAGTCTTGTAGGTGACTCTTTTTTCCCTTTGTTTGTTCAGCCGTTGTGGCTGCTGCTGCTCATGCGAACTGCTCGGCTCTTAAATGCATCATTTTCCGGAGTTGTCCTTGGGAACACCTAGACACCGAATGTTTAGAGCATCCCATGGGAAAGCCTCCATGAGTAGTACTCTCTGTTGGGAGCACGAATAAGAAAGCTCCATTGTTGTTCACATAGCTTATTCAACATCCCTTTAATATACAATGTACAGTAAATGTAGTTTTACACATCTTGTCTGCATGCATTTATCAATATAGGTCATGAGGAAGGTAACACAGATGCACATGGCCCTAAACGTCTCACACAGGTGTGTTGAAAATGACAAATCCTTGTATAGAATTGAATAAGCAACAGCTCCCTGGTCTGATGTAATTGTCTCTTCATGCGTAAATCTCTTGGCTGAGTCCTGCTTGTCCTGGGTGACTCTATACGATTAAGGAACTGGTTGATGGTATGGTTTGAAATGTCTTTATTCTTATTTTTCGAGGACAATGTGTTACATGTTTGTCATGGCTGTGCAGTTGTTTGATTCAGGTTGTGTTGCATGTTGTAGAAAATAAGTGGTGGGGCTGGAAACTATGGGGGGGGGTTGAACCAATGGAGCCATAGGTGACTTTGGTAGCTACCGGCCATAAAAATAAAATAAAAAAAAAGATTTCCCCACAACAAAATCTGGTTAGACATGTAGTTAAGTCATCACAATTTTTACGTTTTGATGCCTTGAAGTCAATATTACCACCACAACTTTGTAATGCATTTTGATATCCGGCCTCTCATTTTCTACACTGCCCGATGCCAAAAGAAACATTATGGGCGTGTTTCCTAAATGTCAAGATACAGAAGCTGTGTCCCAGTTCAGGGGCTGGATCCTCCGAGGTCCACATTTTTAGACCGAATACGTCATAATGAGCCAGCAAGTCCTTCCTCTTTCAAAAGCTCGTCCAAAAGTGGCAGAGAAATGCTGCTTTATGCTATATCTTAAAATCTAGTGGGCATTTGAGAGCAAAGTCCTTGTGAAAAAAGTGGCAATTTTTGACATGAGAAGTTGATTTTTAATGGATGGCATAAATTCAACCTGAAGGACCCATGTTCGTGGACGGTGTCCTTCAAGGGATTAGACACCGGGATTGAGGCACAGTTTGTATGACACCGTGGTTCATAAGAGCCTCGATAAGATTTAGTCTCAGGTTTTGCAGAAGTTGCTCATTTTTCCTCTCGGTGTTTAAGGTTTTGTTCTTCTGAGGCCACCGTTTCCCATCCTGTTTGCTACATGTCATTAATTTACTGAAGTTAGAATAACAAGGACTCGGGGTGTATAATGTGTATATAATTAGCCACCTGAGAACAGCCACATAAAAAGCCATTACTGTGCAATTACCACACCATACAGCTGGGGAAATGGGATCTTGGCGTGAACTGAGATTCCAGGGCTTCTGAAAGTATACGTTTCCTCTCGCTCTTCCACATGTCGGGTGACACAGTTGCTTTTTTGACACGCTGTCGAAGATTTCCTCCATTTTTTTTTTTGTCAGGTCTAAGGTGACTCGTAAACAGCCGGCTCGTCCATTCTGAAAGGTGGATCTGGACAATTTGATTCGAAAGTCCTCCTACAAGAGTGTTTTTGTGGTTCAACGTGCCTCTTGCCGTCTCTCAGTCTTGTCTTCCGCCTGCTGCGTTTCCTAATTTATGGACCGTACTTCGCCTGCAGGCAGATATTTGTTTGATGATAGTGCAACAGGTCTGGATGCTTCAGGTGTATAATTGCTGGTGGCTTGCTTGCTTGTGGAAATGGAGTACAGGTTTCTCAATCTCGCCTCGGGCACATAGTATACTGCTGTCTCAATACAATGAGCCAGAAGGTTGCACCATAGGCTTTGCACTTGTTCTGCGCTCCATTTGTTCATGTTTCTTCAAATGGTGACTTCATTAACACATCTTGTAGCATAGTTATCAGCTTGTAAATGCAATGCATATAAAATGTGCCAGTTGAAAGCCAGAAGAGAAACATTAAAAAGCCACTGCCCCAATTTCCAGGTTGGTATTTGAGTTTTTAGCCCCTGAAGCTCAATTTTCTGACACAGGGCCCATAAAAGCAACAGCACACATTACTATGAACACCTGTGCAGTGACAATATCTCACTGTGTGTCTTTCCATCTTTCTATGTTTCTTCATCTTCTCTCTCTCTCTCTCTCTCTCTCTCTCTATCTATCTATATATACACATATATATCTGTTTGTGTGTGTATGTATATATATATATATATACATACATATATGTATGTATGTATGTATGTATGTTTCCTCCTGTCTCACACCTCTGTGCAGGAGTCCCAGCAGAGCTCTGCTGATTTCAGGTTTTACATCGAGAACCACACAAGGAACCCGGACGACCTCAGCCGGAAGCAGGTCCGGATCTATCAGCTCTACAGCAGAACCACAGGAAAACATGTGCAGATCCTGGGGAAGAAAATCAACGCCAACGGAGATGATGGGGGCAAGTATGGTATGGGAGAACTCCTGTGCATCTCACCCGACACTTTAGCTAGTTTGCTAAACAGGATGAAAAATCAGCACCAGCCAGATGTAGCCGCGTCTTGAGAGTGAGCTTCTCACTCCTCCAGCCACTTTGGCTGTTTACTACCCTTTGTTTGGAGGTGGTTTTCCAAGCTCTGTGATTGGCTTGGTCAAAGTGGAAGGTGACTTTTGTAAGCCACCAACTACTGGTTGGGGCAGCTGGAAACATTATAAAATTGCTGACCTTGCGATGAATGTTTACAGCAGCATTTGGGCATCCAGAGCAAATCTATTTTTAATTTTTTTTTATCTCGATAGATTTGTAGGTCAACGGTGTGAATTTCTGCCAGACTTGTTAGTTTTGTTATTGTGCAAAATGTTCTTTACTGTAGGTTGTTAAGTTTTAGGTTATGAGCTTTTTAACGTCATGTAGGATGCAATCCTGTGGCATTACTCAACTTTATTGTCTCTTAGGGTTGAACAAATTTATCAGAAAATGTAGGTGTTTTTCACAAGGAATGAGACTGTCCATATTGCGAAGTACAAATCTGTGAAATCTAAAAATTGTATTGTCCTTGAACTGTTTTTCTTCACTACACAGTGGTTTGCAATGGTCATTGTGTCATTTAAGGTTGGATGAGGGCAACCAGGGTGATTTGGTTCAGTTCAGCACTGTGAAAGTGTTTCATGAAAACTAGAAAATGTTCAGCATTAAGCACACAGATGTCAAAAAGCATTTGGCAGATTTAGTCTTGTTTTGAATTTAGCATTTTCAGATAAAATGTTATGCTTCTTTCAACCTTAAACATATCCCCTTTGCTTTCTGTGCGAACTTGTTCACAATTGCAAATCAAAACAAATGTGGCGGATGAGTAAATCTGTGTTCAGCGAAGCGCTCTTTGATGCAGTGGCACAAACATAAGGCAGCAGGATTTGTGTTGTGCTTTCCTGCAGATATTTTGCTCATAACAGCTGACTCACGGCTCGAAAATTGCCGGTCTTGAATGCCTCTGAGTGAGTGTGTTCAGTCACAGATGCGCCGAGGCGAAGTTTCCTCACTGCTTGTTAGAGCTTGAGTGGAAGCAGATCCAATTTTTCCCATGAGGCCTTGCCAATTCTACCCTCCGCCCCTCCTCATCCTCTTTCTCCTGTCCCCCACCTCCCCCTCGTCCTCCTCCTCCCCATCCAGCTGCAGTACCTGGCACCTGTGAACTCCTTTGCACTTACTAATAATGCTCAGGAAGATACTCTCCTTTTCTCTAATCCACTCTGTCACTGCAGCCTCACGGCGGAGGGCCACAAACCACCGCTGAAGAAATATATTGCTTCGATGTAGAGCCTCATTACCACCAAGTCCTTATCAGTGCGGCCAAAGTGCGGGAGTTATCATTCTTCTTAGGTATTAGCATAGCATGTTCATTACTTTTAAGAGATTAGAACAATCCTTTCCCAGAACAATCCATTGTAAATGTTGCTTGTTGTCCATTCAGACCGATGGTGGCTCACTGCAAAGGCTTTTAAACTGATAAACGCTGCAATGTGGATTTAAAGCAGGAGACTTGAGACCCCATGCTGAGCTCAGTAAATGCCTGTGGCCCCACATTGTTCATATTGCACCAAGGAAGAAAACATTGCGCGGGTTGAGAAGTCACTGGCGGTGGGATTTAATGTTAAAATATTGATCAGATATCCTGTCAGATTTGTCGTTTTTGCCCTTTATATACGAACTATGACCACCGATGGAGTCTTGAGACTGAGATGCCCAGAATACCCAGAGTTATTGTACAAAACATCACAGTGACCTCTCAGTGACTCAAAGATGTTTGCTTTTGGATGCTGTTCTGACAAAATAAAGTCGCCCAACATGTTCTTCTATCAGCTGAGGAACGCTTGTAACACTCCTGCACTCACAGCGCTTCCAGTAGATTACTGAAGTGCCTTGTTCATACATTTACAGATGTAGCGAAAATAGGGTTTGGACAGCGCCACGGACAAAGCATAACTTACAGAAGGGAGGGAAATATTGTTTTATCTGATGTTCTGGATCAAGGCTTCATACTTGAGGTTAAATTTGGGGTCTCCATGCAAAACCAGTTAAGAGTGAGACGGCCAAAGTATTGTCGATTGACTCCTGATTTGACTTGCAGAGCAGTAATATCTTTTTAAACATCATTCCATTCATATACAAAACCAGTGTTGATGGATTTTATTCCTTCTCAAGGACCCAAAAAAGGTCCAGAGTGATCTTTCCAGTGATAAAGAAGTCAGAAATGCTGTTCTTTAGTTCCCAACTAAGATGTACAAACAGAAGTCTCTCGGTACAAGAGAATGAATAATGTCTAGCCTTCCCTTAGTTTCACCTTTGAGACAGGTTTTCTTCTTCCCACTTTCCTCCCAAGGTTGGATTTGTTTTTTTTTTTGGGGGGGGGGGGGGGTTTTTTTCACCCCCCGGCGCGGCCCCACCTCCTCCGCGCT
>CM022490.1:25257594-25269749 GCA_011952105.1 Coreoperca whiteheadi | reverse complement strand
GGTTAAAAGAGAAAGGTCCTGGGGGGCACAAAACCGCCCCACAAATGTTGGGCAAATCTTTTTGCGGGGCGGGGGGCAGGGAGAGAAAAAGGGGACCTCGCAGGGGTTAATTTTTGGGGGGGGGGGGGGGGTTTACTTCTACCCTCGAGCCCGTCCCATCTCCTTCGCCTATTCTTCCTCTGTTCCCTTGAGCGCTACTGAATGCCCCTGTGTGTTAAACAAATGGATCATCTTAACTTTTTGATTGAGTGAGCACAGACTAAAGGGAACTTGAAACCTAATCCTGAGGGGCACATAACCGCTCCACAAATGTTTGGCAGATCTCTTTGCTGATCGAGGGGCAAGCAGAGACAAAGGTGACCTCGCAGGGGTTAACTTTTGGAGGGGGGGGGGGGATAAAAGAGCCGCCGGGATGCGTCTCGAGAGTGGATTACTGCTGTGTCAGGTTGAAGTGACGGTGGCATTGTTGGTGCATGTATGGTATTATATAAAGAAAGTTATACACTTAATATACCTTTTAAAAGGCTTAAATTATTGGCACTGGAGACCCATAATCACCAGACCATTCATCTTTTTGTTCCTTTTTTGGAAGAAAGTGGGTTAAAATATCATATTTTTCCACATTTACAGAAAATATTATGCTTTCGCAATGTTTGAGGTGTGCGCCAGGGCAATTAATTTACATAGCCCAAAATCACTAATTGATATGCTCTGGAGCTTACAGAATTTTGTTGGTTTGTGATTTTCAACTATTAACATCAGTTACGTCCTGTAATCCTTGATGTAATGAAAGGGGATTTAATCTTTAATCAACGCCCTAAAACACTGTAAACATTTTCAGTAGTGAACATTGTGTTTTCTTTCTGAGGCTCAGGGCTTCACAAAGCTCTGTGTTATCCCCTCGATTGTAGAGCCTTCAGCTTGCTGGGTGCCTTTACAGGACGGGGAATTAAACATGATTAAAAAAAAATAAAATCCGAAGAAAAGTACAGTAGCCCAGACACTTGCGACCAAATAAGTAAGAAAAAAAACCCCACACAAGATTAATTTAAACGTATAGGAATCCTTAAACCATGTTTATGTGGAAGAGGAGCGGAAAGACCTATACATGCCCTTAACAGAGTCTACGTTTTCTTTTCTTCTCCAGCTCTTCTTGTTGTCGAGACAGAAACCTTCGGGAGCCACATTCGAATAAAAGGAAAAGAGAGCGAACATTACATTTGCATGAACGAGAAGGGCAAAATAGTTGGAAGGGTGAGTATCTCGTGGTTTTCATTTTAGGAATATTAGAAAAGTCAAAAGATCAACATTTTCGAGATCAAATCGCCACTTTCTAGCATCAAAATGAACATATTAAATGGAAATCTTAATCCGGGCTGAAGTGAACGCAGCCTCCGATCCGCTTTCTCCTGCTGTTTTTGTACACCCTAACAAAACCCCTTTGATAACTCGCAGCCCTTCTTCCATTACGTAATCAGCCTACTCCTTTGACACTCGATCAGTCAATTACGGACTGCAATCACCACAATGCATTGAGAGACTAATGGTCACTTAGGAGGAATGCCATTGCAATTATATCATTTAGTCGCACCAGGTGGCCACAAGCGCGGGATGACTGCATGCGACTCTGTGGACGGCCGCTTCGATATGGAAAAGAAGTTAATATCTGAAAAACGCACGCTGTCGAGAGGCACACGTGTGATTTTGTTGCATTAATAACTCATGCTGTCAGCATCCATGGGGCTACATGTTTTCGCTCTCTCATCATGGTCATCTGTTAGAAACATGCATTTTGACTTTTAGTTTCTGGGGCCTCTTTGACTTCCCCCTTTAAGCCACTGTAGGATTATTTAAAAAATCGGATAACATGACATTTAAATTACTTATTGTTGGTGGCTGTCAGCTTGCTTGATGATAAAAATAAGTTGTACGGTAAATCACAGAAATTTGGACATATTCATTTAAATTCGCCAGTGTTTGCATCAAGATTTTGAAATTTTAATTTTCTTACTTTACCCCCTTTGCTATGTAGACATGCAGCTAGTTTCCTCCTCATGGGCCCAATTTATGAGATATCTGTCTCTGAGATTTGCTACCTTGGATAATCCACAGACCTCACTGTGAACAGTTTTCAGTGGAACTACTTTCTTCCAAAGAAAACCTCTCCATGAAATCTGTTTACAGTGAGGTGCAGTTAAAGAACCACAGTTTCAGCGTGTTGCAGAAGTGCTTGACATCTAAGGTTTGTCATTGCAGACTGTATCGTGTGACCATAGATATCCATCGGTTTTTAACATTTGTGTATTTAAACCACTTTAATATTGCAAAAAAACCCAAAAACTGTAAATTAACTCAACACCAGAATGTTTTACAAAAAAATATATAGCAAGGTCTTATTCATTTTCATGACAATGTAGCTCAATATCTTAAACCAATAGTTCAACATTTTGGGAAATTCACTTTCTTGCGGATATTTAGATAAGAAGATTTATACCCCTCTTTTATCTGCCTGATATTTATGACCTACAGACCTGGAATTGATATGGGATTTGTCTAACCCTCTAAAGTGAATACGTTTATTACCCACAATGTCAAACTATTCCTTTAAAATACAACTACTGTAAGGTGGAAAAGTGAAATCAAAAACTTACCTCAGTTATTAAAAGGCTGTGAAAAGGTACAAGCAGACAGGAAGTCGTTTCAGATTACAGTAGTGCAGCAGAGAGTACAGGTGTGTAGGTAAGGGCTCTAGTCGCGTGAAACTGAACACATTTACATGTAACCTTAGTTTAACTCCCGACTCATGCAAAGACCTTTTCCACTGTAAGTAAAAATAAAACTTCAGGTTAAGCTAAGTTTTTCTTTTCAGCCATGATTCAAACCTCATGCTGTCCTTCAATGACATTTCTCTTGCCTTAATGCATCTGTTAGCTAACCGTTTCAAAGTTAGAAAACGTGTGAAATTTTGATATTGACCTTGCAACCAGCATTTTAGACTTTATACTGTTTTACACCAACCTGGAAAATACAAAACCACGGCAGAAAAGCAAACCATTCTTAACCCGAACACACTAATGCGATGGAAATGAGCCAGAGAAAGAGGTCACGCTGCCACGTTAACAATTAATTAATGTCCTATTTTGTTTTCCTTCTTTCAGCCCGATGGAAGGAAGCAGGAGTGCGTCTTTGTCGAGGAATTCCTGGAGAACAACTACACAGCGCTCGTGTCGGCCAAGTACAAAGGATGGTACCTCGGCTTCAACCGGAAGGGTCGGCCCAAGAAAGGCTCGCAGACCACGCAGAGACAACAGGAAGTCCACTTCATGAAGCGCCAGCCGAGGGGCAGGGTGGACCCGCTGGAGGAGTTTCGTTTCACCACTGTAACTAAGCGGACACGAAGGGCTCGGCGGTTAAAACCCAACTCCAAGAGGAACTGATGGGACCGATGGGACAGCGCGGATTTTCCTCGGGGGGGACAAGCTGTATCTGGAAATGTCAAGCTTCTTGTCTTAAAAGAATCCCCTTAAAGACTTCATTTCTGTAAAAGAAAGAAAGACAAAAAGAACAAAAAAAAAAGTCAAAGAGGTTTTATTTTTGTATTTCAAGATGACTGAATATTTCTTAACTCTTGGATTCTTCTGGGTTGATGTCATTGTGCTAAAGTGTCTGTCATGTTATTTATACTGGATAAACTAAAGGACCTCTGAGAGAATTCCTGTCGCCGTCGTCCTCAGCTACGTTTGAACTGCAGGCTGAAGGCATGCTTTCTTTTCGACAATGGGGGCTGAAGCAGGAGCTGACGCAATGTTATAATAAAAATCAGCCAACTAGAGATTTATTGGAATACCTGTCGGTTTTTGTTTGTGTTGCCCCTGACAACGCGGATCCCATACTTTCCACTGGAATCAGACACCATGGAGATGGAACGGAGAGAGGTGGCAGTCGCAGGTGACACTGTGCTGCCGGGATAACTCTGTAGCTTTGAGTGCAATATTTTACAGGTCTCTCGCTTTCTCCTCCTCTTCGTCTCTTAACCTCAGCCTTACTCGCGGCTCCTGGAATGCGCTGAACCCTCCGAGTACTGTGTGTGATTTCCTTGACATTTCCATGCAGCCTGTTATTCAGCTAAAACACGACATGCTTTGACTAGTCAGGCACCAGCCGTGGCTTAAGTCTTGTTTAAACACACACACACAAAAACAATACAAACAAAAACAAAACAGCTGATGTGAGTCATAATTCCGCAAAGGCTTCCAGCTTCATCAGACTCGCGAGACGGATGTTCATCCCTTTGGTCTCCCCTCTGACTCGCTCTTTAACAGCTCTTCCACGCACGTGTTCAAGTTGTTCCAGGAAAGGATGCCTTGATTCTTTGAGTGTGAGCTAGCTAATATTTCGGGGGTTGGTGATGAAGACTTCCTCTACCTCCTTGTTCTTTTTGTTTATCTTTACCTAGCGTGACTGTCTGCGCGCAGTTAATCTCGAGAAGCTTTCAGTCGGCGCTGAGCTGAACTCGGCTCTTCTTTCTTTCCTCCAAAATCATCGTTTGACTGCGAGCCCGTCTTCGCTCCTTTCTCAAAGATGCTTTTGGGCGAGCTCATTGCCGTGCTTGTTTGTCAGATCAGTGATCCACAGACAGGAATACTGTAGCTCTGACCGGCCCTGATCACTTCATCAATCCACATTTGACAATTAAGACGACTGCTCAGATGACCGACTTGTCCAGGATTCTGGGAACGTTTTCAGCGACACGAGTTTGTGCCTGAATCCTAAAGGGAAAAGTCTGTGCTTCTGTCATTCCTTCGCTCACTGACGACAAACTCCGGCCCCTTTTCACCAGTAGTATGTATTCACCTGTCTGCTGGCAGGTTTTTGTATGGGTTGCTACTAACAACATGACACATTTATGATTTTTTTTTTTTTTTTTTTTAAACAAATGTAAGCAAAAATAATTTTATGACTATTATTAAGATATTTATTGCCTCCCTTTGTAAATAAAATGTGATGAGTTTATTTGGCCTCTGTTAATAAAATGAGGACTATATTTTAAAAAAAGACCTATTTTATGTCTTTGTCTCACTGTGGAGAAAGGTAAAAGTGCCTTTTTGTCCCTGTTTAGACTGGAATTTTCGTTGAATATCATATTGCCTAAAAGAGAAATGCAGCAGGTAGCAATTGGTTGGACACAGAGTACATTCCCTTCCCTGCATACTGCCAAGGTATGCATTTTTATATACAAACCCAAAGTGTGAGGACTGCTTTTAAGGTCAGTGTTTTTTAAATTGAGAAAGGCCTATTGCAACATAGGCTTTTTATACCACTGCGAGTTCACAGTTGCTGCTTTTATTAAACGTCGACATCATTACACGAAAAAGTCTGTTGGCAGAGAAAGTAACATTTTATCTTTTGTATGTTGTTGTTTTTTTTTGTTTTTTTTCTGTGTCCAAAAAATACATAATGTATTAATTAAATGGGATTAAATATTGCTTCACAATCCACATCACAGCTGTAGTGAGTGGCATGGAAGTCAAAAAAATAAATTTGTAGTATTTGTCGAGAGTGAAGGAGACGATCTGAGATGTACCTTTTCTAACCTGTGAGCAGTTGAAATGCAACTTACTTTGATGTAAACGCCCCGTTCTCCAGACCAGTAAACGTGCAATATTTTAGACATTTGTCCATCTTTTCAAAGTGCTAAAGGAATGTGGAGTAGCATGTCTTATAATGCTGTGTGCTGGAATGATGTTTACAGTAACCGTCAAGACTGAAAGATGGCGGCTTTGAGGGAGAAAAAAATACTTTTGTTTAAATTCCTAGCGATGCTATCAGCCCCCCCCCCACCACCACCACCACTCCACTTCGGTAGTTACCTCCAACAGACCCAGAAGTCCCCCCCCGTTCCGTCATGGGATTTTGGACGTCTGGCCTGCTTTTAAAGGTGGAAACATAGTGCTTGATGTGTGACCCAGTAACTCACCATTAACATAATGGATCAGCGCTGAAGATCCTGTTCGTCTGGGGGAGGGGGAGCAGTGAGAAAAGTAGCTGAGATGAATTTCAGGGAATGTTTTATGTCCCTTCATCTTGTCCTCATCTCTTTCACCTGCTTATTATCTCCTTTACACAAGAATGATGAGATCATTGAGAGGGGGAAAAAGATTTCCCTATCAACAAGTAGCAACCACAGAGAGGAATATGTATTAGATGTGTCCCAGTAACAAGGTAACCCCTTGAAAAGATTAGAATTGCTGGAGATAAATAGTTTTAGGGCACTGTTTCCCATTTAAATTGGTTTAAAAAGGTTTTCTCCTGTGCATCACCGTCTACTGATATTTTGTGTTCTGAAGGAGTTAAAATAGCCCATTTACATGGTTGAGGAATTTAATCAATGCAACTTTTGAAACCCTCCAGATTCTATTTACGCGAGCGAGAAGCTTTTCTCTTTCTTTTTTTTTTTCCCATCCACATACTTCAAACTTGACCAAGCACAGCCAAACTGCATCTGGGTATATTGACATTTAAACGAGCGCCGATGGTTTCCAACGTGTCGGCTGATTCGCAATAAGGAGACGACATTTTTGCATAAGCCTCCCGCTAGGCTTTTCTCTGACTCGACCTTTGATCATTGGAGGCTAGATGGTCTTGGAACTGGACCAATAACTTCAAAATGAAACATAGAATTCCCTTTTGCAAAGCCCAGCCCCTTTTAAAAGGAGGTGGAATCTTTAAATGCAGTCCTGCCAGCCAAGTAGTTTATATTCTATTATTAGAAAATCTCAGCACACTGAAACTGCACAATGGATACAGTATGACCAGAAAGCAGTGTCAATTTAGAGAAAAAGTTTGTGGTTCTGCATAAGTTATACAAATTTTAGTGGAACAACCAAAAGTGGTTCTTTGGCCTCGAGATCAGCAACCACACACTTAACAATTAGCCCTGTCAACAGAAATGTGTTCTGTTTGAGACATAAAACAAGTTTTGTCTCTCTGAATATTGCTGAAATTGTCCCAAGGTCATTGAAAAACAAAACTCCATTGCCAAACAAAATAGAGTTCAAGCTACAATATACCATGTGCCATAAAATGGAGTTTCACGTCACGTCATTTACTGTCAAAACAGGATTGCTGCGACCACCCTTCTAACTCATGCTAAACGCTAAACCACAGTCGACTGGTCGCCTTTTATGACACAAGGGGAAACACTCTGTGATTCTCAAAGTATTTTTGAACACATGGCTGAGTTGTGTTTTTACAGGATTACAAATGTGCTTACTGTACATACAGTTGCTGGAAGGCCAGACCTCTTCTGTGTTCTCCTCATAACATCATGTGGCCAGCGTGTTATGGATAAGGGTCAAACTAAAGGTCAGCAGTGTTGTTCTTCCAACTCAATGTGAAATATAGATTAAAAAACAAAACATTAAAGGCCCAATACCTAATGTGTTTGATCACATAAATAGAGAGTATATTCAGTTGTGTTTGCAAATTTTACCCCTCTTAATAAACCTCTAATGGCATCAGAATACATTATTCAGATTTAGTTGTTCAGTGTTAGTCGAGGTATTTAAGAGACCTGCTTCAAGTCTTGTGTTGCAAACTGGCTGGGCGACTTGTGTCTTGAAATAAAACTTTAAAGGGAAAGTCACACCCGATTTTACACATGAAGAGCGGGTTTATTCGTAGTGAGAAGTTCAACACAGCCTGTAAAAACAGTATTGAGTCTTCTGTGGCTCTGCAGGGAGATTTCTATAGTCTGAGAAAATAACCCCCGAAAGTGACGTCAGCCAGGGTCATTTTGAACAAGTTTGCATCACAACGTGGGAGTTTAAAAGACGTGGGTGCTTACCAGGCAGAGAGGGTGAGCAAAATATGCTATCGAGTTGGGAAATGTAAGATTTAGCGTTTTTGAAGCTTAACCCAATACGGCAGAAAAAATGTCTGGATATCACAAACAACCTCAGCTGCTTCGATTTGGACCGTTCCTTTTAAAATATTTATGGAGTTTATGGGAGTATAAAATTAAATTAGTTCGGTACCCTTTCAATAAATGTATTCTAACCTAATTATAATTACGACCAGCTGCTGGAAACCCACCTGCAGTTGAGACAGTTTTGGGTTCCACCAGAAATTGCATCTGCCAGTGCAGATGTACTTGGATTTGAAAGGGAAAGTGATGCTTCTGATCTACCAGTCAAACTTACACACATCCATGACATCTGATGAAGTAAGAGCCGTGGCATTAGTGGCAGCAGAAGTAATAGAAGTACATGCAGCAGTAGGCAGTGCAAGCAAAGTGAAATTGGAAATTCTGCAAACCCCCTCAGATGAAAACATACACAGAGAAAGAGAAACATATATTCTGGTCACATATTCACATACAAAAACCTCTGGCACAAAGACTGAATATTCGTGCTTTTGCATTTGTAAATTATCTCTTAGTAATCTTTGCTACTTAAGATTTTATGCATGTTGTGTGAGAGTGTTGTGCTTTTCATTTCGAAGAGCACTGATAATTGTCCGTTTAGAATAAATAGGGTGTTAAGAACAATGACATCCACTATGGCTGAACAGACTAAGAAAAGACAAGCAGAAACACAGAGAAGGCTTCATACCACAAGCTGTTTGATTAACGGATTCCCTAAATGTAAAGTGCTTACACACAGTGATCACATGGCACCAAAGACGCCTTTTCTGATCATTTTCATTCGCACCTTTGAATTATGACCTTTGCCTGCTGCATTGTCCTGTCTGTCGGGGTAGTGCTGCAGGAGGAAAAGGGACACATAGTGATGAACCAAAGAAACCACATGTAAACATAGAGAAAAAACTTGAATCTCTCTTTCACATGTAGACAAACACACAGACACTCCAGTCAGGCCTTGTCCCAGCATCAACAGATGCCAGGTGACACAGCTCATTAACTTCTCCCTTCCCCTATTCTTTTGGCTCCTCATTGTCTTGAGATATGACATGAGCCTTTGTTGAGAGGTTTGCCCCCTTTTCTGTCGGCCAGGCAGGGCCCATAATTAGTGCTTTGCGCTGGGCGTACTTTCTCACAGTGCTACGACACAATTAATCAGCACTTTCCCACCAATGGGCAGAGGCCGCTTGATTATCAGGGCCAAATTTTTAAGTTGTGACGCCTTTTTTCCAGCAATGGAAATATCAGGGCACAACAATGATTTTTAAGAATAGATGTTACAAGGATGACAAATGAATGGATGTATTATACCATTTTATCCTTTAAGGTTTGGTCAAATATTATTTGAAAGTACTTTTTATGGTTTGTTTGGGGGTTTGTTACTTAAAACAATGCAGTGAGTGCTGGAAAGTGTGGACTATCACTGCAGAGGTTTTATAACTCACATTAGTTCAGCATGCGGCAACCTACCTGACATCTGAGCAGTCCGGATCTGGTAAGCCCCACCCATCTGCAGCTCCACGTACAACAACTCTAAGAAGTACTTGCAAATGCCAGTTAGCTCAGATGTGTAAGTGACTTATGGAGACCTTAGTTTGATCATCATCCTATTATCCTCTTCATCTACCAGTTTGTTTATTTTCTCACATCTGAGATCTCTGGTCAGTTATTATCAGGACCGCAGGACTTTCATGACTCTTTCATAACAGGACATTTAATGATTTCGTTTGCAACGTAGCACCAAACAGGTGAACAGTGACAACGCGATGCGTGTGTGTGTGTGTGTGTGTGTGTGTGTGTGTGTGTGCGTGTCTGTGTATAAATGAAAGGGTCAGAAAGACAAGGATAGAGAGAGGATTGCGTGGATAGTTAGATTAGATTGAATTGACCACCAAATTAAACCAAAGACCAACGCACAAAACCGCTCAAATAGATCAACAAAACAAAAAGACATTTGAAAAACAGCTTATTGTATAAAGGATATCAAAATGTGAAAAAATGTTCACAGCTTCTGACCACATCAAAAGGTCAAAAGGAGCCAGAAAAAAATTAAATGTGGCTGTCATGTAGGTGTGCTATCTGGCTACTGTATGAGACAAAGGCTTTTCACAATACAGGCCTGTAAATTAATGAACTGCTTTGTAATAATGAATCTCGGTGTCTGTAATCCTCAATACATGAATTACATATTTTGAGGATTTACAACATCTATGAGAATGTATCTCTACTACTCAGACTTTAGTGTCTTATTTTTAGCCAAGTATTACAACAGTGAACACAAGTAGCAAGATGATAAAAAACAGTAATAACTTCCTGGGGATTAGAAATGAAACACAAATTTTCACCTTCAATGTGGAACACAAGTTTTTCAATCTAATCTTAAAGACAAATCTACAATTGTGTTTCAAGTCTTGACAGGTGAGACATTTTGTAAAATGAGCTTAAAGGGACATGCTGGACATAAAACAAACATTGTACATGTTCAACTGCCAGGAATGATAACCAGACCAAAGTTGAAATACTTCTCCTTTGTCTGCATATTAAAATTAATTCCACATTAAAACTAAATGCAAAGTTGATGTGTTTGATTATTACTATTTTTTTCTTTTACTTGGGTTACAGTTG
Source organism: Coreoperca whiteheadi (assembly GCA_011952105.1). Lineage (NCBI taxonomy): Eukaryota > Metazoa > Chordata > Actinopteri > Centrarchiformes > Sinipercidae > Coreoperca > Coreoperca whiteheadi. The sequence continues at coordinate 25,259,203 of CM022490.1, read as the reverse complement.
TTTTAAGCTACAGTATATGATGCATATGGTACTCAGTGGGTACTTGGATAGGACAGGGGATGATAGGACAGGGGAAGGCTCCCAGGAACCCCTGGAGGGCTACTATGGCTGCACACAAGTCCAAATGATAGAAAACAGCACACATAGCATTGCCTTCCTACAGCAAGCTGGCAGAGAAGAGACAACTGTATTATCCTACAGGCCACATTTAGACCATTTTGTCCCCCAGTCGGGTTAAAACTAATGCAAAGAATAATTGGGTCTGGGAGGAGAGAGAGGAGGAAGAACAGTAGGAAACCAAAGCAAAAGAAAAAAAACAACACTCGAGCGGACCTTTCACCTGAGGTCGAAACACAGGTCCTCTGCTGCTAATCTGACATATGTTTTCATGAGCCAAGACAAGCAACCCTGCCATGGTGGCTGCTCTCCAAAACTAATGATGTCAAGTGATTCCCCCTAACAGAATCCCTTTTAAAACAGAATGAAAGAGGCAGAGAGGGAGGGAAGTGCGGGGTCCAGCGAGGGGTTGCAGTTGAAGAGGAGCGGGGGAGGGGGGGGAGGCAGATTGTTGCAAAGAAGAAGGCTGAGAAGACCCTCAGCATTGTCCAAAAACTCAACTTGGTGTAACTCAAAGACCCTACTAGCTACTTCCTGTGCCAAATCTTACCCCTCGCCACTATCATATCATAGTACAAAGAGAAAAGGGCTCAGTTTTTATTTACGCGGTTGTTATTGCCAGAATATTGCTTTTAATTGCTGTCCTGGATTCCCTGCTGCGGTATAGGATGAGTCTGAGACGATTACTCAAAGTAATGGAGCATAATGATGTCTCGGAATGGCCCCTGAAGCTCAGGTCAGGGGTTGGACAATGTGAACATTCAGCTACTTAGCTTCTTTTGCAACTTTGTGACAAAATCTGTTTGCCCAACACCAATTAAGATGCCTCTCTGAGCGCTCTGGTCAATGGGTTTGACGGAGGGGGTCGTCCACAACGAGTTGACATGTCCCTGAGCACGAACAAGCTGGCCTGTGTCCTCGCCTCGATAATTGGTGTCCCTTGCAACGTGCCGCTTCCCAGGGCTGTCCTTTGTGTCCCCATGGCAGTCCTAAATGAGGGGAGTCAGGGCTTTAATGGGAGTCCTGTTAGTTTTAAACAAACACAGGGCGACCCCCTACTGTTCAGCATGTTGCATAGAACAGCTGGGAGTCCACGGGGCTCTCACTCGGGAGCCGCCAACCCCCACAGGGGCCCAAGGGCCTGCTGCCCACTCCCCATTGTGCTAGCAGCTACATCGGCGTTCTACTTTTCAGTGGCCTGATTGCAAGGTGTGGTGCCAACGGAGTCACAGAGAGAGGTGGAACGTCATGCAGTACTGGTATGTGATTGGCTGCTAGACAGGAATGTCTACCAGAAGTTTACTGTCAGACAAGAAAAAAGGAGGACAGTAGTGAGCATGAGCTGGGGCTCCAACTGCAACAATAGGACGAACTTCTATTGGCAAGACATGAAGGTGAAGTTTGAGGAACCAATTTATGACCGTTTTTTCTGTTCTCCCCCCCTGACCCCCCACACCGACAGTTAAATATGGAAGCACAAACTTGCTCCAAA
>CM022490.1:25245954-25257569 GCA_011952105.1 Coreoperca whiteheadi | reverse complement strand
ATTTACGCGGTTGTTATTGCCAGAATATTGCTTTTAATTGCTGTCCTGGATTCCCTGCTGCGGTATAGGATGAGTCTGAGACGATTACTCAAAGTAATGGAGCATAATGATGTCTCGGAATGGCCCCTGAAGCTCAGGTCAGGGGTTGGACAATGTGAACATTCAGCTACTTAGCTTCTTTTGCAACTTTGTGACAAAATCTGTTTGCCCAACACCAATTAAGATGCCTCTCTGAGCGCTCTGGTCAATGGGTTTGACGGAGGGGGTCGTCCACAACGAGTTGACATGTCCCTGAGCACGAATGGGAGTCCTGTTAGTTTTAAACAAACACAGGGCGACCCCCTACTGTTCAGCATGTTGCATAGAACAGCTGGGAGTCCACGGGGCTCTCACTCGGGAGCCGCCAACCCCCACAGGGGCCCAAGGGCCTGCTGCCCACTCCCCATTGTGCTAGCAGCTACATCGGCGTTCTACTTTTCAGTGGCCTGATTGCAAGGTGTGGTGCCAACGGAGTCACAGAGAGAGGTGGAACGTCATGCAGTACTGGTATGTGATTGGCTGCTAGACAGGAATGTCTACCAGAAGTTTACTGTCAGACAAGAAAAAAGGAGGACAGTAGTGAGCATGAGCTGGGGCTCCAACTGCAACAATAGGACGAACTTCTATTGGCAAGACATGAAGGTGAAGTTTGAGGAACCAATTTATGACCGTTTTTTCTGTTCTCCCCCCCTGACCCCCCACACCGACAGTTAAATATGGAAGCACAAACTTGCTCCAAAAATGCTCCAAAAGCTAAATGATTTTAAAGAGTTCCAAAAGCCAGAAAAAGATGTGCTACGAACATGAGCGATGTGCAGAAAGGTTTCTCTGGTAGGAAGAGGGGCCTTATAAGTGTCTGTGCACAGGGGCCCATTGTCTCATGATCTGTCCATGGCTGAATTGGATTGTAAGCAGCACAATTAAAACTGCGATACGTGGCCTTTGGCCTCAAGGCAGGACATTTATTGTTAACTCCGCCTGGGTCAAGTTCATAATAAACTAAATACAATAAATTCAATTATACACAGTACAAAGTCTAGTGAAATTCAATCTCTGCATTTAACCCACCCTAATTATTAGGAGCAGTGGGCAGCTGAGGCGCCCAGGGGCAATTGGGGCTCAGTGTCTTGGCCAAGGACACTTTGACATGTGGCTGGGGGGAGCCGGGATCGAACCGCCGCCCTTCCGATTGGTGTACGACGTTAAAGAAAGTTCAGGTTTTCATCAGACAGGCCATATCTGCTGAAAGTTCATACTACTTTTGTGTTTTGTTCTTATGTCTTGCCCCTTAATATTAGCAAAAAGCTAAGCTCTATCATATGATGACTTAATGTGTCCAAAACACACACCAACCGATAATATGTTAGCATCTTATTCAGTTATTGTTTGTTTCAGATGAAAAGGTTGCACCCGGCAGCTTTAATTATTCTTCACAGCATCTCGAATTTCAACATTTAAGCTCCTTGATTAGCTGGGAAAGGAACATCGTGGCTCCTCGTCTGAATTTCATTGAGAAAGCAGGGAGGATTTGTCAATGGGGCTCTTGAGTGCAGTGTTGATGTTGTGTGGCTAATGTGTTTGCGCTGGCTGTGATAGAGGGGATTAACTCCTTTGTGGTGGTCCGCTGGGACCGCAGACTACTGGACTTTGAAAGCATACTTGCCAACTTACTCACAGGCAAATCAAAGCCTGTGAAAAATTGTTCCCTCAGCACCTAGTTGACTGCTTGACCTCTGTGTTGGAAAAGGTACAAGCGTAAACACACACACACACAGAGCCTCATCAGAGTCTGTACCTCATAGTGTTTGTAGAGCGGCTGAGGGTCAAGGTGACAATGGCAAACACCAAATAAATCTTCTCTAAGGTGATCAGCCACTAACTAGTCAGCCAACAATTAACCTGCCTCCTCTGATAGGTCACTGCTGGACCTGACAACAGTTTTTCTCCTATTACTGTTTGTATTACTACCATAAATCTCGAATCGACAATCACATACAGTTTGAAGTGTTTTTTTAAGTGCTGGTCCTTGTGTTATTTCCGTTTTTTTTTCAAATATCAAAGTAATCCTAAAAATAAAATGAGAAATTATATATTATATATTAAAGAATACATTTCTGAGTTCTGAGTACATTTCAGTGCTTTAAATGTACCATCAAAAGAATATTAGCTATTTTTATCTTTAGTACAAAATATGGAAATATAAACCCACACTGGTCAAACTCACTACATCAAAAAATACTGCATAATCTCAATTCCTCTCTACTTACTCTCCATTTTTCTAAAGACAAAAGTCTTCTATTCCCAATCTTTTCAGTCTCCATCACTAACTGCAACTTAACTCTATGAAAGCACCATGACAAAAGCCTCCACACCCACACACAAACACTCATATGCGACCCCTTGGATGCCCCTGCCAGTGTTTACAGTAAACTGAACCAGTCCTAAGTGTACCCCACAAAGGACCCTGCAGCCTTTGTTTTCTAGCACACTCCCAGGAGACTCTGTGAGGATGAAACAGAGACACGAGCAGCTAGAGTTACCTCTTAATGAAACGTATCAACACCACCAATCACAGCAACACAGGCTGCCAATAGCACTTCGCCACAACTGGATGAACTCTGGGAGGGCGAGAATGAAGAAAGTCAGCAACACGAGGTATTCATCTCCAGTGATCAGTCCTGAGTGAAAAGGTGTTTGAGAATAAAATGCATTTTTAATGCAGTGTTGTATAAATATAATTCAACAGCATTTTTATGATAAATACTTTTCATTTTGGGGGTGCACGGTGGCAGAGTGGTTAGTGCTCCTGCCCCCCCAGCAAGGAGATCGTGGGTTCGAATCCTGGACCGGACCAACGTCACACGATCTCTCTGGGTGGAGTCTGCATGTCCTCCCCGTGTTACCGTGGGATCTCTCCGGGTTCTCCAGCTTCCTCCCACCGTCCAAAGACATGCATGTGTAGGTTAATTAATGACTCCAAATTGCCCCTAGTGGATGAATGTGAGTGTGAATGGTTGTCTGTCTATGTGTCGGCCCTGCGACGAGTTGGCCACTGTCCAGGGTGTACCCCGCCTAAGGCCCAAAGCCACTGGGACAGGCTCCAGTCACCCGCGACCCCCAACGGGAACAAGCGGTAGAAACTGACTGACTTTTCATTTCACCTTTAATTCTCAGGAAAGAATACAGAATAATTCGCCCCTCTGGCGTGAGCTTGCATGAATCTCTGGTGCAAACTAATATGCATCAGTTTTCATTCATTCATCCACTCATTCATTCCATTTCTCTCTTTGTCTCTCACTCACTGAGGAGGACGAGGCTCGAGCGAGCAGCTCTCTGTACAGCGCCGGAAGTAGGTCGTGGTACCGAAAAGGTAAAAAAGGTGTGAACATTTGTCATAAATCGAGAGCAATGCGGGAGAATTTTGACCCCGGGAGGAAACCGGTAGAAGGCAATGAGAAACGGTGATCTTCCGAGAAAACCGTGAGGGTTGGCAAGTACGCCCACAGAACGCTACCTGCCCAGAACCAAACAGCAGACAGGCAAAGTTGATGACTAGCTGGTGAACTTAGTAGCCAAACAGCCAGATATTTCCCTCAGGAGGATGGTGGTGACCATAAAAAAGCTACAATAAGAGTGTCTGCTGGGTGTGTTTTAAAAAAAAGGCAACTATTTGCTAATAAGTTTCCCACAGCAACTTTATGAGGTGATAATATGTCAGTGTTGTGTTTACAGCGTGTTCTGCTGCCCTCAAGAGGCAAAACAAAAACCTTTAAAATCAGTTAATGCTGCTTTAACGTTGATCTTATCAGTGTAGAATCAATCATTTAAGATCAGGGTATCTCTCTTTTTGGGAGGGTCCTGTCCAAGCAAGCAGCACAGTTTACGGTTTGTGTGTGTTTTACCCATGATTTTACTTTGATCGCTGGCAGTTGGTCCAAATATATGCACGGCCTTGTCCATCACCCTCAAAACACAGTCACCTGCAACACATTAACAATACCATGTTGCTGGTTGCAAGTTCGCCACATGCCTGCTGCTTTAGCACAGGAGTTGACAATAACATTAACGATGACTCTGTTCTATTCAAGTGCTTCTCCATGTCAAAATGTCTTCAGTGAAAAAGGCCAAGAACTTGTGGCCTACTTGCATTTAACAGTTGAGTCGGCTTCCTGGAAAGGACATACATTAAACCAGGTGTGGGCTTTTATCTACAACAGTTAATCCTTCCTGAGACCCACCTTAAGTTTGGATCAGTGATGTCTTAACTGTGGAACCCTGGACTAAGTTAAACAAGATTAATTTCGATCACCTGTGGTAGTCCTCGTTAGTGGGAGCATGTGCACACAGCACAGCTTGAGGCTGCCCATCAAAGCTGGAACAGATCACTAAAATCCCATAATTGGATGCACTTGGTTAACCAAATAGTTTGCTGCCTTGCTTTAATCATACCTTTACTGCGCTTTGGTTGTCATGAGTGCAACTGAGAAATATTGACTGAATGAGTGTGTCGCAGAGATGTTCAATAAGAGCATTTTGAACATTTTGTTTTGCTGCGAAAAATGTCAGCAAACATGCATGAACATGCCAACAAAACCTTCAGTGCTTTATTAGCAGACGTTTACATGTAACTACTGATACGGAGAGCAAGGGTCAAGGGCACAACGTCCTGACAAGATATGTAACAAATATTCTTGTGTATAATCATATTTATCACACCTAGTAAAAAAAACACCTTGCTCAGTTTGGCAGCGTATGTGAAACTCGAGATAGCGAGATAAAGAAAGGAATGTCAGTGTTTATTATTGTAGCAGCTGAATCATCTGAAAAATTGTCTCTACCTTTTCCAAAGCCAAAGTCTTCATGAGGTCTTGTGGCTTAATAATATTCTGCAAGATTAAGCTTCTTCAGGGAAATTCCCAAACAATGCTGAAATCACAGAGCCTGTTGTAATGGGACAAGAGTTATTACAGGTACTTTGCAGCTGTGGGACAAAAATCACAAAGACAAGAATGAAAAGAATGCTTATTTTCTTATTGACAACCAGGAGGTTTTGAAATAAATACAGCAGCGTTTTCACAGGTTTCAGGGCTCTGAGGATCGCAAAATTCGCTCAGTACACGAAAGACCTTGCGAATTTTCACTCATCGTAAAAATGAGAAAATCAGAGTAAAAAGTGCAGCCCGATTTTGTTTTCACAACAGAAGATTTGCATTGCAAAGTGTTATACTTCTTTTCCATAGCCCTGAAATCAAAGATGCCATCTTCCTTCACACCGCTCTGGCTGTTGTGGAGAGATTGGTTTGTCTTATTTATGTCAGTCTCCTGAAGGACCACTACTACTACTGATTTGGATTCATCTTTAATGTCTTACAGCTTTAAACTCCAGAAGTATTCCAATAGATTTCTCATGGTTGTGTCTTCCAGGTGGTGTCATGGCAAGGAGATCTAACTACTTTTAAATAAATGCTGGGTCACGTCAGGTCATCGTTAACGATTACTTATGTGATGGACCTTGCTAAGATGGCATTTTATTTCTCTTTAAAAGTTGTACAAATTCTTTAAAGGCAGATATGTATGAACTACATGTACCACTATGTATGAGTTGCAGTTATCCCATCTACACACATTTTATTTTTCATTTGTGTGCAGCCACAACCATGCAGCCCCAACATGTCAACCTTTTTAGGCAGTAAGAAAACCCCTTTTTCTTAATCACTATTTTTACATTTTTGTCAGAAGTCCATTGTGGTGCTTGTTTCTGTATTTCTTTTTGTTTCGAGGAGCTTGCAAGTTGACTTTGTGCCACGCACTTACAAGCAGTGTTGGGCAGTTACAGTAACGCGCTACTGTGACGCAGTTACGCAGGTAACTCCGTTACCTTTACCATATGGTGCGTTGTCCGTTACTATTTCAAATTAATTAGTTTGGGCTGAAGTGTAGCCAACCTGTTTACAGCAGCGACGATGCCAACCACTGTAAACATGAAGACGAGCTGTGTGCATGTTTCCGTTTATATGAGCGGCAGTCATGGCAAGTCAAGGCGAGAGCAAGACGAGTTTCTCAAAGTGGAAATATGCTCATTATTTCCCCTTAGTTGAGCATAAAGAAAAAAACATCTTAGTTAAATGTAAGCTGTGTCTTTCTGGTTCGAAGGTCCTATCTACTGCGATAAATAGCAAACTCCAATCTGTCGACGCGCCTCCAGAAACGACCTGCCTCGACGGAGCTAGAAGCTAACCCGGTGTCGGTGGACACACTTGAAGTGAGTCAAGCCCCTCCAGCCAAACAACAGCGACTAGATTCTAACCGATCTGTTAGCCAGGGACAGATCAACAAAGCTGTTGCACGGTATGTTGATGAAAACATGCAGCATGGTATCATGTTCAGGCGGCACACATCAAATGGGACGAAAAACAGCATTTATATTTTTTATGTTTCTTTTTAATGCATATCATTTATGGTTGTCAATAATAGCAGTTTTTTTGGTGCTGAGAATCTCGAAATCGATTCTGAATAATTCAGATTGCGTTCATTTATTTATATCAAAATGTTTTGTGTTATGCTGTGCATTGTTGATAGTTTTCATACTTAAGCTGTGAAAGGAACATTTTTAAGGGCTCAATGCAACAGCTTTTATGATGCAGAAGCCGCTTTAGTTTTTGATTCTGAATGTATTCCAAATGCTTGTTTTGTTATTTATTTCAGAAATCCTTGTGATATATTCAGTTCGTGCTGGTCTGACTTTAATAAAAGTGTTACTTTAAGTCAGTTTTGTGTTTGTATAGACCATAACGCACAAAAGGGCATTAATGGGAACATTAAAGAACGTTCTTTAAAAAAGTAACTAAAAAGTTACTTTTAACAGTAATGCATTACTTTTTGGTGTAAGTAATCAACAAAGTAATTGAGTTACTTACTTACTTACTCCAATATAACATAACTTTACAGGAAGTAAGAAAAATATCCGTGTCTTAATCAAGGCATGGTTGAGGTTTTAAAAGGATTTTAGGAGCCGAAATCAGTCTTATCTGAAAAGATAAAAATCCCTAAACATAGAGATGCACAGTTTTCAGTGGATGACGATGTATCGTGGGTTATAATATATTTTAGTTTCACAAAATGCTGTTTCCAGGGATATTCCAGCGTTTGCACTGAACAATGACGTATATGCTGAGGTATATGTTTTTTTTGTCAGATTTAAGCATGGGAAATGCTGGCATATCTGCTGTTATGTGACGTCATTGTAACTCTTAAGCTGAATTTTTACAGTATACAATACATACCTGAACTTTGCAAACCAATTACTTTAAATTCCCAATAAAGTGTTCTTTACTATGTTATTTATTTGTGCAACAATAATTCAGCCATTTCTTTCCCACAGAGTTGCACATTTTCTTCTGACTTCTGACCTTGTTGCTACTAGTTACTGCAGAAACCAGTTACATTTTTGATAAAGCACAGCTATCCAGTGCATTGTGAGAATTGCAGGCACGGCTGGAACGCGTCATTGACCAATCACTTCAGTTGGATGTTGTATAATAAGCAGTGTGGTCTGTGTGGTCTGACTGAGCATATTAGGCTTCATAAGGGAGGAAAATGGCTCTACAAGTATGACAGGTATGATAAACCTTTCGCTAAATGTAGTCCAGTTGGAATGCACGTCTAAATAAAACACAGACGAACATGTTGCTACAGGTGACAAATAAAATAAACCGGTGAGAGTTTAGCAAAGGTGGAGAGGCTGTTTCCAAACAGCTCCGTATGAAGTCATGGTTACTATCACAGGTGCCGACACCAGAAATACCGGCAACTTCTTATAATTAAAGATGATGATATCATATTTAACTGCTGTAACCCTTCAACTGTAAAATATCCATCGAGCATTAAAACATTTCCTCTCTGAAGCGCCGAGACTGAAACAATGCAGGGACTGTAAGTTTCCCCATTCTCAGAAGACTATAACTTCCAGTAACCACTCTAATCACAGTACTGTTAATACTACATTACAAAGTACTGCTTTTAGAACTAATCAGCAGTGGAAGAAGTATTGAGCTGTGGCAAAACCACAATACAACAATACTGCATTAAAAGTCCTGCGGTCAAAATCTTAAATAAGTAAAAGTATACCGAGTAATGAAATGTAGTGGTGGCTGTGGCTTTCAGTGGCTTTAGTGGCTTTTAGTGGTGGTAGAGTGGACCTCTGCCAATCGGCCTGCCAATCGGAAGGTCGGAGGTTCGATCCCCCAGCCATGCGTCGAAGTATCGTTGAGCAAGATACTGAACCCCAAAATGCTCCCGAAGCTGCGCCTTCGGTTTGTGAATGTTCTCATGTGTAAGTCGCTTTGGATAAAAGCTGCTAAATGTAAAATTTAAATGTAAATATAGTGCAGTAGAAGTATAGAGTATTATAAAATGGAAATATTCAAGTGAATTACAGCTACCTTCAAAATGCTAGTGCTTTGTTACATTCCCCCACTGGAACTAATATGACTACTTAGTTTACATAAAGGTACTGCAGTACTACTACTACTATTACTACTACTACTACACTGCTACTATACTAAAACAGTGGTACTACTACTACTATGGCACTCCAATTACTATACTACTATACTATTACTAGTCTACAACCATTACTGTTGATATTACTACTATTTCCATCACTTGGTGCCACTACTACTACTACTACTACTACTACTACTACTACTACCCACCACTGTTAATAATCTACATTCACTAGTTACCTCTCATTATATTAGTTTTAATTCTCAGTGGCCGAGTCACGGCAAAGCACTGTATAACTAATAACTTTAACGATGGCTCCGGTGTCCCAGTAACCCATGCCAGTGAACCAGTATGCACCATATGAGGGCCCTGGAACTGGTGCATCTAATTGGAATGCAGTCGTTATTAATGTTAATTACACCTGTGTTTTTCCTGCTATCACATGTCTAAGTGTCTTTCGTGAAAAAAGTCTTTTTTCCTGTTTCATTGTGGGCACCAACACCACCAGTCCCAGGTAAAAGTTCACTTTTTATTTTATCGTTTTGATCAATGAATGTGCATGGTGTGGCAATCGAAAGTGTCGTCTTGTGGACTGAGGGCAAATGTGGCTAAACCTTTATTGTTATTAATGCTACCTTAACAGCCCAACTGTTTTGCTACTACTTCTATTACTACTATAATTTCTATGACTACTGCAAATGTCAACATATGCAGTCCATGAGTAATTGAGCATTTTGTTGTTGCTGTAGGCTCAGTCAATAAGACAGTAGCAAGCTCAAAGGGAATTTTAAACTTCACAGCCTGATTGCATGTTACCCAGCCTTCCTGTGTTCAACGCCAGGACACACATGAAGAGGTTTTTCATCACTGCTCCAGCGCTAAACAGAAATCTTCGAACCTGTCTGTGTGGGACTTTCCACCGTGAGTATAGCTACGCTCATTAATCAGCCCCAAAAAGCAATGTCAAACCGTATTTGTCACATTTTTATGATTCATTGCTTTGAGAGGGGTGGAGAAAAACCCTCCCCCGAAGCTGGGATTTCACCCGCAACAAGCAATTCAAAGGCAATTTGTTGCTTTGTCATGTATAGGTTGCACAGATAGTGACGGATTGCCCGTCATAGGGTTTTTGTTTGCACAGAGTTCACTGTAGTACAAGAAGTCAGAGGAGTTCAAAACTAAGACTGCTTTCATACAGCTGTGATGTATGATCCCACAGATTATCCTCAGATTACAGGAGCTCCTGCTGACCCATCAGCTGTTGTATATGGGAGGCCAGACTGCCTCAGTCCAGGTTGATTTGACCAAGCTGTGAGGAAAATGATTGCGATAGAAAAAATAGCAATGACACGGGTCTTTATTTTTATAAGTAGTTAGTTGACTCAGTTCCTCAGTGTATCCAGATACAATTTTGCAGTTAGTTTATTAAAGCCACTACAGGTGTACAATTCTATAGTATCAGAAAAGTAAACAAAATTATTTTGATGGCAATTTTGTTTGTAGGAGAATAGGAGAATTACGGTGAAAATCGGTGTTTATGGTGTCCATTTCAGTGTCGAATTCATAGTCGTCTGCCACACTGTTTTTTATACTACCACTGGGGGGTGGCAAATATAAAAGGCCTGCAAAAATACTCTCTTAGTCAGCTTCTTACTATAGTTTCAAGGTGTATGCGATCCTGGAAAAATCCAATACCATGACAAATACCATGATATAGAGCGAACAACAACACAGCGAGTAATGTAACTAACGTTAGCCAGGTTGTGGGTCAGCAAACTGTCCCTACAGTTGCTGCTGCGAAGCTAACAGCCAGAGAGGAGGGGGCTGTTTCCCAGAGCCAGCACACCAGCTCCAGACAGCGACACTCACAGCTCTCCTGCTGCTATAACTAACATCACAACAACAGCCGATTTTGGCAAACTAAAAAAGTAAGCTGAATGTCCGTGGGCAAGTCATTTAACTTTACCTGACACACACATCATGGCTGGAATAGTGGTGTTTGGCTCAGTCTGAGCCACTTGGTTTATTTCCCAGTTACAGAGCCAGGGCTGTGTACGGACACCAGATTTCTTTTTCTGTGCACACACTGAATGGACAGCTAGTGGACAGCGAGGAGATATTCCCCTTAATTTGACAAAAAGACTGTGGAAGGTCAGCGGTTTGATCCCGGCTTCCTCCAGCCCACATGTGCAAATGGTTATAGTTTCCCTTGTACTGATGGGCAGTTAGCACCTGCCATCAATGTATGAATGTGTGTGTGTGGGGTGAATGTGATATGTAGTGTGTGGAAGACTAGAAAGGTGCTATTCAAGTACAGTCTATTTACCATTGGATTAGAATCGCATAGCCCACCTTTGAACTCCATATGAACACACTGTTTTCTGCCAAAGTTAAAGCAGTTTTTGACCTTAACCCTACTGCCAACCCTGTCTTGAGAATGCATGTTGAAATACTTTCTCACAGATTCTTAAGCATAAATATAAGCATAACCATAACAGTGCTTTAAAAGTATCACTTGACAGTGTCAGAAAAGCATTGCAGATGTGTGCCTGTGTCAACTCCTTCTGTCTGGGGAGGGAAAGTATTATAGAAATGCCTTCACAGATTTGTGACCCTTTGTTTTGAATGTGGTCTAAGGGGGGGGAAGATACTTTGTGACTTGCACCAAAAAAAGAAAGATATTCAGTTGCTTCCAAAGTGTTTAAGTCTGGTTATTTTATCAGATTTTTATGGATGAGCGGAGGAGGGACAAAACAAGTGGAATGTTTTAAAAGTGCCAAGTGGTAATAAAAGAAAATGTCTTGGTCTTAAACAGAGCTCATCCTGTAGTCGATAATAATATGTGTCTGTCATCAACGCCAGTAGGCTTGTGGTGCTGAGTGTCTGTTCACGATTAAGCTGCATTCATTTCACTGATGGCAGAAGGGTGTATTTCAGGGGTTATGGGAGTGATCAGAAGTTGTGCCCTTTCTGTCCAATAATCAGTCCCTCTGGGACTTTGTGATATTTGTGGTAACACTAATGAACACAAATTCAAGCAACTCCAAATTTGTTAGAATCTGCAATTTTTC
>CM022490.1:25213804-25245929 GCA_011952105.1 Coreoperca whiteheadi | reverse complement strand
ATACTACCACTGGGGGGTGGCAAATATAAAAGGCCTGCAAAAATACTCTCTTAGTCAGCTTCTTACTATAGTTTCAAGGTGGGGTATGCGATCCTGGAAAAATCCAATACCATGACAAATACCATGATATAGAGCGAACAACAACACAGCGAGTAATGTAACTAACGTTAGCCAGGTTGTGGGTCAGCAAACTGTCCCTACAGTTGCTGCTGCGAAGCTAACAGCCAGAGAGGAGGGGGCTGTTTCCCAGAGCCAGCACACCAGCTCCAGACAGCGACACTCACAGCTCTCCTGCTGCTATAACTAACATCACAACAACAGCCGATTTTGGCAAACTAAAAAAGTAAGCTGAATGTCCGTGGGCAAGTCATTTAACTTTACCTGACACACACATCATGGCTGGAATAGTGGTGTTTGGCTCAGTCTGAGCCACTTGGTTTATTTCCCAGTTACAGAGCCAGGGCTGTGTACGGACACCAGATTTCTTTTTCTGTGCACACACTGAATGGACAGCTAGTGGACAGCGAGGAGATATTCCCCTTAATTTGACAAAAAGACTGTGGAAGGTCAGCGGTTTGATCCCGGCTTCCTCCAGCCCACATGTGCAAATGGTTATAGTTTCCCTTGTACTGATGGGCAGTTAGCACCTGCCATCAATGTATGAATGTGTGTGTGTGGGGTGAATGTGATATGTAGTGTGTGAAGCTCTTTGAGTAGTTGGAAGACTAGAAAGGTGCTATTCAAGTACAGTCTATTTACCATTGGATTAGAATCGCATAGCCCACCTTTGAACTCCATATGAACACACTGTTTTCTGCCAAAGTTAAAGCAGTTTTTGACCTTAACCCTACTGCCAACCCTGTCTTGAGAATGCATGTTGAAATACTTTCTCACAGATTCTTAAGCATAAATATAAGCATAACCATAACAGTGCTTTAAAAGTATCACTTGACAGTGTCAGAAAAGCATTGCAGATGTGTGCCTGTGTCAACTCCTTCTGTCTGGGGAGGGAAAGTATTATAGAAATGCCTTCACAGATTTGTGACCCTTTGTTTTGAATGTGGTCTTCTGCTGTGTCTTCCCCCCCCCCACAGATCTTCTTAAACTAATAAACGTCTGGTTTACATTGAAGAGTGCTCCACACAACTGAAAAGGGGGGGGAAGATACTTTGTGACTTGCACCAAAAAAAGAAAGATATTCAGTTGCTTCCAAAGTGTTTAAGTCTGGTTATTTTATCAGATTTTTATGGATGAGCGGAGGAGGGACAAAACAAGTGGAATGTTTTAAAAGTGCCAAGTGGTAATAAAAGAAAATGTCTTGGTCTTAAACAGAGCTCATCCTGTAGTCGATAATAATATGTGTCTGTCATCAACGCCAGTAGGCTTGTGGTGCTGAGTGTCTGTTCACGATTAAGCTGCATTCATTTCACTGATGGCAGAAGGGTGTATTTCAGGGGTTATGGGAGTGATCAGAAGTTGTGCCCTTTCTGTCCAATAATCAGTCCCTCTGGGACTTTGTGATATTTGTGGTAACACTAATGAACACAAATTCAAGCAACTCCAAATTTGTTAGAATCTGCAATTTTTCTTCTTCTTTTCCTTTCGGCTGTTCCCTTTCAGGGGTCGCCACAGCGAATCATGCGCCTCCATCTAACCCTGTCCTCTGCATCCTCTTCACTCACACCAATTAACTTCATGTCCTCTCTCACTACATCCATAAATCTCCTCTTTGGTCTTCCTCTAGACCTCCTGCCTGGCAGCTCCAACCTCAGCATCCTTCTACCAATATATTCACAGTCTCTCCTCTGAACGTGTCCAAACCACCTCAATCTGGCCTCTCTGGCTTTATCTCCGAAACATCTAACATGAGCTGTCCCTCTGATGTACTCGTTCCTGATCCTGTCCGCCCTCGTCACTCCCAAAGAGAACCTCAACATCTTAAGCTCTGCCACCTCCAGCTCTGCCTCTTGTCTTTTCTTCAGTGCCACTGTCTCTAAGCTGTACAACATCGCTGGTCTCACCACCGTCTTGAACACCTTTCCTTTCATTCTTGCTGATACTCTTTTATCACACAACACCCCTGACACTTTTCTCCACCCGTTCCAACCTGCTTGCACTCGCCTCTTCACCTCTTTTCCACAGTCTCCGTTGCTCTGAACCGTTGACCCTAAGTACTTAAAGTCCTGCACCTTCTTCACCTCTGCTCCCTGTAACCTCACCGTTCCACCTGGGTCCCTCTCATTGACACACATGTATTCTGTCTTACTGCGGCTAAGCTTCATTCCTCTGTTTTCCAAAGCAGACCTCCATCTCTCTAGATTCTCCTCCACCTGCTCCCTGCTCTCACTACAAATCACAATGTCATCCGCAAACATCATAGTCCATGGAGATTCCTGTCTAACCTCATCCGTCAGCCTGTCCATCACCAGAGCAAACAAGAAGGGGCTCAGAGCCGATCCTTGATGCAGACCCACCTCCACCTTGAACTCCTCTGTCACACCTACAGCACACCTCACCACGGTCTTACAGCTCTCATACATGTCCTGCACCATTCTAACATACTTCTCTGCCACTCCAGACTTCCTCATGCAATACCACAGCTCCTCTCTCGGCACCCTGTCATACGCTTTCTCTAAATCTACAAAGACACAATGCAACTCCTTATGACCTTCTCTGTACTTCTCCATCAGCATCCTCAAAGCAAACACTGCATCTGTTGTGCTCTTTCTAGGCATGAAACCATATTGCTGCTCACAAATGCTCACCTCTGCCCTTAGCCTAGCTTCCACTACTCTTTCCCACAACTTCATTGTATGACTCATCAGCTTTATTCCTCTGTAGTTGCCACAGCTCTGCACATCTCCCTTGTTCTTGAAAATTGGCACCAGTACACTTCTCCTCCATTCCTCGGGCATCCTCTCACTCTCCAAGATCTTGTTAAACAAACTAGTCAGAAACTCTACTGCCACCTCTCCTAGACACTTCCATACCTCCACAGGTATGTCATCAGGACCAACTGCCTTTCCACTCTTCATCCTCTTCAACGTCCTCCTCACTTCACTCTTGCTAATCTTTGCCACTTCCTGCTCCACACCAGTCACCTCTTCTACTCTTCGTTCCCTTTCATTTTCCTCATTCATCAACTCTTCAAAGTACTCCTTCCATCTTCCCATCACACTCCTGGCACCTGTCAATACATTTCCATCCTTATCTTTAATCACCCTAACCTGCTGCACATCCTTCCCATCTCTATCTCTTTGTCTGGCCAACCTGTACAAATCCACCTCTCCCTCTTTAGTGTCCAACCTAGCATACAAGTCCTCATATGCTCTTTGTTTGGCCTTTGCCACCTCTACCTTCACCTTACGCTGCATCTCCCTGTACTCCTGTCTACTCTCTTCAGTCCTCTCAGTGTCCCACTTCTTCTTTGCTACCCTCTTTCTCTGTATACACTCCTGAACTTCCTGGTTCCACCACCAAGTCTCCTTGTCCACTTTCCTCTTTCCAGATGACACACCGAGTACCCTCCTACCTGTCTCCCTGATCACATTAGCTGTAGTGGTCCAGTCATCTGGGAGCACTTCCTGACCACCCAGAGTCTGTCTCAGCTCCTCCCTGAAAACTAAACAACATTCTTCCTT
The DNA here is from genome assembly GCA_011952105.1 of Coreoperca whiteheadi. NCBI lineage: Eukaryota > Metazoa > Chordata > Actinopteri > Centrarchiformes > Sinipercidae > Coreoperca > Coreoperca whiteheadi. Next base: position 25,242,288 of record CM022490.1, on the reverse strand, counting down.
TTTCAACTTCCACCACTTCGTCCTCTGCTCTTCCTTTGTCCTCTTCATCTTCCTCACCACCAGAGTCATTTTACACACTAGCATCCTGTGTTGTCTGGCTACACTCTCACCTACCACTACTTTACAGTCACTGGTCTCTTTCAGATTACAACGTCTACACAAGATGTAGTCCACCTGAGTGCTTCTCCCTCCGCTCTTATATGTCACCCTATGTTCCTGCCTCTTCTGGAAGAAAGTGTTCACGACAGCCATTTCCATCCTCTTTGCAAAGTCTACCACCATCTGTCCTTCTGCGTTCCTGTCCTGAAGACCAAACCTGCCCATCACATTCTCATCACCTCTGTTCCCTTCACCTACATGCCCGTTGAAATCTGCACCAATCACCACTCTCTCACCTCTGGGGATGCTCTGCATCACTTCATCTAACTCACTCCAGAATTTCTCCTTCTCTTCTAACTCACATCCTACCTGTGGGGCATAACCACTCACAACATTGAACATCACCCCTTCAATTTCCAGCTTCAGGCTCATCAACCTGTCTGACACTCTTTTCACCTCAAGAACATTCCTCACAAACTCCTCTTTCAGGATAACTCCTACTCCGTTTCTCTTCCTATCCGACCCATGGTAGAACAACTTGAACCCTGCTCCTAAGCTTCTAGCCTTGCTACCTTTCCACCTGGTCTCCTGGACACACAGTATGTCCACCTTCCTTCTCTGCATCATGTCAATCAGCTCTCTAGCCTTCCCTGTCATAGTTCCAACATTCAAAGTCCCTACTGTCAGTCCTACATTCTTAGCGTTCCTCTTCTCTCTCTGCCTACGAACACACCTTCCTCCTCTCCTTCTTCGTCTTCGACCAACAGTAATCCAATTTCCACCGGTACCCTGTAGGTCAACAGCACCGGTGGCGGTCGTTGTTAACCCGGGCCCCGACCGATCCGGTATGGAAGTCATTGTCATGATTCGCATTTTTAGTTTGGCATGTGTTTTACGTCGGATGCCCTTCCTGACACAACCCTCTGCATTTATCCAGACTTGGGACTGGCACATGAAGACACTGGCTTGTGCCCCCCTGCGGTTGCATTAGAATCTGCAATTTTTCTATTCTCCACAATTTTCTGCAAAAATGGTCAAACTGAAAGAATGTCTCCACCTCAGTTTTCGACATGAAAATAATCCAATCTACAATCACTTTCTTTTTGAAGCTAAAGTTAAATGAAAGTTAATCTCCACAAACATTGGTATGCACTGAGGTAAACTTTAGAAGTGGTGTTCTCAGTCAGCTCTTGCCCCAGTGTATCGCTCATGAAAAGCTTATCCATTTTTAAAGTTAAAAAAAAAGAACCATTTAAAATCTAATACCTAAACCTAGCTAAACTTAAACTTAAACTTTGGTTTATGGAACTTGTTGGCATGATGTGTTCCACTAAGGTTAGTGTATGGACTCAAATCAGGGAAAAAGACGAAGAAAAGAGTTACATTACAGCAGTGTGTTCAACTTCTGGAAGTTCTTTAACAGTCTCATTTTTTTACAGCTGACTTGCAAGTTTTTAAATATTACTGCAATTTCTCACACGCAACAAAACACCCACATGCAGAATTTCTTTAGCACAAATATTTGAAAAACTGATGCAAAGAGTCATATTGCAAGACCATACGCATGAAGAAATCCATCTATCTAAGAGCAAAGGTCTCCTGAAGATTGTCTTTTGCATTCAGTTTAAGGGCCGGAAAAGGTAACACTGACACCCCAGCGACAAAGCATCGGGTTCCTCGATCTAATAACTTGTGGACAATTGCCAGTTACAGCTTATAGGAAGGGTGATGTAATGTTTATACAATATAGGAATATTTCACTTCCCTGTCAAAGCAGTAACTCACCTACGTTGATTCAATCCCCAAAGAATTCTGCTGCTACAGAGGTGGAGAGACAATGATCGGTCTGTCACTGAGCGGGATGGTGGGCGGGGCGGTCTGCCCAGCTGAGGCCTTGATTTGAGCTGGGACGGATCTTCAGTCACTGATGATGGGACTAATGGGGCATGTTAACCACTTAACCAAACCTGCCCTGAGCTGAACTTAACCATGCTCAACTAATGCCGGCCCCACACTACAGGATAATTGGGCAGATTCACCCTTCCCGACGCTTTCGGGGGTGTTGCCGGTTCGAGGCTGATCTGAACAGATTATCTGCCCAAATGATCCTGTAGTGTGAGGGGTTTACAGACATAATCTTCCCAACTTCATCGGAGTCTCCCCGACTTCGAATCTATAAATATCAAACTTTTTTTGATATGACACAAGTAGCTTTAACTTAAAGTCCTGTAGTGTGAAGGGAACAGCAATGGGATATTGAGCAGAAACTCGCAATAGCCAATGAGAGGGAGTTGACCAAGAAGCGTCACCAGTCGGATGGGTGTAGAACAGAAACATGGCTGCCATCGTTTTAGCATAACAATAAAACTTTATTTCCAACTCACCTCCAGCTCGCCCTGCAATATGTATAAGCCGTGCTGATTCCATCTTGATCACGCAAGTTTCTATGTGATCCCAATTTCCTGGAATCGCCACTCTGAAAGTGTTTAGTATATACGCCCTGTGTGTGGTCCTGCGTCTTGACTGAATTGTCTCGTGTGTGTGTTCTTACGATTAAAATACAAAAAAAAAAAAAGGTTAAATCTGTCTGTGGTCTCCCACGTTTTTTAAAATCAGTTAAGATTTGAAAATCCTCAGTGTGCACCAGGCTTTATCTGAGCTGAACTGAACCCAGGTCTGTCTGCAGCCAGAGATGGGTAGCATAAAATGCAATACCCAACACGGAACTAGTGAGACAAAAACAATAGGTAGTTTACGTTTAAGGTAATCACCTAAGTAAAAAAGAAGCTCTCTGGTCCTTGTACATGCTGATCATACATTGCGTCATCAAACTGTGATGCGCCGTGTGTGCCAAGAGTTATTTTGTGATGAAGTACTGGAATTAATTTTTTAGTGCACCTACTTTCTTACTTCTGCTGCAGTCACACACTTCTGTGAAAGTTTACCCTAGAGGGCAATCCATGCAGAAAGAGGTTTTTTGAAGCATTGTTGGCGGCCGTCAATCCACACAGACTCAGAGACACTTGCATGTGACTCAGGACCACCCGTGTTTTTTTATGACCAAGGCCAGTTTCGCTATGAGGTTTCTGGCTTCACTATAAGTTGAGTCTCCACAATGTGGTTGTGTAAACAGGTTTATGTCCGTACAGTGTGATTAATACAAGTACACACCCAGACACTCAGCTACAACTCCTTGTGAGGTGTCCTTGAGTAAGGCCCCCTCCATACTGCTCCACCAGTGGAGCTAATCTGTGGCCAAAAGTGTAAAATCTGATTTATGCTTCCCTGTTGAGGTGTTCTGGTAGTCCATTCATAACTCCCCAGCTCGGGATTTAATCGTTGATTCTAGCGCCCCAACAACACTAGGTGGATATGTCATTCATTCTGAACCCAAAATAATCGTGTTTACATTTTCTTATTCATTATAATAGAGAGACAATCGCGGTGAGCAGACGGTATAATGGTCTTGTATTGCATGGTGCCAAAATACATACTATTTTAAAGGAGAATTGTTGAGCCATGCAATCATTAAATGCCCTAAGTACCCATGTCTCTTTCATTTACTACAGGCCATAGAGAGGGACAATTGCGACTTTGCACCATGTTGTCATCATTATTAACAAATACTTGCATTATAATCATATTAGGAAAGAACACAAAGCAGTCCAAGCCACCCAATCATTGTTCTTGTGGTCTCCATGTGGTACTTCAGTAGTACTTGTAGTCATGATGTGGACTTTTGGTATTTTTGGTATGGCATTTTTGTGGGGGAGCACGTCAGACAGGTGTTGCGGCTGGTAAATCATGGGTGTATGTGCGGTTCCCCCTTTGATTTTCTATCTTTTCTGTCCTTCTCCTCGTGTCTCTCAAGCATTAAAATTGCATCTCTCTGCTGTTCGCAATATTTTACACGTTCAGAGTGGCAGTCACAAGTGTATGGGTGACTGAAAACAATACTGAGTGATGTCACTATAGCTACTTCACTTGGCTACGCTCCACTAAAAATATGCAAAGAGTGTGGACAAGAGCGTCATCACTCTTAACAACAACAGAGCCGGTGACAGCGATGATATTCTGATATCATTTGATTGGCTGTGATCAAGCAGAGAAGCCTTTTGATCTAAGAGGAAGAGTGGCACACTAAATAAATAGGATGAGAAAGATTGGAAGGCTACAGTATCACAGATTTTGTTATAGTACAAAGTGTACTGTCGGGATCCGCCGTACTGCAAGTCTTAGCAGGCAGGAGGAGAGAGGAAGCCTGACACAGAAATAACAGGAAGTAGAAGTACAACTACTACTACTGCAACCACCACTTCCAGCATAATTACTGACTTCTGCTTTTTCAACCTATTCTGCTCCAACTCTAAAGCACCCCAAACAACTGCTACTAATATCACTACTTCTACAATTAGTACAAGAATTACAAGTATTGCTGCTATTTTTACAGCTGCAAATATTGCATCTATGGAGGAACGTAAGTAGATGTATACATAATTGCTGTGGAATTATTATTTACTCAAGTATCTCTATTTAATGTTACTTTATAGTTTTACTCTACTACATTTATTTGATAATTATAATTTTCTAGTTATAGATTTTACACACAAAACATATGATCAGTTTAAACAATATGAAGCATTGTTAAAGATTAAACTACTAAAAGAGTATATAAAGTGCTTCAAATTACCTCCACCAGCTGCAATACTATAAGAGCCTACTGCTCCCATAATACTACCTCACTTATAATTGAATTTCTGCTTAAATATTGCATGCAGGACTTTAAGTTGTAATTAAGTATTTTTACATTGTGGTATTGCTACTTTTTCTTAAGTCAAAAATGTGAATAATTACTGCTTGATGTTAGTGAACATCTGAAGAACCTTCCTCCAAGATAATGACACACAGCTTTTTATTCAAATACAATTGAACACAAGATGAGCTGTTAAAAAGGGAAAAAAAGAGACAAAGGGAGGGAGGTGAAATATTGAAATGGAGAGAATGAGGCATAGAGGGGGATGACTGGGTGATGAGGGGTACAAGTGTAAGTGGGGTCATGGGTTTAGCATTGCTCAGTCATGTTCTCATGGAGCGTCGTTACAGGCGGACCGTGCCAAGTCGAGCCTCACGCTTTATGTAATGCTTGAGAGGTGGAGTGCCGAGCTCTGCTCAGAATCAAACCTTTGTTTAACAAAACACCCACTAATCTGTGACGTTGGAGTATTTTAGACATCTATTCGGATGGAATCGGACGCCGTCAGGTAAACTCGGTGCACCCAGAATGTTTTGACAGATTCCAAGGTAACTGAGGGATTCTGATGAAAGGCGGAGCAAAATGTTTTGATAAGCAGGATGCTGTGATCCAAAATTAATGGCATATTGTTGAGCTGGTCTTCGGCTTTCTGTTGCTGGATGGGTTTGTGAAAAAGTCACGGTTTAACTCTGTGCCATTCGATCCAGACCTATCTGAATGACATAACCATTACATCAAAGTCCACTGCGTATTTAACTAGTATTTGGAAATCAGACTGTTAAAATGATAAAACTGCTATTAAAGATGCATTGCAGGTTTTGTCACATGTTGCTATAGCAACAGCACAAGCAACTACTGCAAACATCAACAACACACATGCCCTTTGGAAGTTGTTATTGTGTTTCAACCATTAATGTATCAAAGCACACAAGCCTCACATTAACCCTGCAAGCAATCTGAGCAATGGATTGTGCTTTGTCAGTATTTTTCTTTGGTTAAATACAGAAAAAAAAAATGTTTTTGCCCTCTACCCTTTTCTTTCATTTAATTCCACATTTTGTCATTTAATAAGTTTACATAGCTTTCTATCAGAATACAGACACACACACACAGAGAAGCTTTCTGACTTACAAGCTTCTTGGAAAATGTCAAATAATTGGTTCGGGACCATGATCACATTGATTGGAATTAATTTTTAGCAAAAATGTAAAATATTATTTCAGACTTATGGGTCATTTTCAGTTTTCAGTTCCTGTGGGGCCACTACGTGATTAGCATCTATATTTCTTTGTTTGTACGGATTGTTCGGCTGTTGCTTCAAAAAATGTGTTCATGTTTTCGTAGTCTTTTTCTGCAACCTCCCGCTTACATCGAAATCGTTTACACTTTTTGGCTATTTAAAAATGAAGTGGTGATTGTCAAATCTGTTGGCTCATGTGTGACTTACTGACAACCTGCTTGCAGAAATACGGAGGTATAATTTTGCCAACAAGTCCTCCAAAATGTCATAGCCTTAACAAAGTGCCTTCAAAAAGAGTTATAAATGATTGTTACAATAGTGTTGGGCACAAGAACTACATCATTAAAAGAAAACAACACGGGCAGTCGAGAGGAGACAAGAGACAACCAGCAGGCTTTGTCAGAGTCACATGTGCGGTTGACCGATCCATCCACCTTGGCCTTCTCCCTAACTCGATTTTCAGAGCTAATAACAATGTCATGCTACTTCTGCCTTTGGTCCAGACAGACAATAACTCTAACTCTAACTAATAAAAAGAAGAATTTTACTATAAACTGCAATGAATCACAAAAAATCAATAAGTTATAGGGGAAAAACACACAGTCACGAGACGTGTATAGGATAACAAAACAGTCCAATGGAAAAAGCATATCTGAGCAGAGCAATGACATTTGCAGGCAGTCCCAGTGAAGTTTGAGTGCGCATTCTTTATTATAGCAATAAAATCCAAGAGAGGATTCTTTAACATGATGTGACGTGGCTTTGTACGCTTTCTCTAAAAAAGTCTGTGTGAAAAGCAAGACAGATTGTCTTCGAGCTCCCTGGTTACCATGAGTTAGTATCGAAACCATTTCCATTTTTCATATCATCCAGCCAGTGCATTGTGGGATTACCAGCACGGCTGGAACGCATCAGTGACCAATCAGGTGGCTTGGCTGCAACTATCTGTTGTATAAGAAGCTGTGTGGTCTCATCCTGAGAATGTGAATGAGCATATTAGGATTCATAAGGGAGGGAAGGTATGACAGGTATGATAAACCTTTCTCTAAATGTGGTCCAGTTGGAATGCACGTCTAAATAAAACACAGGAGAAACAGTTGCTACAGGTGAAAAATAAAATAAACTGTCCATTCCTTAAATGCCATATATCTACTTTTGTAGAGGAAAGTTAAAATTAATTACTTGAATTACTCATCATTCATAATCTCTAAAATATGTCTGATGCAATCTGTGTTTTGTAAATCAAAGCCTAAAGTTAGCTATTCTGAAAAAAAACAAAAAAGCAAAGATTTCAACATTGATATCAGTTTCTCAATCCAGTTAAGAATCAGGGACTAATAACTTCATCTCTTAATTTTTTCCTTGTTGAAATACATGCATTGTAACATAGCAAGCCAAATCGTGCACTAACACCCCGTAATCTCCCCCAACAGACATTTACCGACATAATGGTTCTCAACAGACCCGAGGGAAGAAATCTGGGCTGGATTGCTCATCCAGTGAAATACTGTTTAGGTGGGTGAACTTTTAGATTTTTCGTTCTCAAAGAGAGTGGACGTTGTGAGGAATGTTGCAGACTTCTTGCAAAAAGAGGGGGTAATTCCTTATTAACATGGACCCTTATACTCATTATAAAAAGGATTCATATGTGTGTTTTCTAAACTGCTACCTCTGTGTTTAAATCTAGGCCACTAAAACTACTTGGTTAAGTTTAGGGAATAATCACAGTCATGTTTGAAAGAAAGCAATGTTGCGTTGTACACTCAACCGTGCACCCTGACCTCCTCTCCAAGCACAAGCACAAGAGGCCGCTTGTCAAGAAAACGTAAGCAGGTAGTTATTTAGGACAGCATTGGTAGTTTGGTTAAACCAACGCTTAGCAAATCCCACCAAAACTATTTGCATGGCTACATGCCACTAGGGATAAATGTTTTGTGATTTGGGCAAACTGACCCTTTGATTACAGCTTTATGAAAATGTTTTTGAATATTTACTTGACCATTAAACAACATTTAAAAAAGTTTACATATGTGCGTGTACCAGGTGCTGTTATAACAATCAGCTGATTGCATTTACATATTGAGAGCAGTGCAAAGCCTCCCCTTCCCCTGGAGTAAGACTGAGTGTCTATTACACACGTTCTTACACTTCTGGCAGTTTCCTGATCAGGTTAGAGCCTAGCAGGATCAGTTTGGGGTTGAGTCTCTAGCTCAAAGATACTTTGATGTAGTGTTAGCTGAGAGTCAAACCACAAAGCCTGCGATTACTGCGTGAACCAGCTCTACTTGAGGGGATCTCCAGTATGTAACTTCCATTTTAAGGTGGATGTTTCATTTTGGGGCAAAGCTTTCAGAATGTGTGCTCCTCTCTGTGTCCAGTAACAGCTCAGGTCACTGAGTGATTCCTCCAGAAACCCATACTGTATGTTGAGTGGAAACCCTTTAATCTTGTTGGTCATGGATTAGAAAAGGCTTCAGATTCTTGATTCCAGCTTTAGTTAATTTGGTGACCTTATCACTGCATGCTGTTATTCGGTGGACACTGTGTCTCCAAGCAGGGCAGTTCCTGATTAGCTGAGAATGTGTGGAACACGGCGGTGAACGCCCTCTTGTTTTGCTTCACAACATCGCCCACCTCCCTCTTCACTTTGGGTCGAACATGGTCTGACTGCAAGTGGAGCACATGTGCCGGCCGTCAGCAATGTCAAAAGGTGCGTATGTGCAATGTCACTGTCAGATAGTCAGGAGCTGCCCAGCACCTCAACGCTTCAACTCTGCAACCGCCCTCAAACACACACTTACAGAGGATCAAGTCTTTTTCAAACAGTAAAGGCTCTATGAAAGTTTGTCATGTTTCAACAGAAGAGTCTGCCAGAGAGTTCGTCTCTTTTGGAGTGATATAATGTCCTGCCTGACTGAACCCGCCTGGAGAAAACTATATAGGTCACACCTAAACATCTGAGCAGCCACTGTGCTTGAAGATAAAATAGGTAAAAGTACCTCTTTAAGGCAAGGCCTCCCTAACTTAGGGGATTTGCTTTGTTGGGATCATGACATTGCCTCGCTGATCACAGAGGGCCCTGCTTTCATCAAAGAAATATGGAGGAAGAAAAATACATTACAGATATTACTTATGTCTCTTATAGCAAAGTACCTTTGCTGAAACATACTACAAGGAGTTTTTGTGGTTGATTATGAAATTGTCTCAATTTAATACTGATGCTCCTACCTACATGAGTAAATGAGACCATCACCGAGTAGATTGGCTATTTGGATATAGTTATTCTTAATGCCTCCGATTCCTGGAAGCAGCAGGAGATTTTTCTGTAGAGAACTATATTTTAGATGTTATATTTTGTGGTTATGGCTGATACTGGGGCAGGATCAGCAAAGAGAAAAAGGGACAGTAACAGAGGTGAAAACAAGTCAAACCTTGGTCAGTCATTCAAAAGATGAAAAGAATTGGGGAATTTGAAAGGATTCAAAACTGATCCCGACTTGGCCCTCTTCCTCCCTGACAGGTATGCAATATGTCTATTTTATTTGGCTGTGTACATGTGGAGGTATAGGTCACGGTGGACATTACTGTAATACAACTGGTTTATAACGTAACATTTCATGTTGGCCTTGCTACCGAGTTATATCTTGCTGTTGGCTTATTATTATGAAGACACAACATTACACAGGCTTACATGCAGGTGCATGGACTGCACTAAAAACAGGTTTACTTTGTTTCACCAACGTCATATAAGTTATAAATCTTACATAGCCACAAATAGATACATTACCTCATCGCTATGCATCCTGCAAACCGCTGTGTTAACATTAAGTTGTCTTTCTTTCACTCACTTCCAAAACAAATGCACACAAATCACTATCCAGCTCAAGATCTTTACGACACAAGGCGGTGGAAACACCACCGTTTTTGTCCACAGGGGCCGTTAGAATCAACACAAAATGAGAGTTCCTTGTAGTTCAAATATCAACCGCTGATTTGGTTAAGAACAGCAGCAAAATTGATCAAAACAATAATGAATGAAGAAAGCTTGATTTTGATAAAGTAAAATTAGATAAGACGATGTTTCATAATGAAACGAGTTCATTGCAACTAGAAGACATGTTGACGATAAAGCTACCACCATGTCTTTGTCTTAGCTATCAAGCCAAAATGAGCCAATTCTAAACGTTTGTTGGATGGTTTACAGGTTTTGAATACACCATATATTCCAATACGAGCACATTGCATCTGCAGTGTGGAAGTAATTTACAGCAAAAAAACAAGAAATTGTGCATTATTAATTGCCGGGCTTCTTCCCTGCCTATGCTGCAAAGCAGTTATGATGATGATCAGGACAAATAATATAAGCATTGCTACATATTTTGTTGAGCATGGGGAAATTCATAGCGTGACATAAAATAACAATTTTCTGATATACAACAGGAGGGTGTGTACATATTGTGTGTCTAACCAAACGGGTGGTTGCCAATAAAAAGGCACTTATTGTCCTTTATCAGTATCCAGTAGAAACTGTGACAACATCAATAGGTCTCACAGCTTAGGATGGTTTCAGCATGACACAAACAGTGAAGTCACCTTAGCATCACAGCAATGAGTCAGCTAGCCAGTGAGAGAAGAAAGGTCATGCATTACGATGCAAAATGCTGGAATGATTCGGCTTCAATGTGGTTTCCTTTTATGGCTTGAGAATACGGCTATTTAATCATCACAGTTTAAATGGCATCATTTAGTATTTGCTATTATTGATTAATCAACCCAGTCAGCCCCTTGCAGATTTTTAGTGTGATGGTGCTGTTCAAACTGGTGATTGTTCCATTTAATGATGATATTATTATATTATAACATAACACGGTTTTTGTACAGTAAAGCCTCCTGCCGTGCAAATGGTATTCACCATTTCTTGAATCCAAAAGCTTTACTTGGCAGTTTTGGATAGAAGACATTCTAAACTTAATGTAACATGCAGTGTGGTGGATGCTTTAATCCAGAACACACTGCACTACCATTGCTGCATACACGTTTTTAATATGGGTGGCCCCAGAGAGAGTTAAACTCCTAACCCTGGCAGTGTTACACTCCCCGTTGTTGATACGCTGTTATGCGTGACATACAGCTTAAGATAACTTCTTAGGGTATACTGTCAGTCCTATTAGACGGGTTATCTGGTGTAAAAATATGTATTTGTCCTCCACGGCTACACCTCTCAGGCCTGCCTTAAATAGCATTTACTTTAGGCAACTGGGGAGTGATAGATGGTTTGTATTTAAAAGTCTATAAAGATTGAACTTACTTTAATTTAGACAAACTGTTTTACTTGTTAAATGCCACCTACATTAAGTACACACTCACTCACACACAAAACAGACAGATTCCTGCACCCTCTTTTTTCTTTTTCTTCTCCTGAAGCACACTGACCATGATTGATTGCTGGGAAATAGTGGTAATGTTGCTGTGCTGGAATGCCTATTACAGCGAGATTCTCGCACCCCTACGAAATTCCACCACGCCGGTTAGTCGAGGCGTCACAGACGGACTTAAAATACGCCTGGAATCTACATTAATTCATGTTTAAAAGCTCAGGGAGGACTTGTTGCTCACTGTTTAGAGAAAGATATTCCTCGAATCAGTTGCATCTGCTTTTCTCCATTTCTCTACCTTCACTTCTTCTTCTCTCCCATGCTCTGGGCTGAGCACATTTAAAGACAGCAGAGCAAACATGGTCTCTTTCATGTACAAGCTTTTAGGCCTCTCTTCTGGGCCCGTTCATCTCATAAAGGTTGATGACACTTCACGGACCGCTGGGTCACATGAGAGAAGAGCCTGGAGTGCGGTGCTGCAGTGTAATCAACTGAGGAGACTGTGGCAGGGATACTGGGATGTAGCAGACGGTGAAACCTCCTACACTAAGTTTACCCACCTTTTTATTTGTTAATTTATATATCCCTTGGGTTTTCTTTCCTCTAATTTGCACAATCTGTTTTTATTCTCTCTTCTACATCTGCAAATAAACAAACTAAGCTGCTCAGTGATGAATGGTAATGCCCTGAGCTTTGTCCATGATCCCTCTGTCTGGTGTTAATTAGCACTCAGGGGCTGAGGTTGACCATGACGTGATACTGGGTCTGATGTCATGGAGTCCAGCGACCTCGCAGGTCAGACACCACATTGCACACTGCGGCTTTGATGCTCAGAAATATTGAGTCATTTGTTAAAGTCCTTGGGTGGCATTGGATATCATCTTCCTGCAAATGTTTGTTCTCTGGAACTGCGATGGAGACATTAGACCGTTACCCTTCATTTGGCTTTGCCAGGTTGCAGGAGTGTGATTCCCCCAAAACAGACATCTGATTTTTTCCCATCTGAACAGAGAACAACAGGGCGGCCGTAGTCACAACAGAGCTGGGAAACAGTTCTTCATTGTCTTGTAGCGCTTAATTGCAAGACAGTTGTAATTTCAACTTAGGGGCAGTTGTTCAATTTGTATAACAAGCAAAGCTGAACACACCTAACAAATAAAACTATAGGAAACTTCCCAAAATGAATCCGTTACATACCTAATTCAAAACCTGAATCACTCAATCACCAGATCAGGGTTTTTCATTTGTATTAAAGGAAAGGAGTGAGGATAATGCAATTTACAGTTATATACACACAAAAAGGATGCATTTCAAAATGCTGTAATAATATATTATTAAAGTGTAATCTGTAGTTATATTTTGCTACCCTTACATGTGCTGCTCTGGAAATTGCATTTCCCCTGTTTAGAGCACAGGAAGTGTTTGAAAGGAATAAAGGAAACTGCGGAATTCTTATTTATAAGGGAATACAATTTGAAAACTTAGTAATAACATTGCAGTTACTAATCACAGTAGCACTCCATTACTTTGGACATTTTGGGGGACAGCTTGTTTGTTGTCTTCCAAGGAGTTTGATGGAGGGTTATCAGTTTTGTCTCTGTACATTCAGTGGACGGACTGGCCCGAGACGTGCGAGCTTGGGGCTGGAGGTAAATAACTTAATATAAAAGTTCACAGTCAAACCTAATAATTAATTTCATCCTTTTCACAAAAGTCTACTCTGTTGTCAAGAATCCTTGAGATGTCTCAGAAACGCACTGCATTTGTGTACATATTTGCTTGTGTGTGTATGCGCACTCACCATGCATGCATTTCTCTGTCCACCTTTGCATGGAAGCCTCTTACTCTTTTTCTGTCTCCACTCTCGCAGGATTCAGTTGCCTCTTGTTGAACCACAAAAGCCCCGCGATTCTGCCAACGAGCCAGCACATATCTGCTTGCAAACTATTTGCAACATTTTTTATTCAGGTGTCTACAGTGACAGCACCACTGTCTTTGCTGGCAAGTCAGCTTCAACATGTGTCAGGGAGCAAGCATGAGCTTGTGCAAGGCACCTGATCAGCGTACCAGTCAAGTGATGTGTCAGTTGTACAGAAAAGGATAAAAACAATTTGAAGGAACACAAAAGTGGTGTCAGCTTGCCATGTAGGACTAAGGTTACACATTGGACAAGATGATTGACTGAAACATGGCATATGCATTTGACTATGACAACTCATTTGGACATTTGTATTGTTTGTCTCAGAGACCATTTGTACTGTCAAAAAGCAATGCAGGAACCGAAAACTTGCTGAGAGTTGTCAAACATTTGCCAGCAAATGTTTGGTAGCAGCCAGCTATGTTTCACCAAGGAGAAGTGCTTACAAAAACAGAGTGAGTAACTGAAGAGTTCAGGGCCTCAGACATAATAAACTTTAAATACTTTATCTATCTTTTAATCCCTTGTAAGTGCCATGAAATAGCTGTGAGATCATAATTTTCATTCATAGTTGTGTTTCTGCATGAAATCCTGCCTGCATATTAGGGTGGGATTTGAATTTTAGAGAGTATTGGTTTGAAAGGTCTGTTTTAGGCTGGACAAAAACTGCAAACTGCTCACTGACACAAGCCAATGAGGATCGTTCGCCTTCTCCATCATCCATACTTAAGGACAAAATGGAGGACAAAGAAGATAAGCGAAATGTTTTCATGCTGGGCATCAGGCTGTATGACAATAATGTTGGCAATGTTGTTTCCAACTGACAAATACAGTCATTTCACCCATATTGATCCTGCTGGTAAGCAAGTTACTGTAGCAATAATTGTACAAACAATAGTTTATTTTGCATATGGCCTGAGTGCAAAATTAGTCATTGCCCTTGCTTTTGGACAGTAGTGCAGTTCTAAGAGCAGACTGCACATTATCATGTAACAGTAACAGAACCTTGCCAAAATTGCATTTCAGGACTTTGCCATTTTATTTTCATACTGCACTGATATTAATGCAAATGTATAGATATGTATGAAAAGGAAATAATCCTAAATCTAATGGTATGATTTGGAAAATAGTTTGCAGTAATGTGAAGTCTATGCAATTTGTGAACTTAAACTTCAAATTTGTCTGGCAATTTGAGGCTGTTTGCAAAAATATGATCTAAATGCTTAAGAATTACTGTAACATGCCAGTAAAATGCATGCATGTGGTGCCAAACCAGCTGGTCTATGATGCTTAATTGGATAAAATACCTTGTAGGCGTAAAAAAGATCAACAGAATACAAATGCAATTCCAGATTTCATAGGGAACTGGTTATTTCATTACTCTTACTCAGTTATGCATTAACCATATTTTAATACCAGCTGTCAAACCTTATTTATACACATAGTTGTGCATGTAGGTAATCTGGTGGAGGCTAGCATTAGCAGCATGCAAACAAACAGTGATTGCTTAGCCTGCTGACTATTTAGCTCTTAGTTTAGGATGATTAACCGAGGGAACTGTTCTCAATCTGCAACTCAGTGTTTGAGTGGAGAATGAAGGTAAAGTTGAGAGTTTACGGCATATAAACCATAAGCAGCGGAGTTAAACATAAGTGAACAGTGCTCATGCAGTCTACAATCCCCTGATGTAATAGCTCAACACACCAAGGGGGTGTCTAAATCTTCAGGGCAACCATGCGTCTGTCTTCTATAATGTTCTATTGATCATTTCTGTCTGGACAGCTTCTCCAACATGTTTTGTCACTCAGGTACGGTTCAAGTATGGGCTGCATTAGCTGTCTCTATACTCTAACACAAACTTTGGGAATCAAAGAGCACCGCGAGGACATTCGATTCAACATCATCCAAACAAACAGTGAGAGTTTCTATTTTGTTCTGATGAGCGTTAGCAGCCGGCACAAGATCACTACAGAAATATGTTAATATTTTCTTTAGCAAAGGTCAAATATTTAATCTATCCCCACCCATTTTTGATATGACAGTTGAGGTATGGTGTCAAGTTTACACAGTAAAGATAAATGAAAGCATACTGTGTTTGACACGCTTTTGCATTTTTGGGTCAAATTCTGTCTTGATACAATGGCGCTGTAAGAGACGAACAATGAGGCATTAATGAGAAGGAGAAGGACAAAATATTTTAAATGTCAAAACTGTTTTATCAGTGCTGGATGGTGAGTTGCAATCATGAAGGATTCTGAATTACGAGTAAGAGATTAACTAAATTTTACTGTGGTGAAGGAGAAAAGTAACCAGCTGAAGACGGGGGAAAGAGAAGAAGAGTAGAAGAATGAGAAGAACAACAAGAGGTGGAAAGTTATCAGGTTGAGACACTTTCCCTCTTCACACAGAGTTTACTGCTGTAGATTCAACCAGTCGGAGTCGCTACTACGCCTACAAGGTAGTGATCCCTCACTTGCTTTGACTACACTGGCAAATGTGATCGTTGGAACCATTGATGCATTAAAGTGAATAACATGTTCAAAGATGGTACCCATGGTAGCCATGAACCTGGACACAGGACAACACCAGGTCAGACAGGAGTTTTGAACACCCGAAAGAATACGAGCACTTGACAAGGTTTCTTGGCCGTTCTGCTGCCGCGAAGGTTAACTGACGATCTGGCGAAGACTGGAGTGAAGAGTCGGGGTATATATATATATACTGCAGTCTCGACTGTGGATGATTGTCAGATGTGCAGCAGGAGAGCCACGCCCAGACACACACACACACACAGGCAGAGACAAACCCAACAGGGGACTCACAGGAACACAAGGAAGGCCAAAACACAGGAAAAGAAGGGGAAGACTAGCAGGATCATGACATAAAATACCTTGATAAAAAGTGTCAATACATTTCGTTCTGTGACTGTGGCTGTCACGTGACTGGCAATTCCAACTTTGGCCACTGTCCCGATATTGTCTCAAAGTCCTGTGCTGTTCCCGGAAGCTTGGTTAAAATATTTGACCAAGCCAGAAGTACTGATCCTATGTGATCAATTGTTTTGACCTTGTGCCATCCTTGTGCCCCCAAAACACTTTGAATAAATAAAAACTATATAAACATTTGTTTGGCTGGAGTTGTGCATTCAGTATCCTCGTGAGCAATAAGTACACCATGGTCTTCCCTTCCAGCTACTCTACAAGAATCTTTTTAAAACCTCATATTTCAAGAGAATGTCTTAAAAGATATATCTCCATGTATCTCCAAATTAAATGTACTAACACTAGAAATACCAGGAAAAACACAGACCAAAGATCAAACTGGGCATACAGTCAAATAGATATGAAACTGAGAAATTGAAACAAATCATAAAGTAATCTCAGGAGGTGCCCCCCCCCCTCATATTTGAAACAACAGGTGATATAACTGCTGATTTAAAACCCCTGACTGTTGCGGCACCAATTAGTTTGGTGTACATTTACATGTGTCTGGGCCTCATGGACACTCATAGATCATACTGACTCAAGTGGGAGCCATTTGGCCTGGAGCAGCATGAATGAATTATAACAGTTTCCAGCGCTAACTTGGAGGGCCCCCCTGTTTTGGGGATGAATCAAGTTCCTACATCGCCAAACTGTCCATCTTAACAAATCACCTTCTACTCAGCTCTAAAATCATATATTTCTGCAAACAAGAAGTGGGCGCAGTGACACTTGCTGATTTATTTAGTTTGAGCATAACAAACACAGAGTGATCGTCATTACTTATGATGACAATACTGGTGAATATTCTGTCTGTGAATAAAGCTATTTTCTCACACTAACAGATATTTTAATTGATTTATGAAAAATAAACTTGAGACTCAAAACGTATGTCATTAAGTGACTAATATTTGCTAATAAGCACTACACACAAAGTGCAGAACAGGCTAACGGAATATTAGTTTTACAGGTCTGTGGACATAAACCAAAGTACAGGACAACTTGAAAGTTTTAGCTGATGATGGCGCTGGATTAAAAGTCAGCGGATGACCAAAGTTATTACAGTTTATCCTTTCGGGGACATGAAGGTTTGCATCAAATTTCATGGCAATCTATCCAATAGTTGTCAAGATGTATAGCTCAAAATCACAAATGTCAATTTATAGCTTATGTTTTGGATCTTCTTGACCGTTATTATTGTGTTTATTGTAAAGCATGTTGTAACATTGGTTTTGTGTAAATAAAGTTATTATTTACCTAGGTTTCATATTTTGCGCACTGTGAATGTCTGTATAAAATTAAATGGCAATCAACATATTTTAGTCTGGACGAAGTTGTGGACTAAATTGCCATTTATAAAGCCATGCTGCTAATGCGGCTAAAAAATAATAAACACACGCTCCAACCAGGATGCCAGGTGTATACTGTCTTTTAAAAGAGTCTGCCTGTGTGTGTTTGTCTTTGTCTTTGCGTGTGAGTGTGTGTGTACAGTGTTAAGGAGAATTATGATCCTCCTAATTGGATGTAAAACCTTTTCAGCATGTTTTCAGAGTTGTAGATTCATTGGAATATGCGTTAACATTTTAGCAAGTCCCTCATTTTTTAAGGAAAGAAAAAAAGAAATATGCTGTAGATGACCCAAAAAGAGCTAACAGCCTAAATGCACTACTTTAAAAAGGCTTTACTTTCATGTCTGCAAATCGAATCCTAATGGTGGGTGTTCGTTTAAATGGCAGAAATCGCCTTTTGGAATCAGTCTATCCATTTGTCAAAAACTTAAATTGGCTTCTTGTGAGGGACGTGGCACCATGACCCCCACATTACTGTAAGTGCTCTCATACTTCCAGCACATGATGCAGAACCCAAGACCCACTAATCAGAGGGTGATGTTGAGAAGAAGCCTCAAGACATGATGCGAGATAAAGACAAGGGATAGAAAAACACTGCAAAACCTCTCTGATCTAAGCATCCTGCTCTTCACAAACCAAGTGGTCTTTGGCCTTCTTTTTTTCTCCTCCACACTATTTGCTAATGAGGACTTGGGGTCAGTGTAATTGTTGCAGGAAACACCGCACTGATCAGAGGTGCAATTTGAGGGAAAATGAGGTTCTGTCGGATGACCTCATCTCTTTGGTCGGGCAGGCCGAGCCCCGGGGCTTTTCTGATTTGTCTTCTTGGGTCAGCAGCACCACATATGTGGGATGTGTACGTTGTGCATATGTGTGTGTGTGTCTGAGTGTCACAAACACAAGTGAAGTCACCGTGGGGGAAAAAATGCCAGTGAAGATGAGTCTGGGTGAGGGGCTGAGATGATTAGACCACCTACAAATGATTCAGCGCCAAGTCGAAGAGATTTACTCAATTCTTAGCAGACTGGCTTCTCTGTCTTATCACAGTTCTCGCAGCAGGAGTGCTGATTAGGGATCTTTGATTAAACAGGAATGCAGCTTGATTTACGTTTAATTGATAAAAGATGAGTTAATGTATCATTCGTATTGCCTGTAAAGACCAGCAATTTGGAATATGACCAACTCCTACCCCAAGCCAGAAATCAGACATAAACAATGTTTAATCACAAGGCATGAAACCAGGGAACTATGACTTACACCTGTGATATCGTCGAAATGTAACTGAGGAAACTCTTTCTACTAAATGAGGCACATTTAAGAGAGCATTTTTGTGGGCTCACTTTCTGAAGAGCAGATTCAGATGTCAGGACATGTCAAAAGGCACCTAAAAATGTGCTAATCATGTGCATGGTAAGGTAGGATAGGTTAGGTGGTGAGGCAAACCAGGACCATGATGTAACGAGAAAAATAGAAAAATATTATGTATGTGTACTACACCGCAGTCGCATGACTTCAAGGTCACCCCCACTAACCTTCCAACTTTCGCGTGGTTAGCTCTTCTACAAAAGCCTTTCCTCTTAGCGTGACCTAGAATACTTTGCAAGAGTGCGAGTTATAAACCACTGATGTATAATACATCACACAAACTTGACACAACGAGGCTGTAAATGCGGACTAGTGAGCAGAGGAGTTTTCGTGTTCGGAGTCAACCGCCGTGGTTTCTTTGGCAACATGTTAGCAATCGCCTCTTTTAAGACACGTAAAAACCTCAAAATGCAAGAGTGAGGTATTTACTGGCGTTTTTTAAGTTGTAGAACAAAACGTGAAAATCTCTTAAACTTGTGTAAACCACAGACCTTATTTCACTATCTTACCAAAAACCCATTCAAAATGGGATAGTGAGACGAGGGAACCTGAAGCGTTAAAATGGTAACGCTCTATAATGGGATGAGCAAAGGGATAACAAACAAGAACACACACTGTTTTTCTCTAATATAAAAGTAGGTTGATCGTTTTTGGACTTTTCTCTAGCTTTTGCTTTTTATCTTGTGAAATACTAAATATATTCACAACTTCAAGGATCCTGACACCTATTCAAATGACAACCTGAGAAAGAAAAATCACTCTTTGGTTGAACTGCTCGCCAATCATGACCACACTGTGGTCGTAACCTGTGATTTTCTGTCACCATTATACATTTTCTTTTTATTTAACCTTAATTTAACCAGAAAGCTCCGTGAGATTAAAAGATATTTTTTCGAGGGAGACCTGGCCAAGATTGCATGACTTTACAAAGTAAAAAAATTATAAAATAGAGGATGACAAAAACAGACAAGGGACAACAGATACAAAATACAAAATCCATCTTAGGAATAGTTTTTTATAAGAGCTTTGAACTCTCCCAGAGAGAAAAAAATCAGTAGGCTGTAGTGTGTTATGAAGATTATTCCAAACACCAGGGCGCAAAATAGGAGAAAGCTGCTCTTCCAAGTTCTGAGAAAATCTGGTAGAGCAGCCATCTAGTGGAGTGATAATCATAATAGCTGCTGGTGGGTGATTGGAGATCACACAGAGGAGATTAGCCCATTATGGCTTTGTGAATAAAAATAATACCAATGCTGCTGTCTGTTAATGAAGACCAGGAGACCAGATCACAAAGTGCACAGTGATGTGTACGGGACAATGCAGTTGGGTATAAACCGTAGAGAACTGTGATACACAGAGTCCCCATAATTTCCATGCCAAAAAGGTTGTGAACCACTGGCCTAAAAGCTAGTAACTATATTTCTGATAGTTTTAATACATTAGTTATTTACCTAATGATCTCACTACACCATAGCCTTGCTGGCTCACTAGAATAAACATTTTTCATAAATTTGCCAATCGATTAAAGTTAAGCAGAGAGAACTGAGGAAAACGATATTTGGAAAAAAACTAAAACCGCTGTTAAAAACCGGACCCTTTACTTGGATGCTAAGATGAAATGCTCACAACCTAAAAACGTTTGACACTTTCTGAGCATGACAATTTATCTTTTTCAGTCTTGATCTGCATGTACTATTTAATCTGTGATGTGTCCGAATTTGGAGTTTCTCGCGTTCGCTGATTTGACTAGATTGTTGAAAGACGTTGTCATTATTAAATTGTTTTCTTAAATTACATTTTTTTTTAAGTGCCATTTAGATGTTCAGCCTATATCTTCAGTTTGAGAGAATTGCTACTTTGCACAACACAAGTGACTGTACAGGAAGCAATCAGTGGTCCTTAAATAGCATTATTATAGTTGCTGGTGGTTTGACTCAAATAGCTCAAATATATTTAGCTTTATTAATAACAGATGAAGATTAAGTTTATATAAAAATAGAAAGTATTAATCCCAATGAATGACTAAATTCATTGAGAAAAGCACATTTAGTTATTAAACCCAGTCATCAAAGAGGGTGAGTACATACAACAAAAAAAGTAATGGAAGCTCCTGAAAGAACCCTTGTCCACTTATTTCGCATGGAACAGCGTGCTTTAGTTCTCCTTTAATCATATCATATCTTTGATCCACCCACCTATCGGAAAATTAAAGGCTCTCACTCACAAATTCTCCATTAGCTGGGAAATGTGTGCACTGGACTGGTTGTCCTCGCCAAACCTCCACCATTACCAGCTGTGGCCAAGCCTTACAGCGGAAGAACACGATCAGACAATAGGTACACTCAGCCTGACTCCAGGTCAGAGGCTGGGCTCAAATCTGGCATCTTTTGATGTCTGTATCTTTCTGTGACAAGCACAGTTTTATATCAAATAAAGGAAAGAGTATATTTGATCATTTAAAGAGACACAGATGACATGCAACAAGGATCAGAGGCCAGATCCGAACACAGGATGTTGTGATTACACGGTTGCATTTCAGCCAGCATTCTTTTTAAGATCATTTTTATGGAATTTCTGCTCGTAGAGACAGATAAGAGATGGGAATGACATGCGACAAAGATCCAAATCTTTATCCCCAGTGCTTAAAGACACTTCCACAAGACACAAAGGACAGTCTAATCACAGGGTTAGCCTGCCACCTGATATACTGTACATCTCAGTTACATAGCCAAACTGTAAAAAGAAAGGGACAAAACCGCAGTCAACCGTGAACCGCAGTCCACCAACCACCCTGACCTCCTACTTCAGTGGACTTTGTGGCACTTTAGCGTTGCACTGCTTCCTTGTTTGCTCCTGACGAACAAGAGGTCATTTTCACCTGAACGTAAACATATGTTATTATTGTGTTTTTGCTGAAACATCTGATGCTTTCGGCTCGAGAGCAGAAAAAGAGAAAACAGAGATTATGTGACTAAATTTGATTAATTCAGTGAAATGTGCAAAAATAACAATTTTACTAATATTTCATATTACAGTTTAATGCCAATCACTGACTGATCCTTTGTTATATGCATTTCAACAATGGAAATCGTGCAGCAACTGCAGCCAGTTGATCGACAGGAACATGTCAGTTTCCACATCTCAACACTGAACAAACATACAAAACCTGAGAGCCGCCAAAACTCTATCCCCCTTAATCTCTGAGCCTACATCACAGACCAGGAAACAGCCAGACAACCCCCAACCCAAAGCCAAGGGCAAGCAAGAGAGCACACCTTTGACTGCGGAGAGCAAACAGGGGAGAGGGGGAGATCTATATTTCACAAAGTGGGCCCCGGCACTCAAGGCTTGGCAAAAGTAAACAATAGCACTAGCAGGCCCATAATTGATGGCACCGCTCCTTTTTATACAGTAAATAGATGTCAAACAGTGGTGGAACACAGCAACCAGATTACAAAAGATTTGCAACACCCCAGGATTACAGAAGAATGTTTTACTTTGATCTTGCACTACTTAGTCTTTGATTCCCTGTAATTACTCGAAGAAGCCGCTTTCTTAGACAGGGCCTGAAAAATGATGCATGGCCTTTAACCATTTCTTAATTTTAGGAGGAATTACTGACTGGGCTCTGGTTGCTGCACATAATGGTGGCCAAGAACCAAGGTGACATTTGATGTAAAAGACAAGAGTTCATTTTGGTTGGTTTTAACTGTTAAAAAGGACATTTAAAACCATGAAATTGCTTAACAAAAATAGCATATAACTTATACATTGTATTTGGTATTTAATTCTGTCCCCAACAAGCTGTGACAATACAGCTGCTTATTGATGTCGCTATATTGTCTCTTTAATTTTTACACTTTTCAAAAGCTTCAAAAAAATCATGAATTTTTATCCATGCTAGTGGCACAGCTAAAGGGATGGCGGTATGTCGATCAGATGGTCAGGCGATCCATCACTTTAGTCCAGACTGAAATATCTGAACAGCACTTTGATGTTTGAATTTTGTTCAGAAGTTCATCGTCCCCAGAGGATAAATCTGCTGACTTTGGTGATCCCCTGACTTTCCCTGTAGCGCTACAATGAGATTGACATTTTTTGGATTTTAGGGAAATATCTTAACAACTACTGGATGGATTGAAATAAAATTTAGTACAGACATCCATTGTGCCCGAAGATAAATCCTAATGACTTTGGTGATTCCCTGGCCTTTCCTCTAGCGCCACAGAGGGTCAGGTTTTCACTCATCTTATTAAAATATCTCAACATCTATAAGATTGATTGGCACTACGTTTTGGACTGAGATTCATGGCTCCCAGAGGATGTATCCCAATTTTAATTACTTTGGTGGTCCCTTGACTTTTCATCTTGTGGCACCATCAGGTCAAAATTTCAGTTTGTCCAATACTTTGGTTTACGACCAAATACCTGCAAACTAATGACATTCCTATCAGCTATGCTTTGTGTTAGAAAATATTAGCATGCTATTACACTACACTATGATTGTGAACATTAAAAAACATTATACCTTCTTAACATCAGCATGTTGGCATGGTCATTGTGAGCACGTTAGCATGCTGACATTAGGATTTAGCTCGAACCAGAGCCATTAGCATCACCATAGACTCTTTGTCTTGTTTCTGTATTTATTGGTTTTCAAAAAGGATATTGTATGGTAATTCTTCAAATAAATGTACTGTAAACCTTGAAAACCAGCAACACTGGAATTTTTCACGTAAAAGCGTTATTTTTCAGAACTGACCAGAGGCATGGCCATGTTCTTTGGTACGTAATTAACATAAAAACACTTTCTCTACATCTATGCAACATTTACCAAACCACACTTCCCAGCTTTAGCATCCCGCCCTGAAACAGTAAGACACTATAATCACATACAATTCTAGAAATAGTGGCTTTAAATTTTAGATTTTTAAATCTCTACAATGTTACCAAATGTAATCTTAATGTGTAATAAATGCTGTATTTCCCCTCATAAGTACCTATGAATCATATCGTGTACATGTTATGAAGATGTTGTATAAACACAACATCAGCTCCCATCCTGCGTGTGTCAGTGAGAGTGAGCGCTGAGCTTCATCAAGACTACTCTTGCAGATAGCTCGACTTCCTCCAAGAGGTGGTGGCGTGGGTTGGCGATCTCAGCAGTTGCATGCTACGGAAGAAGATAGCAGTGATAGATGAAAGACTGCCTGCATGTGAGGCTGGAAGAGAAGAAGATGAGACGGGGGTGACGTCTCCAAAACAATTCCATTATTGACACAGTAAGTGCAGGCAATAAGGGTCTTCTCTTCTCGGTCCTCATCAAAGTTCTTCACAGGAGGTCAAAAGGGAAACAATGCGGCAGAAAGCTTGAACCAAATCACTCTCGGGCATCAAAGGATTGCCATTATCTCACACAAATGTACACACACACACACACACACACATAGGCTCAGGGCATTCTCAGAGGAATCTTGGAGCACCATAATGCTTTGATGTGCATTTATCTGGATGTTGCAAGCTGGTGTTACAGGGCCACCATGTTTAAAGCAGTCGACTGAGTTGCAGTTGGTTGAAGTCGACCGATACCAATATTTGTATCATAAAAAGGAGCCTGGTGGTTGTCTTTTTTATGCTGTCAACACACAGCATCTCATCAGAGAGGTGCTCCTAATGAAATCTAAAATGTGCACATAGCTATAAGTAAATGCATATCTGATTGTATCCTTAGGGAAAAAAGAAGGGAGTGCTGGTGGGAATAATTTAATTGCAACATCCTAGCTTCGAGTCCAGCTGGGGACCTTTGTTGCATGTCATCCACCATTTCTCTTCCCTCATCCCTTGTCCACTCTCCACTGTCTTTTATCTAATAAAGACAAAAATACACAATGAAAAACTCCTAATTTACCAACTTACCCAATTTTATAACCAAATCTTACAAATATTCAGCGTTTTTACCTAGAAAGTTACTCTTCTCAGAGGGTAAACGTTTAAGGAAATGTAGACCATTTTGGGACACTAAATCCCTCCACTAGAACCCAAACTGATGAAAATATAGTTAGCAGTTAGCAATATAGGGTTAGCAGATCTGCATGACCCATCTCACTTGCTGAAGATGTCCCTTGGGGTTTTGTTGTACAAAACATCTTTTTCATAAAACCTTTCCAAAGGTGATTTTTAATTTTTTTTTTTATGTTCTGAAACCTGGATTTTCCACAACTCCAGTCCTGTTTTTCCCTGCCTTTTGCTGGTGCATGGCTGTTTCCACCACCACCAGTGAGTGGAATACTGTGAAAGTTGGCAGGAATGTATATCACGTGTCTGCACATGCGTGTACATGTACGCCAGCAAGCGTGTGCTAATGTAAAACGTCAGCCCACTCATCAAAACATTGCTCTTTGGCACCTCTGGTGGTCAAAAACACGGCAGGGCACCTTTAAGTGAATCGGGAAACTTTGGCATTTGTTATTGCCTTCAAATAAAGAATTAATTTTTTAAAAACATACTAATTATATTTTGAAACAGGGAATAAAATGTGATTCAACATTCAAGCAAATTCAAGACACTATCTTGTTGTCAAGAGGGAATAGTCATCATATCCTATAACTGACAAATGCTGTATGTCAGATTTAGTCCAATAATGTTGAAAACCAACATATCGGTCTAACCCTGGCCTAGACGGCCTGTAACGGCGACACTCACCTAGCCTGCATCCTTCTTTGGGATTCAGGCGAGGCTTCCTCTCGGCTGAGTTTGTTATCCATTCACCCTTATTCTGTTAAATGCCCATGAAGATAAGATGGCTGTGTGATAAGTGAGCATGCACCTCCCTGCACAGAGCAGATACAGCGGATGACAAGAGGAGCAAGTGTGTCTCTCCTCTTTGTGGGTCTTAAATTTCAAAGAGAGATCAGTGTGGGCTGGATGAGCTGGGAATCTTGCATGAATGGAAGCCCTGTAACATTTTAGCAACATCACGTGAAAGGTGAAAAATCATGAAAATCAGAAATTAGTTTATTGAAATGTATATCGTCACAAAAGCTACTGAAGTCCATTGTTATGCAACGGATCCATAAACAACATGCTTTGCTCCTTGTTATGAGTGGGTGGATTATGAATGCATGTAACAAATCACCTTATCTTAGCGTGTATGTGTGTGTGTGTGTGTGTGTGTGTGTGTGTGAGAGATTGAGTCTACTACCACTAGTTTTGAGGTTGAAAGAATCATTAAATTCAGGGATATAGTACTGAAACAGCAAGGGTACTGTGCCTTACTCAAGGGCACTTAAGTGCCCGCATAACAGCTCTTAGAAAAAGGGATAGTTTTACTTGTTCATTTCTCCCACTGAAATGTTCCCTGTTTGGTCTTGGCATGCACTTAACAATTTCACAGACCATCATCTGAAAATGTTTTTCAATTTTATAAGAACGACTTAACATAGCTTTTCTATTAGTTTACAGTTAAAAAGTTCATGTTTCATGACCCTTGTGGAGAAAAATCAAAGTCCTTAGATAATCCTGAGATAACCGAGACACTTGAAAGTTATCACGGATCACTGCATTTTGTGTGTGCATTTGGGTGCACTTGACATACACACGCCACACAGGCCTGAACACACAGATACACTCTCCGTAAAGCTGCACACACGCACACACACGTGAGTAATGAAAATTCAGTCGATGACAGACAAAGCTCTATTGTGCCACATTAATAAGATTTAATACGGAGCTTTCTTTCTCTCAGAGACTGGCAGGCCAACTTGTTCTTGTTGGCAAACTCGTCTTATCTCGGCATCTTCCAACCGTGTCATTCATTATTTGGCCTCTAGCTTATCTAAACTGAGGACTACAGTTTTCAAGGCATCCTGACTCCCACAGGCAGGAAAATGTTAAGGTAACAGTTCCTTTTTTAGAGTAAAATGAAATAGATTGGGTTTGCAAGAGGTTTTATTACAACAACACAGACAAGAGTGATGATCAAAGCAAGTGCCAGATCTCTATGCGGATGAACTGCTTTCATTATTTGCATGTTTACTCCACGGCAGAACAGGCATGCAACAACTACCGATGTCAAAGACTTGATAATGATCGAATGTCTTTTCACAGACTCTAACAAGCAGGATAGATAGATAGATACAACACACGCACCAACTGATTGATGTATTTTTATAAAAATCCCAACACAGTTCAATGGGCTTCAGTTGAACCAGAGCATTTTGGCACTGATGATGAGGGATGTGAACATGTTTTGTGCTGCTTTGTCACACCATGCGGGATGTTGCTGGACATGTGTACTCCAGAATCTCAGCTTCTGTTGGTGTGTGATGGCGCCTCTGTCTTTACCCTTTCTTCGTTAATGTCCTCGCATATCTATCTAGTGGTTCTTGATCAGTTTGGACTGTGGCAGACTCGTATTGTTTCACAATTTTTCTTATGTGCTCTGTGTTATATGTGTATTTTTTTTTTATATGTAAATCTTTAATGGCTTGTTTGTGATTATTATTATTATTTTTTCTCCCTTCCCCCATTCACCCTATATTTCCATCGTTTCCTGTGCGTGTGTTTGTGTATGTGGCTATATTCTGCTATTAGTGCATGGATACTACTGTTTGTTTCTGTGCTCCTTTTTACATGTGGTTTGAATAACAAATGGTATTCTATATGATTTCATGGTACATTTTTAACACGTAGTCAGGGACAACAGATGACAATGTGCCTTCTAGGCTAACTCTGTCTCTTGTTGATCTGTGGGCACTGTCCCTGTCAAAAACGGATACATGAAAAGAATGAATGAAATGGATCCAGTTTGTTTTCAGCTTTGACCTAATGTGATGATCAAATGCATAAACTCCTTGTACAGACATATTAGATGCCTCACAGCACAAACACAGACCATTATACAACTGTGCTTTGAATTTATATGCACAGTGATATGTATAAACAACGTACACGTTGTGCTTTCACCTTGTATTTGACTCCTTTATTCATTACTGTGTATGTCAGTGCGTGCTATGCAATTCTGTGACTCAATGAGAATTCATGTGCATGTAGTTTATCCAGCATTTGAAGTGGTTCAGATTGTGATATGGAGAGTTTGGGTTTTGTGCCAGGGGGAGGCCTAAGGGCTTGCCCTACATCATTCATTATGCCCTTGCCCATCAAGCAGCGCAAGCTGTACTGCTCTGGAGTCATTCCAAGAGGGCTCTCGTCATTAGCTTGCCACTTGGCGGCCAAATGCTGGAGCAAAGAAGACAAAAGCTGCAGTCCACCCCTGCATGCTCTGATTGCTCTGATAGAGAGAGAGAGAGAGAGAGAGAGAGAGAGAAGTGGGGGGGGGGGGGGGGGCCATTTTAGACCGGGTGCAATGAACTAATGATGGCAGGGGGGGTGGGGGGGTGTTTTTT